>QANW01005609.1:2084148-2248923 GCA_003254865.1 Dryas drummondii
GCCTTTTCTTTGTATGTTTTATTTACAGTATTAACTGGTGCATTGGATTTATGGTATTTGTATTTCTCATTGTACGTCATTATTTCTTATTTTGTGGATCTATTTTTCTCTTTCAAAAAACAGAATAAAGGTTCTTAATTATTAATGAAGTTTGTGTTTAAGAGTGTTTGTTTTGTGATTGGTGAACTCTGTGTTCAAGTCATCAAGCATATAATGTAATGTAATTTTTTCTTAATTTTGGTATTTTGTTCTTTCTGGGAGATGCACCTATGTTGCATATGAGGTATTGGATTCAGTCATCCACCTGATGCTCTGTACAGGTGCAAGGACAGATAAGTCTTTTGTGTGGTGGTATGTTAAGCTTTGGACTTCAACATTATGCTTCATCAGAGTTTGAGTTATTGGCTGAAGAATTGTTAATGAGCGAGTCTGTAATCAAGGTAAGTGGCAACTTTTGTGGATTTCCTTGTTTGCAGTTCTTTGTTCTATTACATGCAATTTTGTTGACAATTTTTTCAATTTCTGTCAACTATTGATGTGTCAGTTTATTGATGTGTCAGTTCAACTCACAGCTTAATAATCTTAATGAGAATATCATATTTCTGCTTAATGTCAAATGTCTCTGCCATTGACAGGTCTTGCATTTCACCTTGTGCGGAGGCATTTGATTTTTGGCGCTTCTGATTTTGAACTTGATATGATGCTTATGGTAACTGGCCTTTTTTTTCCTTTTCTAACTTCAGGTTTATGGGGCCCTGCGCATGTCTGTAAAAATGTTCTTGATGTGGAATTCCAAGATGCTCATAGATGGTGGTGGGGAGGAAGCTGTTGAAACATCCTTACTTGAGGCTAGTAACTTGGTTGTTCTCAGGGTAAATTGCTTACTAACTCTTTGCCTTTTGTGGAGTTCATTGCTCATGATTCATTCATATATGACAATTAATCTTTCTTCATAATAGGAATCATCTGTGATACACTCTAATGCAAATCTTGGAGTTCATGGACAAGGTTTATTGAACTTATCAGGACCAGGAGATTGGATTCAAGCACAACGTCTGGTTCTATCACTATTCTACAGTATTCATGTGAGTGACTTTGCTTGAGATTTTTCACTATCCTTGATGTCTAAGCTTATGTAATGTATTGCTTGATTAACTTGGTATTTTCTTGTAACTGATCAGTCAGTTTATAGATTTTAGTAGTGGCATTTGGTTGTTATGCAAATCTTTGCTTTGTCTTGATAGATTTTTCTTCCGATTGCTTTTTTGCTTGGTTGGTGGTTGAATATTGAAAATTCTTTTCCGTTAATTTTTTGTTGTTAACTTAGCACTTAGTTAGCAGTATGGCAGGAGAAGAGTAGATATATAATCTTAAGTGTGTAGTTATACTCAATTTGTTTTGGCTTTTTTTTTTTTTTTTTTGGTGTTATGTGTGTATTGCTTAAGGGATTGCTATGGCATATACTTGTTCTTATCATCCTGTTCTTGTTGAAATGGGCTACGTTTCTTATTTATCAGTGGGCAGATTAAAATTTCTATCTGTGGCATTTTGATAGAAACTTACGCAGAGATTCAATTAGCCATCATATGATGGATTGTATGTGCTATATTTTTTGTCAATTTTTTTTTTTTAACTATACGTGATTATTGATGGTTTCTTTTTCTTTATGAAGGTTGGACCTGGATCTGTTTTGCGTGGTCCCTTAGAGAATGCCTCATCTGATTCTGTGTAAGTTTGACCTGGGTTGTATTGTCTTCTGGTTGAATTCCCCCCTCTAATACCACTAATATTATCTATTGTCATGTTCCATAGAACACCAAAGCTTTATTGTGAAAACAAAGATTGTCCTGTTGAGCTACTTCATCCACCTGAAGATTGCAATGTGAACTCATCACTGTCCTTTACTCTTCAGGTGTGTTATGGGTTGATTCATGCAGTAAGGTGGCTTAAAAATTAATTTTTGTAGTCAAGTTTTACAGTCTTGTTACTGTTACTTTGCTTTGTCAGATATGCCGAGTTGAGGATATCAAAATTGAAGGCCTCATAAAAGGGTCTGTTGTTCATTTCCACCGGGCAAGGACTATTTCTGTCCAGTCTTCTGGAACAATAAGTGCATCTGGAATGGGTAAATTTTTTTGGAACCCCTCTCCCTACCCAATCCCAACCCCAAAGTACATGAAGCATATTCTGAATCACTTTGAAAGAAGCATCTGTTTTTTTTTTTTTTTTAAGGTTGGGTTACTTATTTTTGTTTAAGCAGGCTGTACCGGTGGCATTGGCAGTGGAAACATTCTGAGCAATGGAATTGGCAGTGGTGGTGGGCATGGTGGTAAAGGTGGGTTGGCATGTTATAATGGTAGTTGTGTTGAGGGTGGAATCTCATATGGGAGTGCGAAGTTGCCTTGTGAACTTGGTAGTGGAAGTGGAAATGACACTTTAGCTGGTACAACGGCTGGTGGTGGCATTATAGGTAAGCTTATGTTTTGAGCTGATAAGTTTGGTGGTTTTCATGCTATTTTTCAATTGGTGGAAGACATTTTAATGTAGCCACATCCTAGTGCTATTAACGGTTTCCTTTTCAGCATGTCTGAGGTGGAAACAAAGTAAGTTTATGTTTAATGCTGATAGTTTAGGCAGTTTTCATGCTATTTTTCTTTCATTTGGTGGTAGACATTTGAATGTTGCCATATCCTAGTGCTGTTAGTGGTAGTTTTCCCTTTCAGCTTCTGTCTGAGTCTGAAACAAAGCTAATCTTCTGCCACTTCTTCTAAACTTAAAATTCACTATGGTTTACTTCATTGCTTATGTACAACTTGGCTATGTTTATACTTTCTTATTTGAGTTCACAGTTACCATTTTCCAATAGTTTTTCACATGGTAACACATTGTATCTTCCCGACAGTAATGGGTTCTTCAGAGCATCCTTTGTCAAGTTTATCCATTGAAGGCTTGGTGACAGCTGATGGTGAAAGTTTTGAAAGAACTATAAGAAAAGAGAAGTTGTCCATTGTTGGTAATTTAACTGCAGGTCCTGGGGGTGGGTCTGGTGGAACTGTACTTCTTTTTCTGCGAACACTAGCTCTTGGCGAGTCTGCCATTCTTTCGAGTGTTGGGGGATATGGTAGTTCCAATGGGGGTGGTGGAGGTGGTGGTGGAAGGATTCATTTTCATTGGTCAGACATTCCCACTGGAGATGTGTATCAGCCCATTGCAAGTGTGGAGGGAAGCATCCTTGCAGGGTTTGTATAGTCTAATTTCTTCATATATTCTTAAATGCTACATAATTAGGATGCCACTTTTAATCCATGTTGGTAGGGCATTGCTATGCAGTCAACTCTTTGAAAAAATAATTAATAATTTTATTGTTTTCTCTGGTAACATCTTGGTGTTCTGTTTCACTATTACAGGGGAGGTGTGGGTAGAGACCAGGGCGGTGCTGGAGAAAATGGAACAGTGACTGGCAAAGCTTGCCCAACAGGGCTTTATGGGACATTTTGTGAGGTAGGGTCTCATTATTTTGACATAGTGAAATCTATCTCTTGTGCTCTTATAACAATTCGTTTGTTGAATCGGTTAGATTTTAGTTTGTATGCCTGTGTGCAATCCGCGTCTATGGTAAATTTGATTTTTACTTTGAAGTTCTAGTATGTGTGATTGCTGTGATACTTGTCCTTTTAACCACCTCCAACTCGCCTTGGGGATAGTTTCTGCTCCTCTCTCTCTCTCTCTCTCTTTCTCTCTCTCTCTCTCTCTCTCTCTCCCCTCTTCTCTTTATGATGCATTACTTTTGTCTTGCTACAGTAATAGGGCAAAAAACCACAGTAGGAAGGAAATTCCAGCGATAAACAGTAGAAAGAGAGAGATAAAGCTTATAGAATCAAAGTTGGAACGTAAATAGAGGAGTTCTAGGGTTGAGAGACCCAAGAGAAACTCTAAAATCAGAAACTCTGAATAATATTGATAAAAACAACCTAAAGCTTAAACTATAAACCTAAAACAATAAACATATTTCTCAACTGACTAGGAAAACAATAAATCTTAGCTAACTAGGAAAACATAAAGTAAAATTATAATTGACTAGAATATAAAATAGGAAGCTAGTAATAGGAAACTAATAATAGAAAACCTAATTGAATCAGGGAACAAAACTAATAATCCTTAAGTTGGCTAATGGGTCTACTCAAGGAATAAAATTTCGAGTTTCGAGGAAATTTCGAAGATTTTTAAATTTCGACAAAAATTAGACGGAAACGACGGAAATTGCTATCAAAATACGGAAATTTTGAATAAAACTTTACAATATGTTTATTTAACATATTATCTACTACATTAATAAAAAATATTAAAGAAGCCAAATTATATGGTAGGTTTCATGTGATATGTGATGAATATAATGCGCGCTGGAGACAAATATTGTTAAATAAAATTAGTATATTTTTTATACTCTATAATCTATACACTAAACCATATACTTTATATGTCCTAATATTGCATTAAACCCTATATACTCTATATTCTTTAAGATATTAGGATTTATGTCCTTTAGAGCATTTTTAATAGACATGTATTATAATTTAGAGTTTAAAGATAACTAAACGAAATCTCAAACCATTTTTTTTTTTTCCAATTGCACAAAGACCTCAAACACTAATCAACCATAAATCCATTCTTTTTTTCTTTTTTTTTTTCTTTTCTTTTTTCTTCTCTTCTCTTCTCTTCTCTTTCTCTTTCCTTCCTGGCTTCCACTTCTTCCCTTTCACGTTTCTTTCTCCCAGCCGCCACTGTGTGGCATATCAACATATGAATATAACCCAACAATGACTCATTATTCTCCATCAGTATCTGAATCTCTGTGTTGAGTGCCTTTGTAATTTCTCTGGTTTATGAAATTTTGGTTTGAGAATTATTGAGATCGATCTTTTGATCAAATATCACGTTAGTTTGTTAAAATTTGTTGTGAAAGATGCTTGCGATATTCAACAAGGAAGTGGTGCAGCCACCACAGGAGCTGAACAGCCCTTGTGCTGAGAAGAAGCCTAAGCTTCCTCAAGACATTGTCAAAGATTTCATGTCCTGTCATGACCCAAATAACGCTTTCTCAGTCTGCTTTGGAAACACAGCGTTGCTCGCTTATGTCCCTCCACCCAACCCCGTCTCCATTCATCACAATCAGAGATATGATCAATGAGAAATCTGACTGGGTCCTCCCTCTCCTGCACCGTGACTCTCTCCCAACTCCCAAGTCCCTCCCCGATCTCCCTCTTTCCCTCCCTGATCTGGATTTCTCCCTTCCCGATCTCTTTTCTCTTCTCTCTCCTCCCTCCCCAATCACGCCGGTGGCTGGGTTTGTAAAGCCAGCAAGAAGAAGATAGACAGAAAAATGGGTTTGTTCCTCTGAGCGAAATTTCGGCGAAATTTGATAATTTCGGCAAAATATCGTCGAAAAATTCATGAACTAGTAGTAAAATTTCCACACCCCTAAAAAACGAAATTTAACTCCTTGGGTCTACTCAGGTTTGGAAAGCATCTTAGATGCTCCTGCATCACTTTATCTCCCAACCACACCTACTATAACTAAGTAGTTCAGTTGACAATGATATTACTACAGTTCAACTGTTTATAATTGCTATAATTTTTATTTCATTTTTTGTTCTTCAGGAATGTCCAGCTGGCACATATAAGAATGCTATTGGGTCTGATACGGCACTTTGTCTTAGTTGTCCTGCTGATGAGCTTCCCCATCGTGCAATTTATATTGCTGTGCGAGGTACTTCTATAAAAGTGGAGATGAATTGCTTTATTATGAGTCAGAAGGCCTACTACCTATGAGTTCTAATGGACTTGCATTCTCTAATTTGCAGTCTGTTGGATCTTGTTTTCAGCTCCATATTATTTATTAATTTGTCATGTAAATCACGTCTAGAAGTATTTTCAACTTCTGGTAACTAATCTACGAAACCACTCCTCCTCTTATCAGGTGGTGTTGCTGAGGCTCCTTGTCCTTACAAATGCATTTCAGACAGATATCACATGCCAAACTGTTATACAGCTCTTGAAGAGTTGATTTACACATTTGGTGGGCCTTGGCTATTTGGTCTTCTTCTGATTGGTCTTCTCATCCTGTTAGCTTTGGTACTCAGTGTTGCACGCATGAAACTTGTTGGGGTTGATGAATCACCAGGCCCGGCTCCCACTCAACATGGCTCACAAATAGATCACTCTTTCCCTTTCCTGGAGTCACTGAATGAGGTTTTGTTATTGTATAATAAACCTTTCCTTTGTAGTTCATACTGATTTTTTCATGATGAAAAATAAGGGTTTTACTCTCTCTCTCCAACCCTACTTTAGAGATTGATAAGCTGGTATTCATATTGTAGGTTTTGGAAACAAACAGAGCTGAGGAGTCCCAGAGCCATGTGCACAGAATGTATTTTATGGGTCCTAATACTTTCAGCGAACCTTGGCATCTGCCCCACACTCCTCCAGAACAAATAAAAGAGATTGTGTGAGTTAACTTGTATTTATTTATTTTTATTTCTGTATCCCACTAGGGATTTTGAGGAACTTTCCAAGTTATGGTTATTTCCTCTTCGGTAATTATTGATTTTTTTTTTTGTAATATAACAAATCTAAAAGGTTAGAGTTTGAAATATAGCATTCCCCCCTAATTTATTTGATATGGCAGATATGAGGGTCCATTCAATACATTTGTCGATGAGATTAATGGCATAGCCACTTATCAATGGTGGGAGGGAGCAATGTACAGCATTCTTTCTGTTCTTTTATACCCCCTTGCATGGTCATGGCAGCAGTGGCGCAGGAGATTGAAATTGCAACGTCTACGTGAATTTGTTCGATCGGAATATGATCATGCCTGCTTACGTTCTTGTCGTTCACGAGCTCTTTATGAAGGGATAAAGGTTTGCATTGCAGAATTATAGGTTCAATGTGTTGTGGTTCATATCAGGGTCGTGAATCATATGCATATATTGCCTGTGATTATTCCATGTAAATGTGATTAAAGGGTACTTGAAACTAATTCAGGTGCATTATTAAGAATCACTTCATGCCCAGAGTGTTGTTCCAATCAAAATTGTTCTTTATGCTCTCAGCAAAATTAATTTGTTACCATTGCTTCCTTAATGAGTTGTTATGTTGTGGTTTCTATCAGTTTCTTTTTCCCCTTTATTTTTTTTCTTTCTTTTGTACTGTTTTCCCTTCTATATTTTGAATATCTGAGTATTATTATTTATTGTGTTGTACTTGGATGGTTGCTAATCCTGTAACATTTTTGCTGTATTACTGCTAGGTAGCTGCAACTTCTGATTTAATGCTAGCATATATGGACTTCTTCCTTGGTGGGGATGAAAAGAGAACTGATCTTCCTCCTCGTTTACATCAAAGATTTCCTATGTCATTACCTTTTGGAGGTGATGGAAGTTACATGGCTCCTTTCTCACTTCACAGTGATAATATTGTTACAAGCCTCATGAGTCAGGTTTGTTGATTGGTGCTGACAAATTCAAAGGCCAGTTGGCCAAAATGATTTGTATATATTCTAGCTCCTATAGAATTCTATTAATCATAACGCTTTTGCTTTGCAGTCAGTACCACCTACCACTTGGTACCGTCTGGTGGCTGGTTTGAATGCACAATTGCGCTTAGTTTGTCGTGGGCGGCTAAGAGTTACACTTCATCCTGTCCTTAGGTGGCTTGAAAGCTATGCCAATCCTGCCTTAAGGATTTATGGTGTACGTGTTGATCTTGCCTGGTTTCAGGCTACAGCTTGTGGTTATTGTCATTATGGAGTTGTGGTATATGCTATTGAAGAAGACAGTGATCCCGCCTCTATTACAAGCATCGATGGAGCAATACGACCTGACGAATCACGGTAATGGTTTGTAATATTTGGATGGTGAAAATTCTGTGCCTGAGATTACGACTAAATATGTATATTCCCATTACCACCATTTAGTTGGTACTCTTACGTTGGCATTTGGGATGCTTTGAATGGTGTTGAAATATTTTGGCATATAATTAGGTTATAGGAAATTTGGAACAGAGATAAGTTGATAACATGCTCACATGTGAGCACATGAACACAGTGACTTTAGTGGTATAGACAATACAAGAAATATTGGTGTAGGCATAGCGTCAAATAGAAAAGTTAGTATACCTGTGGTACGATTTGAGCGATTTAAGTAAGTGGTATAAAGCACTGACTCACTTGGATGCTACCCAAGTTTGACTTTGGCTTTTCTTTGACTTACAGTGCAAATAGCATTTACAAAGAAGATTTATCTGGTCACTTGAGAGAAGAAACACTCATAAGCCAATCTCGCAGAAGCGGTGAAAGTTATTTGAGACGAAAAAGAACATATGGAGGGATTATAGATGCTAACAATTTACAAATGCTTGAAGAAAAGAGAGATATATTTTATCTTCTCTCTTTTATGCTTCATAACACTAAACCTGTTGGACACCAGGTATTTCTCATGCTTATAGTAACAAATTATATATCAATAGTATTATATATATGTGCTGGTGATTTCAAACCTGTCTCATTCTGAACATATTTTTTGATGAAATGCAGGATCTCGTTGGTTTAGTCATCTCAATGCTTCTTTTAGGAGATTTTAGCTTAGTTTTGCTTACATTGCTCCAGTTGTATTCATTTTCATTAGCGGATGTCTTTCTGGTTCTGTTTATTTTGCCCCTCGGCATTCTTCTCCCATTTCCTGCTGGTATCAATGCTCTATTCAGTCATGGACCCAGACGTTCTGCTGGCCTTGCACGTTTATATGCTTTGTGGAACCTTACATCCTTGATTAATGTTGTAAGTTGCTATTCTTTAACTTATGCTTTGCAAGTCTCCTCTCTCCCTATAACAGAAAAAATATTTTGGTACAGCTGTTTTAAGTTAAAAAATTGTTTTCTTTTCTTTTGCTGTTAAAGCTTGTTATCTCAACAAAACTATATTATTTGCTTACTGGAGTCTGGGTATTCTTATTTGTTTTACATATTTCTTGGAAAGCATTGAATTTTATATAATGATCCTGCCTTGTTTTGCAGGTGGTTGCGTTTGTATGTGGATATGTTCATTATAACATTCAATCATCAAGTAAAACACATCCATTTCAACCCTGGAATTTTAGCATGTGAGGGGATTCTCTAGCTACCAAGGACTTGATTAGTCTGAATAGTATGCTTTATCATTGACACAATATTCAACTAACAGGAACAATATTCTTTGGTGCAGGGATGAAAGTGAATGGTGGATTTTTCCTGCTGGACTGGTTGTTTGTAAAATATTTCAATCCCAGCTAATCAATTGGCATGTTGGCAATCTGGAGATTCAAGACCGTTCGTTGTACAGCAATGATTTTGAGCTGTTTTGGCAGTCGTGATGATATTTAACAAGAAGATATTCTCCACATTAACATGTTTTTTGGTTCTTTTTGGTACATTTCTTTTGTATTTTAATTTGACACTAGGTGAGTTATTGACATAGACAGGTAGAGAAAGAAAAATGTCGAAATATGAATTTATGAAAGTCAAAAGAAATAGAAGAGAGAAAGAGAGGCATTGATTTTTATGTAACGACTTTTGATCATTGTGCAGTCAGTGTCTGTAAATAGTAATTGGGGCATATACCCACTCTTCAGTGGATTCGAGTCCTTGTCTGTATCTGTGTACTTACCACTCCTACGTTTAAGTGTAAACAAGACTTTCTTGGTCTTTTTTATTAATTATAGTTATAATTTATTGTTAGATCAATTAGCATGAAACTGTTTTGGATACAAACATATAGCATTGGCCTGCTGATACAATGAAAAGGGTTAACAATCCAAACATAACACATCAGCCTTAACCAGTTCGAACAATGTGCAGTCAGTTTTCAGTTTCAGTGCTGCCAAAGGTGAGACCCGCTTCCTACATTGCAGCATACCCTCCCTTTGCACTAGACGACAGAGTTCATTATAAGTATAATGCAAATGAAAACCCCAAGTTGAATAGCTTTCTTTTCAGCATCTTGTACCCACTGAAATCCCCATTCTTTCTAGTCATGGTTATGGATATCTGAACCAGCATCTTTTGGAATATAATTTCCTTAATCATCTTGGTGTTCACAGGCAAATGCTTGGATGGTGTCTCAAAGGGCAATGCACCCCATGAAGCGAAGTCAGTAAGCAACAAACAAATGATTGGTTGAGCACATATTCCTTTAAGACTAGGAAAAATGTAAGCTCAAATTAGCTTCAAATCCCCTAATAACCACCTCTCTCTCTCTCTCTCTCTCTCTCTCTCTCTCTCTCTCTCTCTCTCTCTCTCTATACACAAATTTTTTCTGTAGGATGCCTGAATTTTCTATGCACGATCCCTTTTTTTAATTAAAGAACGAACGTGAGTATTTTAATGATCTTTTGCATTTTTTTAGGCCACTTTTTAGAGGGTTCAACATTTTAGAGTATAGGATTCTATATTTTAGGGTGTAGAATTATTGTTTTACGCCCAAAACTTAGGAGTTAAAACTAAAATCCTACTGAAGAATGAAATCACAAAACATTAAGAGTTAACCGAAGGAATAAGTCTTGATTGATGAAGCAATGGACAATTCAATATAGTGAAACTGTGAAATGTCAGAAAGCACAAGTTCATATGTTAAATTCACTACAAAAATACTGTTCTCTCTTAAACAAATGATTGAACGAGGACACTTCTAAAATCAGGGGACATAATGACAAAATTTTGAACGATAGGTTTCATGTGTTTCCCTTGATCCCCTGCATAATAGCTAAGAACCCCTAGAGAGAAGAAAAAAAGCTACCTAATACTGCTACTCCTTGTTCAGGATTTTGGGAACTTTAATGTACAGCTCCTCATAGTTTGGAACAGCAGCAATCATGGCCTCCCTGTTGAAGAACAAATTAAAGCTTCGGTAGATTTATTAAAGAAATAAAATAAATGTGAACCCAAATTTGAATACTCAAAAAGTGAAACGACCTTCTCACCTATTCTCAAATGTTTCAGGAATATCATCACGGAAATTATCACCTTCAGTATCTGCAATCAACACAAAGATAAATTAAAAGGAAAAAAAAAAAAAAAACCATACTTTGTAAACAACAGTGTGAAATGTGAGCTAAAATAAGTGGTTATGGAAGGCTTTGAAGCACCTGCTCTGATTGAGGGCTCTACACTTTGAAGATCAACAGCTTGAAGCTGTCCAAACCTGCAAAAAAGACCAACCAACCAAACCTCATCATAAGTTCACAACAACCCAGAAGGCAGAAACACTTCAACATGGTGTCAATTAAAAGAGAAGAACAAGAAGCTTACCAATCTACGACTTGTCGAATTTTGGGAGCAAATTCTTCAACCTTATAAGAGTGAAAATAGACAAATGTATGAAATAAAAAGCATGGAAATTAAATCAATGCAATGTATGATTATGAGGCATCAAATCAAATGAAAAGAGGAGTGGAACACCTCATGAGGGGTCAGAGAAATTCTAGCAGTCTCAGCCAAACGGGGCACATCCAGAGGTTCCAGAGAAGACCCACTATCGGTTGTTGTTGAGCAATTTGTACGGACCCAGTTGTTGTTACGAGGATGAAGCACTTTTGGAAATTTGGTTTTGCAGTTGAAGTTGTTGGATAAGAACTGGGTCTTGGGTAGAAAAGAAGAAGATGCTCCTTTGACCAGAAGTAAAGCTCTGCTTCCCATTTTCTTCGTATCCTCAAAACTCGAAACTCAGAAGCAAAGCTCTGCTTCCTTTTCTCCTTCTTATGGTGAATTGCGTTCCTTCCTAATCTAGTCTCCGACCTCCTCCTATATGAGGAAATGACGAAACACTCCCTGGGCGATTATAAACACATACCACCATACCCTCTTTCTCCAATTTTTTGAGATTTTATTAGTTTTATTTTTTATGACGTTAAAATTGTAGACATAAATTCAATTTAGACACATAACTAAATAAGCTATTTCAACGGGGTTCATGAACTTTAAAATATTTCAAATATACATCTGATATATTATCTAAATTGAAAAATGAATTTATGTCTACTGATTCGTTGAGAGATCAGTTAAATGACAGCTTGGCTTTTGCTGACCAAGATTACTTGACGACGTGACATTATCTCAGCAAACATTTTCCGCCAAATGAGTGACACGGGCTCACAATTTAATAATAATAGAGAGAGAGTGAGAGTTTGTGGGCCCGTGCCAGGGGTTAGGTGGACCGGTGTCGTTCATTTCCTGCCAAATGAGCGACACAGGTTCACCTAACCCCTGACACAGGTCTACAAACTCATCATTTCTTTCTCGCTCGTTGAACACAAGTGAGAGATTTATATTCGAATTTGGGGGAAAACATGATGTTTTTTGGAGACTAAATGGTCAGGAGAGCGTTCAACGAGCGGCAAAGAGGTGATGGGTGTATGTGCCCATGTCAAGTGGACATGTATTGCTCATTTAGCGGAAAATGTATGCTGAGTTGGTGTCAGGTCGCCAATTAATCCCCGTTAGTAAAAGCCAATCTGACATTTAACTGATCTCTCAATAAATTGATGGACGAAATTTCATTTTTCAATTTACATAATAAATCAAGTATATATTTAAAATATTTAAAAATTCATAAATCTCGTTAAAATAGTATATATAGTTATATGTTTAAATTGAATTTATGCCAAAATTTTATTAGTCGGGATAAAAACGAAAGGGAGGGGGTTGCTGCCTTTGGTTTTTTTAGTTTTATACAAAGGTGTCAAAGGGTGGAATTAAATTTTAAATTTCATAAAAGATTTGGAGGGTATGATAGTAAATTAAGGGATATGAATAGACTTTCCCTTATCAAAGCTGCAGGGAACATTTCGAAACAAATGATCTTTCACACTATAAATGATCTTGTTGCATATCATTTACATCCCTCAAGCTTACACACCACAAATGATCTTTACAACCGCCTATTTTCTTAAACCCTAAAATACTAACTGCATCTAGTTGGGTTGGGTATCACATCATATCACATTACTCTAATGATAGGTTAGACAACATGGGAGAAAATATTTACAAAAAGGTCAAAACAATTAGTTAGGTACAGTTCTCCAGTATTAAGTCAACTTCTGTCTGAACCGCCTTCATCTGCTGTTGTTGTATTGCTCCTCTCTGCAACGTTATTACTGCAATGGTTCAGTGGGGGAGCAGCAAATAAGCTCCTTTGATGCACACCAGAAGGTGGTCGATTTGCACATTGCATGGAGGTCTCAGGCAATGAAGTGGATGTTGCCACTGGAGAAGTCTCTGCATCACTGGATCCATCTCTCCCACAACCTGCTACCAGTACAACCATCAGTGTGCGAGTGAAAATATTATAGATATGGAACTCAGACAATCTGCAGAGAACATTTCTTTAACAAACAAAGACGAAAAGGAAGAATTTGAATAACCTGTATGAGCAGTGATGGTGTTGGATATGCTTGTGCTTGAAGGCACAGATGACGTTCCAGCTCCTTTTTTCATTTTAGACTGCAAAATACAACCACAAACGTATAGTACATTAGTCAACTTCATTTCCTTAATTACCTCAAACTTGTACAGAAGATCAGCTCTTGCTTTTATGTGGACATAATTTTATAAATACATTCATGTTCATGTTTCTTAACATTATAGAACTAAGAGAAGCGCATTTTATTTCAGAGTTTACATGTTTTTGGCATGTCAACAAAACTCCCTTTAGACATGTTAGTTTCCATACCCTTGCATTTTCTTCACAATGCTTTACAACAAAAGAGATGTTTGTGCAACGACCATGCAATAGCGTGTAAGCCCACAAGAGAAGCTTCCTCGGAATGCTAAGGTCAAGGATTTCTGCCCCATCCATCCCTGGCCTGAAGTGGGTATCCTTTGTTAACCAAGACGGAACCAAATACAGGTTGACACCAGATGAGGGCATTACACAGGAGCTCTCACGATAAAAATTGTAAGAAGATCGAAGCAGAGCGTTAGCAGTCTCCACATTTTCATCTGAAGCTTTTTTAACTATTACGTTCTTTATTTTACACAAAATAGGATTCCGTTTTGCTTCGAGAATTTTAAAATGGGCTGGGTCCTCAAATGCTGAACTCCATAATTCATCTGTTTGCAGATCAACACAAAGCAGCTGGCTATTTTCTGACCCACCATCTGATGGATTAAGGGCCTGAATCTCACTAGTGATTTCAGACTGTGGTGGAGTGATCTGTGCCAAGCTTAATATAAGAGATCGACACCAAGCAATGGAAGCATGCCTGCAAACTTTTGCGCAGTTACTGTTTGACAATTTTGGATTCTTAAACCGCTTACGAATCTTCTCATTTATGGCTTCAAGAGTGTCCAGTTTGCCATTTTTCTCCAATGATATGATATGTTCATGGAGATATCTGCAGAAATACGAGTGCATTAGACTCATGGATATCACCACAAACATGTTGAATATCAAATGCACTGAGAAAGATTAATAAACAAAGATGGATCAGGACTCGGGAGTCAAAAAAAACTCAATTTAAATAGAAATTTGAGAATTTTATCAAGGTTTCATCAAGAAGTTGAGAAATTAGATAAACAAAATTTTTGCTGTGTGAAGCAAATTACCCATATAAACTGCTTTCTGATGTTTCTGCGACTTTAATCTCAGACAAACCACATATTTCTGGCCATAAGTTCCCCTGCTCCATGAACAAAACAAACACTTTCTCCAATATATGCTCAGAATTACTTGTAGCACCAGAGCCCACAGTCCCAGCTTGACGCATGGATGAGATTAGGGCCTTAACGTACCTCCCAAGTGCTAGTGGAACAAGATCTTCAATGCAAAGTGAAAACTGGATTTTTCAATCAAGTTAGATCCCACTTAAATTGGTAGAGAGAATATATCAGATGATAAATAGAATAAGATCCAGCTAGACGAGGATAAGGAAACATAACTATTATTGCCTAGTAATAAATGCATAATATTAGAGGGGCATGCATGGCCATCATCACAAAAAGATCTTTTACCATTCCATGGCATTGCAAACCCCCCCCCCCCCCCCAAAAAAAAAACCCCAAATTACACAAAGAAAATAGAAAGGAAAAAAACTGAATTATTGTCAATAATTGGAAGTTGGCCCAGATTTTAATTAATTATGTGGTACTGGATTACAGGAAAATGACTTGCAAAAAATTCATCAAACCATAAAGGGATTCATTCCACAAAACATAGAAATCATTGATAAATTGCTGAAGTAATGCACTGGAGGTCAAATCATTACCCTCTTATCAGCCCGAAGAGATATATAAGCACGTTCAAGAGTACAGATGTCTCCAGTCTCCTCCAACAGTTTCAAATAGAACAACAGATATTTCCGAATGCAAGTAATAAATTTTCGAGAACTTTCAGGTAAGTTAACTTCAAGGGACTTCTTACTCCCAGAAACACCAGGAGTTTTCCGCCTGATATACAGAGAAGACATCAGATTAGTTTCATATAGAATTACAGTCTCAAGCTACAACAGTATGGACATCAGACAAAGTGAAACTATTGACAGGGGGCTTGGGGGTTGTACACAAAAATGGAACCAGAACTGTGTTCCCCATCTATGACCAAAAACCAGTAAGACAAAGTGAGGGCCTGTTTAAATCAGTTCCCTGAGAATATTTGTTAGAACCATTAAAAGGAAGATAGAAAACTAGGCAAATATACATTCAAATAAGCATTTCTGGAAACTATTATCTTAATTCTTTCTTTTTTCATGAAAATAGATTCATATGAACACCAAACCAGTGTTCACTGTTTCTGCATTCTGTTTCTTGTTTAGAAAGAAAAAAATCCATTGAAATAAGCTTTCTGTAACTTCCTTGTCGTGTCCAAATGTCTTAGGTACATGATTCTAGAAATACTGAAATAGAACTGTTGCAAAGATTTACTGTTGTACCTTCCTTTTTTGACCATGCTATCAATCTCCCACATATTTATTGTAAATGATGAGCGAGATGATTTGAAGCAAAAAGAGAGCTCATCCTTTGCCCTCTCCAATGCACCACTTTCCCCCCTTCTATACAGACCTTGAGCAAGCATATATCTGGCTTTATGAAAATGTTTAAGCTCCCCTTCAACACAAGTTTCAAGGGCAGAAAGACAGTCACTGTAAAGCATGTTCCACACCTCTAATTTAAGTGAACCTTCATGCTTCATCTCCCCAGAGTTTTCTTGTGTGCTTCTATCCTTGGGCGAGTTTGAATTTTCAGAATCCATGTTACCTAAGATTGTCATGATAGCATCCTTTCTTGACTGACTAAAGGCATACGCTGAAAGAACCTGGAATAGCCAACAATTAATTGTGAAATCTACAGTAAGTTATATATAGTCTCCAAAGAACCTGGAATAACCAAAGATTAATTGTGAAATTACATAATGGTAAGATATAACTAGTCCCCTAGTCCACAAATGATTTCAATGAAGGCAGCTCACAAGCACACATCCCCCTTATGGATTTCATCAGATATTTTTGGCCAGTTGAACTTGATTGAAAAATATAATACTAACCTATTAAGGAATATATTATTTGGAAAAATAAAAAGATTCTGAGACAGAGAGAGAAGGCTTGTGATTTGGAGGAAAAGCAAGACCAAAAAGAAAAAAGAAAAAAACCTTTAAAGCATCTAGATTTTGTTTTCCACATGTACAAAGTAACTTCAGGCGCGAAGCATGCATCCTGTAAACTGGATCTACAGCTGTTGGATTTAGAGCAATAGCTTTATCATAATATGCTAATGATGTCTCACAAGAGTATCCAAGTTTTTCACAGAGCTTCCCAATATAGTAGGCATGGGACCAATCTTGCCTGATACAGAAGAAAGTGCAAGCAAATTACCATTTGGAAGTGGCACATTAGGTGGTTGGTTTGTGTAGGTAACTGGAAAAATGAAACTATGTAGAAAAGAGGACATACTTGTGAGCAAAAGCTTTTTTAAAATGTCTCATTGAGTTCTCACAAAACAGTGTCCAAGCGGCATCCTTCACGGGTACAACAGTTCGCTGATCATAAAATGGCACCACATTTTGAAGGCTATCATAGTATACCAAAGCCAATAACTCGTGTATCTCACACTGAATAACAAAAAAAAAATCATTACATCATCAGTGACATCCAAGAGAAATTCTAACTCATGCAGAAAAGACTAGCTTTTACGCCTTAAAGGGCATGTATATAGCATGATATTGATTTATTCAGGATCCATCGCAAGATGGTCCCTGCAAATTTCAGCCTTTTTTTTTTGGTCTGATAACCTTACAATTGGAAAAGGATTAGCAACAATCTCAGAGAATCTGAAAGGCCCCAAATTATTGGTCCAATCAATAACCATACCAGATTAGCTTCAAGACATACCCAACCAACATTAAGGTAAGGACTTTAGCTACCCTACCTGACCAAGAAAGAGAAAAGGAAAGATCCCATTCCCCACCAATACACTAATATATAGGAAAGGAAAAAAACATGAAACCTGCTGAATCGATGTCTTTGCCAAAGCCAAACTCATTAATAGGCACCGCCTACTCCTTCTTCGACTTGTCTCAACTCTCTGAGGTAAAGTAGCATTCTTCCTCCATCCTGCCACATTGATGTGCTTACTGCCATCATTTAGCAACAAGTCTACTTCCTGTAGAAAAGGCTCCTTAGAAATGAAACTGTTTCACACCAAAAATAGTGCTCTTTTTGGTTTGTAAAGCATTCATAAACCAGAATGACAACAAATATTACCTCATCATAGATATTTGCGAGTCTTTCCCAACTTTCAAAACGTAGAGGGTTGAAGAGTAAATCATATTTGAAGAGGTTTGCATTATGCTGTACAAATTCTTCCCCTTCCTTGGTAAGCACAAAGCCAGGCCATTTATCAGTAGCACTCATTTCCTCAGACAGGGCAAGAAA
The DNA here is from genome assembly GCA_003254865.1 of Dryas drummondii. Taxonomy (NCBI): domain Eukaryota; kingdom Viridiplantae; phylum Streptophyta; class Magnoliopsida; order Rosales; family Rosaceae; genus Dryas; species Dryas drummondii. Next base: position 2,102,103 of record QANW01005609.1, read on the forward strand.
ATAATACAAGTTGCGGTAGACATCCAGATATGGCTCAGAGCTGCAATTAGTCAATTACACATGTAGATTGTTCACTTCTACAAATTAGAAAATTTATGAATTTAACCATCATGTGAGAGAGAACAAGTCATTTACATGTTAAAATGCCAACACGAAACTATATTTATGTATACCTTCCTACTGATGATGTCTTCTGTTGTTTAAGGTTTCTCGCATCAGGGAGTATCATCTTCGTTATCGTTTCAAGAAACCCATCAGACCCAGCCTCCTCTGAGAGCTTATCTTCGCATAGATGAAGATCATCTAAGAACTTATCTATTGCATTTCCAGCCAAAACTTCTTCTGGTGGTTGTGGAAAATGTTTGCGTATAGCTCTGAGTACTCTTCGAACTTTAACTAATCCAGTCCTCTGTAACATACATATATAAATGCAGCCAAAAAAGGGTTGGTAAAACTAAATCTCTGTGGGTGCTACAAGGTCTCCTCATTGGAACCCTTGTGATATGATATGTCAGGAAGCATAAATTTTTACAACACACTACATGTGCACACACATAGAGGGGGAGAGAGGGAGAGACAGAGAGAGAGACAGAGAGAGAGAACTCACAGAAGAAGCCTTTGCATAAGGGAGTATGTACTGAAAAACATCAACGCATTGTTCCTTTGTCTGGTAATCACCAGGGCTAGTATTTTTGTGCACAACTAAATCATCTTCATAGGATGAGTCGGATCTAATGTTTAGACCATATAAGCAGAAGAAGCACTGATCCAAGGCATAATCAATTTTTAACTCAAGTTCCTCCTTTTCATCTTCAATGAGTTCCGCTTCAGATTCATTCAATTGATCACTTGCTTTTTCACCTCCGTTGAACTTACCACCAGATCCATCTGCACCTTGCCTTTCACCTTCCAATCCCACACTGTCTTTATCTAGGGCTTTATCAGATGAAATGCTTTTGAAAGCTATCCCTTCAGAAACATCCTTCCCTGCAGCACTGATTTCATCTATTCCTGTGTGAACCATTTCCATATCTAGTGTATCTGATTTTGATTCATTTAGAGACATTTTGGCATGACTATTTAGGCTAAGCTGCTCTTTATATAGTGTTGTTTCCTTGTTTAATAAGTTACAGTTAGATTTAAACTTCATATCCAAGGCCAATAGATGCTTAATTGCAAATTTAAGAAACGTTCCTTCTTCCCTTTCACCACCCAGACCCGCACAGCAGAGCCCATACTCAGCCAGTAAATCATGCATTGTGACAATTAAGTCAACCTAAGATGCAAAGTCATTAAAAAAAAAAAAAGACATAAAAAGTTAAATATAGGAAAGATTTCACTGTATGACCAACTTGAAGAGACTTTGCTCACTTGAGTTTTAACAGGTGTCATGAGGTTGAGGTGTTGAAGTTTGCAGAAAGCAATGGAAGCTTCAATAAAGCAACTTCTTTCAATTTGATCAGCACCTACTTGCTCAGAAGATTTCTTACAGAGGAATGTGCTTGCAACATTGCACATGACAGACAAGAGCAAGCATTGGATATCACCTATGCTGCTCATTGGAATAGTATTGTTGTCCTGCAAGCATAAGATATAATCACATACTGCACAAAAAATGAAATTACATAATTTCTAGTCTGATCCATAAGGTTATTCACTTGTGACAATTTAACTATATGTTTGTAAATATCAATACCCTCATGTTTTTCTGATTCTTATCGGCATCTGGTTGGTTAAAATGAACAAATGAATGAAATTTTACAGTTTAGGTAAGTATGACTGAATAACACAGCTATGTATACATAAATATTGATTGACTTACAGAAGCTCCAGATTGATCAATAAATCTCTTCACTTGAGACACACATTGAGAAATTGCCTTCACTTCCTCTGCAACCAAGAAATTCCAGCTCTGCTTGCTTGAACTTTCTTTTGAATCTATGTCAGAAGTATAGCGAGCTTTTGACCCTGATTTCAATAGGAAGGATTTACAAGAAGCAAGGCATTCATCAATTCCTGCAGCTGCCATAAGAATTTGTAGTTTCCGTCGATGGCAATTTAAATATACATCAATATCCATAGGTTTTGTCTTCTCACACGCTTTGACTAAAACGTCTAGTGCTGATAGTTCAACTGAAGTAATTCCTTTGCCTCCTTTATCAGCTAAGCGTAAGGGTAATGCATCAGGAGGAACATTTTTTGTAGCAACTAGAAGTGGAACAAGCAAGGTCATGCACTCCATATACATTTCTTTCTCAATCATCTCACCTAAAGTCTTCTCCATCAAGAAATCAACCTTTAAAATGTTAATTTCATGAAGAATCCTATAGATGGTTAACTCTTTAACAACCTTGCAATATGGGAGGTGGATTACACATTGAGAATCAGTCATATTTTCCTTCCTAGTCAAAAGTGACAAGGAAATACAGAATTCTTCGTGGGCTTTTGGCTTGTTTCCATCTAAGATAGATAATCGTCCACTTAACCAGAAAAATCGAACCCAGAAGGAACTGTTATTTGTTAAAGATGAACCATCTAATTGTACACCCTGGCAAATAGAATTGTTTTCTGATATTCCATCAGTACCAAAGAATCTCTTAAGCCCAGAGATACTTTCATCTTCCCAAGCTACTGATTCGATGATCTTACACAGATGATAAGATGCCTCAGACATGAATTCGGATAGCCTGGAAGCCTCAGATGACAATGACCCAAGGTCATAATAAAGCTCAGCAAGAAAAAGGCAACATTCAGGGGTCCTATCCTTCCCCCAATTCCTTGTCATCTTTTCCAACTCCAGGAACTTAATAAATGCATCCTGATATAAAAGACCTCTACTTGCAGCCTCTTCTAAAAGCAAATGAGCCAAATGGAAAGCACCATAATTGTTTGAAGTTTTTTTAACAAATCTGGAAACATCACCATATTCAGTATCCCAGGGATTAGTTTGATCGGGACATGAAACAGAGCAATTACCAGAATGACCAGAATCTTTGATTCCTGAACCCCCAATAATAAAAGGTTCTAGATATTGAATTACGACCTTGGCCTGATCCTTACCATTAGCAAAGTCAAGATCTTCTTTCTCCGGTTTACGACTTCTAAGCCTTTCAAGGCGAGTACTCCGCCTCTCCTGTGGTTGGAATTCTAGGAGATTTGTGTCTTTTTCTTTGACAACACCTGTTCTTTCAGTTTTACAATCACCAAAGGAAGCATTCTCACCAATTGGGGTTGAGTTAAGCCCTTTCCTTTCCTCAAACCCTATGGTACTTTCTGAAAAAGAAGGTAAGTGTAAAATTAATCTGACATCCCCAGACCTGCATGCTTTTGCAGCACCCATCTCAGACACATAGCCATTCAATGGAAGTAAGATATCCAAGAGCGCATCAGCAAGAGCAGCCCAAGAAGCTTCTGCCAGGTTCAGATCTATGCTTTGCTTCAGCTTCTTGGATGCAACGCCCTCCTCTAGATTTGCATCAGCTGCTTTTCTCTTGTCAACAAATTTTAGACGGACATGTTTAGGTTCCAGCTTATCTATACCTCTAGGAGCAAATGGAACTGGCTCAGACTCTTCAATAACTTCCTTCACATGCAAAGCACGAGAATGTGATGGCCAATGCGTCAAAATTAACTCTGCCACAGAAAGACACGAGACTTCATCACCAATAGCAATAAGAACTTCCAATAATTTCTCCATGCAGTTCCCTGTAAAGAAAGTTAAAAAATAAATAAATAATTTGCCGCAGATTCATAAAAAAAAAAAAAAAAAAAAAGAAGATATCGTATGGTGCGGCGTACATTTTAAATATAAAACATTTATTTTGGAATGAAGATATAAACCATATTTAAATGCAATAAATGCTCACAATTATTAGGGCTGCATAAAAGCCCTTGCTCAAATGCCCAACGTGATATACTCAGAGATCCCATTGAGCAAGATAATGTTCCCAGCTGGTTCCAGACAACAGAATCTTTGGTATCAATCTCTACAGCTTGAAGATAACATTGTAGAGCACTCTCGTAATGTGTTGAACCTTGTTGAAGAAAAACATTGGCAAGGTTCTTAAGTGCCAAAAATCTGCAGTCAGCAAGAAAACTATAATTGGAGAAACATAAATAAGAGCATCATGTTCTTCTTTTTCTTTTCTTTTTCTCTTTTTTATTTATTAATAAGAGAAAAATTATACATGAAGGGTAAGAGTCGTAAGACTGATTATTTATCCTTCATGAATTAGAAAATTGTAAATCCATTTACAGCATTGCATATGCGAAGACCAACAAATCTAGACTACAATAGATTAGGGGTAGTGGATATATCCAAACCTGAGTTGCAATAGATGGCAATCGCTGACATTACTATCCACCTGCATGGCAATAAAAACTTCAATGACTAGCTATTCACACACAACTATACTGTCTAAAAAATATGGGTTTCAAGGTCTTACCTGAGCGTTTGCTATAAGAGGATCTTTCAGGACAGATTCTAAAAGCTCACTAGCCTTTTTGTATTCCTTAGCTTGTAACTTTTGAAGTCCTTCATGATAAGTTTGTGATAGATGAAACTCCTGATATGGTCAGATCAAACAGTATGACGTCTATTGTTGGACATATATCTAATCGCAAAACAACACATTTTCAGCTGGGAAAATCTAAACATTTTAAAAAACTCGGCATGTAATTCATCATTTTACGGTCCATTCAGTTTGCTGGAAAAATGAGAGGAATATAATAAAGTTCCCAAATACTAATGTTACGAAGAATTTAGTTTTCTCTCCCTTGCCGTCATTACTGAAATGCCATATAGTGAGATGTGAACAAATTAACAATACTCAAATTTACACTCAATTCAGCCCAGAAAATCCCAAATCAGTGAAATAGCAAAAAGGCATTCTTGAACTAATTCAAGGGAGAAAAATAGCTACTTTCAAAGAAAGTAAAAAATAACTATGAGAGAAAAGGAGGCATGCCTGAGCTTCTTTGGTGGGAGCCAAAGGTTCCCATTTGCCTTTGGAGTCGGTATCATTGATAGCTGCAATTGAGAACTGAAGCATACAAATTCAGAATTAGAATACCAAAACAGAAAATTGAAAAAAAAAAAAAAAAAAAAAAAAAAAAAAAAAAAAAAAAAGAAGAAGAAATTCAATTGCATAAAAGGAACGTAAAACCAACGCACCATTTTCGGTAATTCGAATGCAGTAATGAAGTTGCTTTGGAGGGAATTTGGGCTTCAGCTGATACTAATTCTCACTACTACTCTTTACTAAGGGGATTAGGGTTTTTCCTCAGCTAATTCAATTCTGTGGTTGTTTTTTTTTTTTTTTTAAATTTAGGCCTGACCGGACCGCCTGAGTTTGTAGAGTCGTTTTAACGGTTTTATCAAGCAAGAACCGCCAAACGCGGCGTTAGTATTTTCATTTATATTTTTTTGGTAAAATAAAAAGAAAGGAAGAAAAGTAACACCGTCTTATTAGATTCGTTTATTACGACTTTACGAGTTGATGACTTTGGTTCTGCCCGAAACGCGGCGTTTCATGTTCTGTTAACGTGGAACCGTCGTTGAGCTGGTTGGTCACTGATCGATTCCTGAGAAAAAAATGCACAGTGGTACTGCGAGTTTCTGTAGCTCCGGATGCAACTACTGATCGATTATTGCTCTGTTTGGTTGCCCAGAATTTCTAAGAAAGGTAATGAAAATTAGCCTACATGCACCCTCATTTGAAGGAATTGTATTCTCTTATATAATCCAATGTTTTAAAATTTTGAGTTTGTTATTGCCCATGAAGTGTTTGATAAATTGCACAAATGAGAAAAGCATTTCACTGAAGTGTGTGATTACAGTTGGCCAGATTCAAGAATTTGAAGCATACAGGGTGTCACGTTCGTCCACAATGCGTGAGATACAGATTTGTAATTTTTTGACCCTCTACATTATCTTCATCACTATCAGCGGCTCAAATTCAAGCCATGAGAACAAGTTAGTGTTAATCCGAACAACCCAATTTGCACATTTTTCTGCTTTTGATGGCAATTTCCAGGAACATGGTATTAAACCAAATTCACTGCTCTATACCTTTTTGCAGTACAGACAGCAAAGTTTTGAATGTTGGTGAAGAGCTGTGGAGGGAAACGGTACCACTACAAATGGGTTCGCGCCTTTACCAGCTTCAAGGACTCGAGCCTTATACGTGGTATGAAGTGAAGATATCATACCCAGCTTCTGTATGTATTTCTTAAAACTTTTAGTGGTGTCACTCTGTGAGTCTGTGTCCTTCAGCAATCCCTTTTGTGGATTCTTTAACTTTCTGTTGGTGTGTTGACAGATACCCGCTAGCTTTTCCATACAACTCAAGAGAGGGGACTTGGACTTGTCACTGAATGGGAACAACCGAAGATTACTGAATACAGAAAAGCTGATTTTCAAGACTGAAAGCCTTGCCTCGAATGATCAGGTTCGATTTTGCCACTGAACCTTTGAACCCATTGTTGCATGTTATGAGATGCTCAGTAAGTTAAGGACTCTGCTCACTGCTCAGGGTGGCATGTATGTGTTGGTGAGTGTGGAGCCTGAGGGGGTTGTTGCAATACCAGAGGTACAGGAGAGGGAGTACATCATTTTCAATATAGGTAATGTAGACATCAACTGCTGGCACTAACTACATTAAGCTTTGCATGAGAAATTGATATGTTTCTTGTTTCCTGTGTGTTTGAAGAATATGAAAATGTTTTCTTTGACTACTTGAAGCTTTGCATGAGAAATTAATTGGTATGTTTCTTGTTTCCTGTATGTTTGAAGAAGATGAAAATGTTTCCTTTTAAGTACATTAACCTTTATATGAGAAATTGGCATGTTTCTTGTTTGTTTGAAAATGATGAACTATTACAATTTGAAATTGTGTTTCTATGGGCATATTATAATTTGTCTGCATGAAAAAGTTTATATCTTCTATTTTTGGTGGCAGTTTGTGATGAACTATTATTGGGGATTCCTCACAAAGCTTGGTGGGTTGTAGGCTTTGTATTGGTGTGTTTGGTTCTGGCCTTCATCATACCTTCATTTCTTCCACCCTTTTTGTTAGGAGCGGTCCATCAGAATGCTTCCAAAGATTCTTGAATCTCTGACTCAAAAATAGTGGTTGGCTTCATCAATTTGGTATTTTAGCAAGTGAGGAGAGGTATTTGAAGTAGAGATTTCAGTTGGCTTACAATTCGAATGGTGCTTTCTCTGATTCTTCTTCTTCTTCTTCTTCTTCTCTCAAAGAAGAGTACATCAATCTTTGTTCTTTTTCAATTTTCTCTACTTGTTGGGCTTGTAAATTATGAATGGTCTAGCACATTTATCTAAATTTTGGTATGCACTCCGACCATGAAACCACTTGAGCACATTTATCTAAATTATAGATTAGCACTTTTTTTTTCTTTTTCTGTAATTTTCCTTTTTCATGTATATTCTTTTCTATGTCATCCATTTTATTTATGGGCGTTAGACAAGACATCAAAGCTTGAGGCCACATCAAATTCATCAATAGACAATAACGAAGGCCTTCATGGGCTTTGTCTCTGACTACGCCAAATTGGGCTTACATCTTTTTGTTTTTGTTTTTGTTTTTGTTTTTTTTTTTCTTTTGGACAGGGCTTACATGTATCTGTTTATTAGTCAAATACACAAGAAGTTGTGAGTTTAGTTAGGCTTGACTGTCTTAGCAATTGAAACCATTTGGAAGTAGGTTTTGAAACAAGCAGACCAAACAAAACTCTCCTTTATAAAAAGCATAAAATCTTTTTTAAGGGTTCTGATCTTCAGGGGTTTGAACCTGCAAAGTCTAGAAGGGGTAAGTTTTAACTAACAGCTCAGTAGGGACATTTAACATTGCAAAGTTAATTATATAGAAGCTCTTTGAAACATACAACATGAAGCTAATAATATATATAATAATATTATATATGCATGAATGTTATATTGCATTTATTTAATAATCATTTGAAAATTAAATTGCAACACGTCTTCACTTTAATTTGCAATTAAAGTGCAAAACATTCTAATTTTGATACGTAATCGAAGGTCCCAATGTGCCTTCGGAAAATAGATCATTTTATCTGTTGGAAGGGGCTTCACTCTCCATGCATACTACGAAATTTAAATTTAACTCACAATCCCTTCTCACTATCATAATCTTTATTTCTCAATGAACTATGTTTCACGTTCAAATAAATGTCACATTCAAATAAATACACATAATTATATATAATAATTAACTAATTCATATCATGCTCAAATAATTCATAAAAATCACGTATTAGCACATATATTGCAATTTTCAACAAACACTCAATAAAATTAAATTTGTTGTTTAAAGTTTCCCAAATCCCCCTACCTCAAATACGAACTTACTCCGCCACTAGATATAGCCTCGTGTCTCCGGGTCGTTTTCCGAACCTAAACCCGTACAAGAAAACCACAATTAATTACAGAATAAAAATTACTCACTCTCTAATTCTAGTGTGTGTAGTGAAAACACTAAGTTAGGGGTCTCGGATTGTAAAATGGAGGCCACCATTGGACTCAAAATCGAAAATGCAATAGGGAGAGACTTTCCCCGATGACCGGAGCCGCCGCCACGCGTTGGTGGTGCAAGTGGAGATAGCTACGACATTGTTCATCGTCTTCAACCTCTTGCCCATATTTTCCTTATTTTTTTTTAAACTTTGGCTCGCTGTTTACCCTATCAAACCTTTACCAAATTAAACAAATTTATACTCATTTTAAAGCTTTGCAACTCCTCTTTACAATCATACAAAGATCACACAAAATAGAGCTCGATCTACAACTCAAGATATGTGACCTCAAAAGTTAGTACCCGAAACTATCCAAAAATTGCAGAAAATTTTCATATTTTTTCAAAATTTATCCAACTTCAATTCTCTTCAAATCTCATCACCCAATTCAATTCCTAAGGCTAAACAAAAATAAATTATAACTTATCTTCAATTAAAAACAAATAAAACACAATCAAAACAAATGAAATTCAAAAACTAAAAAACTAAAAATTTGCCCTCTACACCCCAACCTGAAATCACTTCACTTCTCCTTCAATTCCTTAATCATCTTTACTTGTACATCTTCTTGATGTGCTTCAATAACTTTTCCTATCAATATTGGATGAGTAACCAAATTACAAAGATAAGCGCGATCGATCTCCATGTGACCCGATGTATAATTGATAATCACAAATAGATTCAATCATCTTCTTCTTTTGAATCCGCATATTTGCTATAGTTTCTTGTGACTTTCTGCTTAAAGCACCAACTACAACGTTTGCCTTTAAAACCAACAGCTGGAATAGTTTCTTGTGACTTTCTTGTTACCTCCAGTTCCAGCCCAAGGAACATCTACAAAGGAAGAGGATCCTAGTGAAGATCCATAACATCCAATAGAGTCTGAGTATGTTTCTGTAGGTTACTTAGGACAAGCTGAATCTCGAGGTTCAGAAGTACGTAGGACCTAGAGCTTCGGATGATACTGAGGCTGATGCGACTTCTACTAGGTCAGGTGGAAGAATTGGATGCTCTGGTAGTAGGAAATAAGTACCAGATCATAGGATGGTAAAGTTGGTTGAATGTTGTTTGTACTTTTGTTAAAAGTTTATTGTATTGTGTAAATTACGTTGATCGTTTAATTTATTATCTATACCATCCTAAACCCTATCTAGCTCTTCATTATTATAGATAACAAAACGATCAAAGTAATTTACATAATACAATAAACTTTTAACAAAAGTACAAACAACATTCAACCAACTTCACCATCCTAAGATCTGATACTTGTTTCCTACTACTAGAGCTTTTAGTTCTTCCACCTAACCTAGTAGAAGTCGCATTAGCCTCAGTATCATCCGAAGTTCTAGGTTCTACTTCCAAATCTCGAGATTCAGCTTGTCCTGAGTAATCTACAGAAACAAACTCAGACTCTACTGGTTGTTCTGGTTCTTCACTAGGATCCTCTTCCTCTGTAGATGCTCCCAGAACTGGAACTAAAGGTAACTGTATTCCTGCTGGTGGTTTTGACTTTCGAAATTCCCTTGAATTCTCACGAGTGTTATTTATTAACAAAAACAAACTTCATAAGTGTTATTTATTAACAAAAACAAACTCAAAACACAGGGTTCACCACACACCAACAAATAATAACACTCTTAGAAGATTATATTCCAAACTCTACGTACTGCCAATACACGTTGGCCCTTTTCTTCGCAGCCACGTAATTAGACACGTAGCTATATAACCACGATAACGCTGTCACTGCTGCCACGCCACACCCGCCGGAGAAGACCAATCCAGTTGCTGCCAGGAACATGACTATCCCAGCCGGGACTAGAATTGGACTAAACACCACCAGAACTGGGGTGGCCATGATCAGGGCCATCACTGTCCCGGTTAAAGTTAACCCGGACAAGATTAAGAGCGTGGTACCAATTGCGCCTGCGGTCAAGAACTTGGCAGTACTACTCGGGCGTGAGGATTGGGCTGACTCTGTGTGCATGGCTGGCTCATCCAGCTTATTCCGCTGATGGGCTACCGCTGCCATGGTCAAGATCAACGGTTGTGATTGATTGAAATTCGGGAACGGTGAACCGTGAGACAGTGAACAAGGATGGGATAATACTGGGATCCATATATGTAAGAAGAAGGTTTGGGGGTGACGTCATGGTGTGATGTACGTGGCACGGTGGGGGGGTTGCATGAGAGTTTGAGTTTCACAATGCGAACACGTCTGCACAAGTTAATACGTGGCAGCACAAGTGGCGGTCTACATCATCACTGGAGATTCTTCAGTGGCATGGGATCGAAATTGGTTTTGCTACTAATTGTTTCCTTGTATGTACGTATGAAGATCAAGTACATTAAGCTTTGTGAGTTTGAAGAAGATGAAAATGTTTCGTCACCATCTTTATCGACATATTATAATTTGTTTGCAAAAAAATTATGGGGTGCATAAAATTATGGGGATCGATGTTCATTGTCTTATAATTCGAATGGTGTTTCCTCTATTTTTTTCTTCTTCCTTCTCTCAAGGAAGATAGATGAAGTAGATCTGTTAGCAACCTTTTTTTATTTTGTTTCAATTTTCCTTTACTTTTTGGGATATATTTTAATTATGAGTAGTCTACCACATTTATCTCAATTTTGGTATGCACCCCGACTATATATGAAAAAGCACTTGAGCACATTTTTTCAATCTTCTTCTTCTTCTTCTCTCAAATTAGAAGAGTAATTTAGTATATCTATAGCACAAATTTTCACTGTAATTTTGCTTTTTCATGTCTAATTCTTGTTTATGTCCTCCATTTTACTTATGGGCAAACACAAGACATCAAAGCTTGAGGCCACATCAAAATGGAAGGCCTTCATCATGGGCTTTGTCTCTGAATACTTCAAACATCATTTATTAGTCTAATACATAGGTTGTGAGTTTCAGACTCGACTGGCTTAGCAATTGAAACCATTTGAAAGCGCGCAGGTTTTGAAAAGCAGACCAAAGAAAACTACCAAAATACCAGGACAATTACTAGCCTCTATGAAATGAAAGCATAAAAGTAGTTCTTTCCTTTTTTTTTTTTTTTATTCATTGAAATTAACAACCCAAAACACTATGCATACAAACAAAACACCACATTAAATATTCCAGCTGCAGACCCAAGTGACCAACCCACCCACAATTACAATCCAAGTTGTATGTACTGCCCATACACGTTGGCCCTTTCCTTGGAACTCACGTAGCTAGCTATATAGCCACGATAACGCCATCACTCCCGCCACGGCACACCCACCAGAGAAGACCAAAGCAGTCGCTGCCAGGAACATGACTATCCCAGCCGGGACTAGAATTGGACTAAACACCACCAGGACTGGGGTGGCCATGATCAGGGCTATCACTGTCCTGGTTAAAGTTAGCCCGGACAAGATTAACAGTGTAGCTAGTACTAGTTGGTAACCGTTAATATGTACGTGTAACTCTTTACGAGTCCTTTCAGCTGATGTGGACTCAACAGGTATAGAGGATTGAATTTCTTTTCTCCCCTCTACTTCTCCAGATCCACCCCCATCAAACCCCCTTTTTTTTTACTTTCTCTCTCATTCTCCCATTCATCTCCTGATCCCGATCCACCCCCTCAAACCCTCTCTCTCTCTCTCTCTCTCTCTCTCTCTCTCTCTCTCTCTCTCTCCCGTTNNNCCCCCCCCCCCCATTTTTATGCAGATCCACCCTGCTAAAACCCTCTTTCTATTTAGCTCTATTTTTAGATTATTATCTAGTTGTTATAGTCCACATAATGTCAAATGGATTTTCACTAAAAAAAGACTTCAATGCATGCGGTTGTCACCGTTTAATGGTTGACCATTTAATTAATTTAATTAAAGTTTGACAATTGTTGAATAGTTGATATTGACTTAAATTGTAAACTATATATATTATATTAAAAAAAGACTTTTTTACCCAAATAGCATCTGAACTACAGGGGGTGTGCTTAAATACCATCCAAACTTTTTTTTTTTGCCAATTTACCACATGAAATTATTAATATGTGCTAATTTGCCACCTAACATCCATTTTTCTGTTAAATCATCAAAAAATTTCCCAAACTTCCCATTTTGCCCTTGAATACAATAAAAAAAATATTATTATTTAAAAAACTTTTTTAAAATATAATTAGAAAAAAATTAAAAACTAAAAAAATAGAAAATGGAAATACCCTTTTTTTTTAAGGGGGTTTAATTAGATTTTTTTTTAATATTTAAAATACTTTTTTTATATAAATGACGAAAATACCCTTGAAATAAACAGAAAATTTAACTAAAATGACGGTAGGTGGTAAATTGGTCAATATGTGAAAGTTCAGGTGGTAAATTAGCAAGAAAAAAATTTTGGGTGGTATTTGAGCACACCCTTTATAGTTCAAGTGGTATTTGAGTAAAAAAGCCTTAAAAAAATTAAAACTTTACGGAGGAATTGAAAATGTAACAAACCTGGGGAAGGGTACTTTGTACAAAATTAACCAGCAAATACCAGAACAATTAGTCTCGCAAGCACACAACTCAGGCTATGAACGCGAGCAGAACAATAAAGGAGTTTTATTTTATCAACAAATACACCCCAAACCACAGAGTTCATGCACACATTCAAACAGAAACAACGTACACACACGCACAGTTTACTACACCCACAATTAATTATCACACACCAAGCATAATGAACTGTCCATACGCGTAGGCCCTTTTCTTCGCAGCCACGTAGTTAGACACGTATCTATATAACCACGACAACGCCGTCACTGCCGCCACGCCACATCCGCCGGAGAAGACCAAGCCAGTCGCTGCCAGGAACATGACTATCCCAGCCGGGACTAGAATTGGACTAAACACCACTAGGACTGGGGTGGCCATGATCAGGACCATCACTGTCCCGGTTAAAGTTAACCCGGACATGATTAAGAGCGTGGTTCCAATAGCGCCTGCCGTCAAGAACTTGGCAGTACTACTTTGGCGTGAAGATAGGGCTGAGTCTGTGTGCATGGCTGGCTCATCCGGCTTATTCCGATGATGGGTTACCGCTGCCATGATCGATCAAGATATATCGACGGTTCTGATCGATTGATTAATGAAAATCGTGAACTGTGTGAAATAGTGAACAAGGATGGGATACTAATACCGGGATTCCATTTATAAGGAGAAGAAGGTTTGGGGATGACGTCTTGATGTGACGTGGCACGGTGGTGTCTCGGTCGGTTGCATGGGGTTTAACTGTTTGAGTTTCTGAATGCGAACACGTCTGCAGAAGTGAATACATGGCAGCACAGGTGGCGTTCTACATCACCGACTCAAACAAAGAAGAAGAAAGACCATGTCTTTACCGGCCAGCTGGCGTCGATTTGGGAAGCTGTCACGGTTCAACCTGTCGCTGCCAAGGTGATAGTAGCCTTGCTCCCAAAGACGTTCCTCAGACAAATAAAGAAACCGGGCAAGATCACCTGCTTTTTCTGGAAAAACTGGATGGTTCTACACCGTTGATCTCGTGGGTCCCAGGAAGATTCATAAACGATAAAGCTAGACGGCAAACAATAGATTGCGCCCTAAATTTTGAAAATCTTAGAGAGAGCCAGAGCGGGATGAACCACGTGGCGACACACGAGGATTCGACCGTTGAGAAGTGCTTATTACAAGCCCCTCTTTAGCGTTCCTTTCCTTCATTCAATATTTTTCTCCCCTTCTCTCTCTCTCTCTCTCTCTCTCTCTCTCATGGCGATTGCTGCGGAGAACCCACCCCAAGAGAAGGTGAGAATCAAAGAAAACCCCTTTCGTGTTTCAATTTTCGTAGCCTTTTGGTTTGAGTCCCTCAATTCGAATGCTAGGGTTTTCTTTTCTTTCTTTTCGGTTCTTTGGTTTGTTTCTCTGCGACTGAAATGTGTTTTTTGGTTTTTCCATTAAGAAAACTGTTTCTTTGATGTCGAGAAAACCTGAATGGCTCCAAAAGGATAAGAATTCATCTGGGTATTTGTGATTTTCGAGAATGCTTTATTAAAATTTGAATTCGATCCTCTCTGACTCTAGAGATTTTATGATTCGAAAATTCAATAATTTGGGCTTCAGTTGATTGTCAATTAGCTTCGATTTTCTAGGGTTTAAAGGGCTAATTGGTGATTGCTTGTAGATAATATTAGGATTTTAAAATTGGGTTTGGTTTGGTTTGAAACTTTGAATAGGCTTCTTCGGAGGTTTCAGCAACGGAGACAAAAAGATGGACGCTCAATGATTTCGATATTGGAAAGCCTCTCGGCCGAGGAAAGTTTGGTCACGTCTATTTGGCAAGAGAGAAACGGGTCTGTCCCTCATTCTTTATGAGCATGCATTATGCAAATTTTGCTTCTTCTTTTTTCAGCTACTATTACAGTTTTTTTTGGGTACTTTTGTTCAATTCTTGTTAATTATAGCATCTTACATGTTTGTTTAGTCAAGGAATTAAGCTTCTATAACTGTCGACTTTCATTTCATTCTAGATCTGTAGTCTTTTCGGTTGTTGCAAAGATTATATTTATGTTTTCTGTGACCCAAAGGATCTCATAGTTTTCTGTAGCTTAATTATACTTAGGTAGTCAGGTGTTGATATTCTAATCACTTTTATATAATTTTAGCAAGCAAATGAAGTACTGAATGTTTGCCCCTACCGTAAATTGTGTACCCAATTTGATTTATATGTATGCCTGGAACAGAGCAATCACATTGTGGCACTTAAAGTCCTCTTCAAGAGCCAGCTGCAACAATCTCAGGTGGAACATCAGCTTCGCCGGGAAGTTGAAATACAGAGCCATCTCCGACATCCCAATATTTTACGCCTTTACGGCTACTTCTACGATCAGGTATAGTGTCATAAGCCACTTATGTGTGTAACAAGTTAAACTTGTCTTGGTGGAAGCAATATGTATTAACCTTACCTCTGGACTATGTAATTATTGCAGAAACGAGTTTATTTGATATTAGAATATGCCGCCAAAGGTGAACTATACAAGGAACTACAGAAGTGTAAATACTTCAGTGAAAGACGTGCTGCCACTGTAAGTGCTTTTATGTGGTGTCTGAATTCATTTTCTTTTTCGCTTGTGTCAAACTTTCATGTCACCTTATATACGACTAGCAATCCTGATTCCTGATGTGTATGCATGTGGCACATGGGCAGTATGTTGCATCGTTGGCCAGGGCCCTTATATACTGTCATGGAAAGCATGTAATTCACAGAGATATCAAACCAGAGAACCTTCTCATTGGTGCACAGGTACTGACTGCCATCCATGCTATTATATGTTTCCTCTTAATTTGTTAATGATGATATTCGGTGTTTACCAAGTCAATGTGGATCTTCTTTGTCAGGGTGAACTCAAGATAGCAGATTTTGGGTGGTCGGTGCACACATTCAACCGCAGGCGGACAATGTGTGGCACTCTTGATTACCTCCCTCCTGAGATGGGTATGTGTCCTACTCAAATGTTTTCTACCACGCTGTGTTACCATATATTTGGTTTCATGCTTATGAAACAGTGTCTGTCCGGATTGATCATCTTTCACATGTATTTCTTATTGTTGTGTCAAAGAGAACTTTTGTGGAAAATCATTTGCAAGATTGGTCTGCAAAAACACAACTATTATCTACCTCACTAACACTTCCATGGTTGTGAAACAGTGGAGAGCGTAGAACATGATGCAAGTGTGGACATCTGGAGCCTTGGTGTCCTGTGCTATGAGTTTCTCTATGGAGTCCCTCCCTTTGAGGCCAAGGAGCATTCAGACACATATAGAAGGTATGGTGTGGATTGTAAATTGATTTAAAGTTGACAAATTTAGCTTTCATTATCACATAATGAAACATTATCAAACCAAGAACAAAGAGATGCAAGTTTTCCAAAAATGAAAAAGATATTTGTTGTAGTGTGCATAGCATGTGAAATTGAATGCAGTGGCTTTATGGCCATACTGAAAGTACTAATACGATCTATATAGTACATGCCTAATATGATCATGCATGGCTCTGATATTTGTCTACACAGGATTGTGCAAGTGGATCTTAAGTTCCCGCCTAAACCAATTGTCTCTTCTTCTGCAAAGGACCTTATTAGTCAGGTTTTTGTTCTCATGCTTTGCACTTCCATTCGAGTATTTTCTTGTTGCTTCAAAATAAAGAGTTATTAGTGATGCCTGAATTTTATTACTTTTTTTAATTACAGATGCTTGTCAAGGATTCTTCTCAACGCCTGCCATTACACAAGCTTCTAGAACATCCATGGATCATTCAAAATGCAGAGCCCTCTGGCATATATAAGATTTAATTTGCCTAGCCAGATATATCGATCAATTCCCAATCGAGAGATAATGGCAGCAATTTTTTTTTTTTTTTTTTCTGGAGCATCTAAAAACTTATCTTGTAGTCGGCTGTATAACAAATTCCTTGTATGAATCTATTGATTGAAAAAATTGTCTGTTAATAATAAGAATAGTTCTAATTTGTTCATTGAGTTGATATGTGGCTAATAAGAATACTTGTTAATTAAAGCTGATATATAAGACAACTTGTATCAATCACCACATTTTTTTATTTTTAATTCTTAGCCAACTTGTATCGGGGCACATCTTCTAAAATAAAAGCATAATAAAGAAAAGGCCAAAAATCAAAGGGAAAAAAATAAAAACTGATCCAGCAGAACACAGTTGTCTCATATATGTGCAAATCCGTGAAACAGAAACCAGTTACCAAATCATATGACATCTCAGTCACCGTGGCCATCGATACCAAGTGGACATCGTAACCCGAAATACTGAAGCAACCAGCCAACCAATACATCTTTTCGGTACAACAAGCAAACCTAGTAAAACAGGGTATCAACAAAGCCTGACTGCTGATTATAACAGAAGGTGCTGAATAAAACAGTCTCGTGTATGTTCAAGTCATGCTAGGAATGTTTTTAGTACTTGCTATCTCTACAATTTTCTGATTCCAAAAGTTGAGTTGGAGGCTCTTCCTCTTTTTCGATTTCAGCAACGTCTTTGGGGGTCAAGAAGCTCGGCTGGTTGGTTGAAGAAAGGAGTCGTGCCCACATCCTATCAGTAATCACAACCTTGTTCTGTGTCTCGGTGATATGCTGTATATCAAGAATCAACCAGATCATCACTAGTGAGTCTTTAATTTCATACTGTCAAACCGAAAATTCTATTTGAATATAGCAAGATATATAAAAAGATGTAGTTGAAGATAGAAGCCTCCTTTATTCAGGTGTACGTGTCAGCAAAAAACTTGTAAAAGAAAGGATAACTATATGAGAGATGGAAAACCTACATTAAATGGAATATACGAATGTCTTCCATTGACAGGCCCAACTACAAAGCCTGTGTACCCTGCCATTGCTCCATGAACAGCACTTTGAGCAAGGAGTGTGCAATAGACATTGTCAGCTGCATTGCTTGGAATAGCCCGGATCATGTATGTAGGATCTGGCAAACAATTTGATTGATTAGACTCTATTGCTTATTTATTTCGGTGAACTTTTGAATGGGGAAAAGAAACAATTAAAGGAGGCCAATCTAGGGGCACCGACCTATATATTTAAGAGTAATGGCCATCTTTTGTTGTCTTCCAAAGTGATCCTGAAACAGAAGCAAACAAGGGTTAAACAGACAAAGGACATTTAAACAGATCCATTAGTAAGATATCTGCATCAACTATTAACAACTCGGTTGGCGTCAAGGATGAGATACTTGGAAATGGAGAAACAGAGCTTGATTTCCTTAGCTTTTAAAAAAACCTTTTAATTCAAATTCCACCCAGATGAAAAGAATGAAGTGGAACTTTTATGACCGTAGATACTTATCTGAGTCAATAAAAGCTTGATATTATGCATATAGTAAGAGGGGGAAAAATAGTACTCATAAATGATATGGCATTTCTGGTATCACACCATGTTATCCTTGCTAACAATATCACAGTTACTTAGCATAACTTTTAACAGAAACTTGCACCATGCTGTGCAGCTGCTGAGGTTTCTATCCCCGTGGAAATGATCAACTTTTTGGAACTTTATAGCAAATGGGTATCAAACTTTAGATGTTGGGTTAATGGTTAATAGTTAATGGTAAATGGCCTAAAAAAAGAGGGGAGGGNAGTTTATTTCCTGAAGCATCTTGCTGGTTCATGGATAAGCTCTCTTCAAGAAGATCCTGTCCTGCTCCCTCAGCTATCACAATAACCATATGTCCATTTTCTTTGAGTCGTTTTTCAATGTACTCAAAAAGTCCACCTTTTCCTTCAAGATAGAAGGGGGACTCTGGAATCAAACAACAGTCCACATCTCGGCTGGCAAGTGTAGCATACATAGCTATGAAACCTGCATCAGAAATTCCAGAATAAGTGGAAAGCTGTATAAGGTTGGTATCAAAACATAACTAGCACAAAAATCTAAATGCCGTAATTTTTTTCCCGATAAATTTAAACCATTAGGATCTCTATTTGTGTGACATTGAAGAGTAAAAAATATAGACATAAAATGAGATCTTTACCGCTGTAGCGTCCCATTAGCTTCACAACACCAAGACCATTCTCAATACTTGTAGCTTCAACATGGGCTGCATTAATGGCACGTTGAGCCTCCTCAACCGCAGTATCAAAGCCAAAGGATCTGTCTATAACCTAAGTCAAGAAAATAAAAATACCACATGAAGCAACAAAAAGCAGAAATTAAAAGTAGATCATATGTTCTGTATAAGAAGTACCGGAATGTCATTGTCTATGGTTTTAGGAATTCCAGCAACAGAAACTTTGAGGCCACGCCGTCTAACTTCCTGCAAAATGAGAAGTAAAATGTTTTAAGAATGGCTAAGACACAAGAATAGTGATGAGTTATTTCTTTTCTTTTTTACAAATTAAATGTAAAGCCATGAACTAAATGAGAGATAGATAGATAAGAAATAGTGATGAGTTATTTCTTTTCTTTTTTACAAATAGATAGATAAGAATAGTGATGAGTTATTTCTTTTCTTTTTTACAAATTTAATGTAAAGCCATGAACGAAATGAGAGAGAGAGAGAGAGAGAGAGAGAGAGAGAGAGTTAAAACAAAGGGATGCAAAAAAGACAAGTCTCAAATATATAGCATGTATACAGGTATATGCACTAGTTAACCTATTCTACCTCTATGACTCTGTAACAGGAAATCCTTTAACATTGGGCCCCAGTAATCAATTTTAAGGCAGCCTCAGTAATAAACTGTAAGGTTTAAATCTAGCAATGGATGCATATCACATTCCACCATTCTGAGAAGGCATCACAATTTCATACTCTAGTGGAGAGTAATTTTACCTCAAATATGACAGATGCTCCTCTTTGAGTTCCATCACCTCCAATTATGTAAACCTGTACCACAAAAAACATGCCATGATAGTCGATCTGTGCCCTGGGATATAAACTATTATGTTTGAATCAACGATATATAACAAATATCATGCAGAATGATACTTGAGAAAAACTAACCCTTACCTGATTAATTCCGCGATCCTGAATGCTGTCAACTATCTTTGAGGTATCGTGGCCTCCTCGTGATGTCCCAAGGATAGTACCACCACGTTTGTGGATGTCATTGACAACCTTGGGTGTTAAGGCAACAGTATTTCTGGAATAGAAACCGCTGTATCCTCCCTGATGCATTTCAATATAGAATTTGTTAGTGAGACATATTGAACCTCAAAAAATCTCACCATAACCAGTCACAACAAAACTACAAAACATATTGAACCTCAAGCATATGCCAATATAACTACTCACATGAATCCCAAGAACTTTGTTGACGCCATACATGTGATAAAGTCCACACACGATTTCCCTGATCACTGTGTTGAGTCCAGGGCATAAACCCCCACATGTTACAATACACGCATGTACTTCGTCCGAGTCGAAATACACCTGAACCAAATACAATGCACGTCACTACAAATACAATGCACATTTCATAGTATTACTACTTCAACAGCGTCTAGACAGAAAAAAAATGCAACACCTTTTGGCGTGGTCCTGCTCGCCGGAAGTGTGTCCCTCTTGGACTATCCTTGTGAACAACAATCTGTAAAAGATAGAAGCAACCCATTTCTGGTTTTAACATAGAGCTCACATATATATAACCAATGCTAAATTTTGCCACATATAATTCAGCTAAAAGTGTATGAACAGGACCGAAATTTTACCAGAATGAGATCCAACAAAAAAAAAAAAAAAGGCAAATTGTTGGAATGTTACCTTCTGAGCTACAGAATCATCCACGTTAACAAAATACTGCCTAAAAATGTTGGGTCATAAAGAGTCATTGTATTGTATTAAAATACAAAGCAAAGTAAAAGCAGAAATCATTGTTCTGGAAAATTTGTACGTACTTGACAACTGAATAAGCAGGATTGGTTCGCAATGGATTGAGATAAGTCTGCGAAGCAACCAAACACACCCCAAAATCGATTAAATGAAGAAATTGTTTATACAACAACAACAATGCAAACACAAAACTCCGATTAAGCGAAGTAAAAGAGGTTGAGAGTGAGAAAATTACAGGAAGATCGGAGATGTAATCGGAAAGGTGAGGGACATCTTCGAGCACGTAACCAGCCTCGCCTTTGACGACCTTCATCTTCAAATCTACAGAAACCGCCATTGCTCTTCTGGATTTCAATAACTCTGCGAAGTAGATTCTGTGATGAAATGGAATTGCCGCAGAAACGAAATCGAAAATACGGTTCGGACAGAGAGGGATGGTGGGTGGAATGTAAATTGGATAAAGTCTGCGGGTATTTATATTTCGGAATAGTTCCCCCCGCGAGGGTAGTGACTTGAAGTCTTGAACTAGAAAGTCTAGAATGATCACGGCACGTGATGCGGAAAGCGACGTCGTTTGTTGTTGATGGTGTGATTGAACTGTCGGTACAATACAAACGCGTTTTACTTTCTGATATGCGTTCTGTCAACATCAGCAGCACAGTTGGAAACTTGGAACGATATCCTGGTTAGTGAAAACAGGTGGCGGGAAATTATTGGCGTCGGCGGAATATGGAAATTCGTTAAACGGCGGCGTTTTGTAAGGATTTGCGTGAAAAACTGGTGGCGGGGTTTAATACTGGTAACTGTTTCTTTTGGCACCTGCTTTTTCATTGGTTTATTTGAGGATTTTTTTTTGGCCACTATTGGTTTATTTAAAGATAGTGGTATGAGAATCGTGTGTGCTTTTTTGCTGGGATAAAAATTCAGTAATTTTTATATCATAATTTTATATTATTTTATATAATATTTATATATTGAATACTAAAAATTAAAAAATCAAAATTAAAAAAAAAAAAAATACTTTTCCAAGAAAATAATGACACATCAGGTATAATATAAATGTGAAAAAAAAATGTAAGACAATTATCATTATTGATAAAAATTACATGCAATTTCGCATCCTGTTTCCCACAGTGTTAATGACATTTTATTTGCTTCATATCATATAATATAGAAGGCTAATCAAAGGAAAATATCTGTATTTTGGAGTAACATTACTGTGTAGTCTTATTAATTGACGTATTGTAATATAAATAAAAGATGAATTTAAATTTTATCTATTTGAACTTTAAACTCAATTTCACTTCATCATCTAAAAAAAAAAAAAGTTAATTTATCACTTGAATTAAAACTTTGTTGCAATGAACCACCTTTGGCTAATTTTGTCTAAATTTTTATTAAAAATAAAAGTGTTTTAGTCTTTTTTAAGTTCTTATTATTAGAAAAAAAAATGATTTTTTTACATTTTATTAACTTTGAAACAATAAAAAACTGGCTTAAAAATACCAAAACATCTTTATTTTTAACAACAGTTTAGACAAAATGAGCCAGAGATGGTACATTGCAATAAATTTTTTATTCATGTGGTAAATTGACATAATTTTTTTAGATGATAAAGTGAGATTGAACTCAAAATTCAAATTGGTAAAATGCAATAAAGCCTATTAATATATACACACATATTATGATAATTTGATTAATAACACTACATAATACTATTACAATAATATAAAAAATTTACTCCAATTAGAGAAGGTAAGTTGCAATTATTATATTCATGTTGTCGTTCACACTTGAGCTTAAAAAAAAAATTGGGAGGATTTCACATTTTCATTAGCTTCAAAATAAATATTTGGCCAAATGACACTTTTGTTACCTGTAATTTTATGAAATTTTTACTTTAGTTATGTTTTTTTAATCCTTGCAATTTCAGTTATGCATTTTCAATACGATAGCAATTAAGTCCAAATTATTAATCTCATTTAAATTGATAATGTAAAATTCGACGTGCATTACATGTGAGTGATATTTCAGACATCTTACTCTACTTGAATGCCTATATAAGCTTATACTCGTCCTTATACGTAATTAATAAGAATTAGAAGATTCGAAATGTTAGTCATGTGCGAAGCATATGTTTCTACGACGAATTTTTCGTTAATAATTTAAACGATGTTAACTATTTAGATTTAATTGCTATCATATAAAAAGTACATGACCAAAATCGTCAAAACTAAAAATACAGGACTAAAATAAAAATTTCATAAAAATACAAGGACTAAAAGTGTCATTTAGCCTAAATATTTTATAATTTCATTTCAATGAAAAAAAAAATGTTCAATGCAAAGTTGCGGGCTTTTTCAAAGAAATGGTTTGATCTTGGCCCAAATAATTATTTAAACTTTATTGGTTTGGCCCAATAATACTATTGGACCAGTAGTTTAAAGTTGCGGCCCTCACATAGTCGTCTAGAACTTGGCCCCGGTAGAAAAATAATAATAACAGACAATAAAAATGAACGGACAACTCAGGTGACGCCACGTGTAGTGTACCTTGACAATAGAGCTGTCGTCTTAGAAAAGCAATAGGCACCAATATTATTACAAAAAGCCATTTTATCTCTCAAAGATCGTCGCACCTTCCATTCTCGTTGAGCTCTAGAAACTTCCCTCCCACAGCGCAAACGCAGTGAATCAACCAAACGAAGAAGACAAAACGATGTCGTGGAAGCAGTACGTTGACGAGCACTTGATGTGCGATATCGACGGCAACCGCCTCACCGCCGCGGCAATCATCGGGCAAGACGGCACCGTTTGGTCTCAGAGCGCCACTTTCCCTCAGGTTCGTTCAGTCCCTTTCTTTCAGAAGCCGTAGTTCAAGTTTCAGATTTACTTCAGCTACTGGATCTTGATCGTATATGTAGCTTTGTTTGCTAACAGGTTTGGTCAATTTATATGTGATCTGATCAACGACATGCATATGAGTTTTTTCTAGTTGAAAACAAGTAGATTAAGTTGAATAGAAGCGTTTTTGTGGTTATTGATCTGAGAATCGGAGTAATCGGTTCATGATTTGAATCCGATACTTGATTTGTGTATCACTTAGAACAAATTGCTTGGTTTATTATGTGTGCGATTGTTGTTGGATATTCTGTATATGGTTGTTTTCTTGCTGAATTTGTTGTTCACCAGTGTTATTGGGTTGGTTGGTGTTGTAGTTTAAGCCTGAAGAAATAGCTGCCATTTTGAAAGATTTCGAGGAACCCGGGACGCTTGCCCCAACTGGCTTATTCCTTGGTGGGACCAAGTATATGGTGATCCAGGGTGAAGCAGGTGCTGTGATTCGAGGAAAGAAGGTGATGTTTTAGCATTCTTCTATATCACACAGTTTACCCATGTAATGCATTTAGATACTGCCATAATTATTCGCTTAATTCAGAAATGGTATATCATACAGAAGTGCTTTGTCCGGTGACTGCATATTTTTCTTGCTCATGCTCATTTTAGTGTCAGATATTACATATGCTTTTGTGTCAAAAGATAGTGACCTGGGGTTCGCGTGGTGGAGAAACTCGGTGATGAATAAGAAAACACTAAAGATTTGAGCTGAATTTGAAAGCATATCATGCTGCTTCTAGTGATAGATGTTTGACTGTTTATGACTATGTATAGAAATTGACTTAATGTGTCTGATATATTAGGGCTCTGGTGGCATTACTATTAAGAAGACCAATCAAGCCTTGCTCATTGGTATATATGATGAGCCTATGACTCCAGGGCAGTGCAACATGGTTGTCGAAAGGCTTGGCGATTACCTTGTTGAGCAGGGGCTGTAATTGCTCTGGTATGTTCCCCCCTAATTTGTTGTTTTCTTTCATGGTTTCCTTGAGAGGGAGCTTGCATTAACTGAAATTAACACTGCTTTTTTCTTTTATTTTCTGAGTACAGTTACTATTTGAAGTTATGGCGTAATTGGTGTGAGAACAAAGTTGTTGCTACTTGGAATGTGATGGATATATGTATGAACCATCGATCTTTGCATTCTGGGACCTCTAGATGTGGATTGTCTTTGTGAATTATAGTGTCTTAATTTTACAATTTTTTTCCTGAGTTATTTTATTTCCTTGCCTGGAAGGAATATATAATTGGAGTTGTCATCTATTGGATGCCTAGAATGAAAGGTTATGTAGTTTTGTTCCATAAAGAACACGAGTTGGATGAAAGACACGATCTCCTCGCTCTAAACAGTTCATAACATTGCCTCATTGTACAAAAGTGAGATTCTGAGAGGAAAACATCGAAACATTTGTGAGGGGGAAGTAGTGATCATCACGTTAAATTATCTTTTCATAATTTAGTTTTCAGAGTTAAAATGACAATTTTCTCGGACAAGTTGAAAAAAACAATTCAAAATAAATTGGGGTCTGCCTACATAATAGGGTTCTCGTTTAGAGGCAGAGGCAGCAATGAAACTGGTAATCCACCCATGTTCTTTCGAGTTTTCCTTTACAATTCATTATGCTAAGAATTCGAATTTTATATTAGAGAAGCTTTGGAGTAACTCAGGCTGGGGCTTGTGGGTACTTTCTACCAGTAGTCATTGCAAGAACACTTCCCATTTTTGAAATGATGGAAGCGGCTGCGGTCTCGCACAATGATCTCTCGCTCAACGATCTTAGAGATTATCTTTGTTGCATCATGACAGTCATTGCAAACTCTCAAATTCTTCACAATCCGAATTGTACTTCCTGGACTGGTGCTAATAAGCCCAAATGCAATGGCCAGCTTCTCACTATGAACCGATAAAGCATCCTCTTTCTCTTCTTCATCTATATTATGGAGAACCAGATCTGTCTTTGGCTTGTACCCAGCTAGCTTCATTTTCTTCCTTAGTTCTCTAATCATTGAGTATATCTTGTCCAACTGAGGATGCGAAAGGTCTCCCATGAAGAACTCATGAACTATGTTGTCCACCTCCATCCAACTACAACCAGGTGTTTTCGTTATGCCTTTATCTCGCATCCTCAACCTGCACTTTGCTGCATCATCCAGCCTACCCATTGAAGTGTATACATTAGCAAGATAAACATAGCTTCCAGAGTGGTCGGAATCTAGTTCAAGAATGTGCTGGACGACACGTTCTCCTCTCTCTGTATCCTTGTAAGTCCGACAACCACCGAGCAATGCACCCCAGACTATAACATTGGGCTTCATAGGCATTGAGTTGATCAATTCCTCTGATTTAACAAGACGACCAGCGCGGCTGAGAAGATCAACCACACACCCATAATGCTCAATCTTGGGAAGGATCCCATATGCTTTGTCCATCATATGGAAATACTCAAGTCCCTCATCAACCAAGCCAGCATGAGTACATGCTGTCAATAACCCCATAAAAGTAATATCATTTGGCTTCACACCATGTTCAATCATCTTACCAAAACACCCAAAAGCTTCATCAGCATGGCCATGCATAGCCAACCCAGTTATGATAATACTCCAAGAGATCACATCTCTCTCATGCATCTTATTGAAGACCAGCCTAGCCTCAGTTATGCAGCCACATTTGGCATACATATCAGCTAATGCATTCCCCAAAAACAGACCCAACTCCATCCCACTCTGTCTTATAAACCTATCAATCCACTTCCCCAAGTCAAGCGCACCAAGATGAGCACAAGCAGACAACACACTAACAAGCGTAACATCATTTGGCGCCAAGCCACATTGTTGCATTTGCCTAAACAACTCAATAGCCTCAGCATACTTCTCATTCTGTGCATACCCGGCAATCATCGCATTCCAAGCAACCACATTCCTCTCCGGCATCTCATTGAAAAGCCGCCGAGCTTCCCCCAATTCGCCCGCCTTCGAATACGCGCTGATCATAGTCGACCAAGAAAACAAAGTCTTCTCTACCATGCCGTCAAACACCCACCTGGCCTTATCCACATGCCCACTCGAGCAATACCCAGAAACCAAAGTGTTCCACGAAACAACATCTCTCACACCCATCTCATCAAACAGCTTCTGGGCAATCCCAAAACTACCCACCTTGAAATACAAATCGGTAAGCGAATTTCTAACAAACAGATTCGACTCGCACCCATATTTAGTGACAAAGCAGTGAACTTTCTCTCCCTCAGTCAGTTGGGCAAGGCCAGCGCAGGCCTTGAGCACAGAAGTGAAGGTGTACTCGTCTGGGTTTGGAGCATCTGGCGAACCCAACTGGTAATTGAAGTAATAGATGGTATGTTGCCAGTCATTGTTTTGAGCAAAGGCTTTGAGGAGGGAATTGTAGGCGAAGATGTTCGGGGTCGTGAGGTAGTTGTTGAAAATGAGCGCCACGTGGCGAATGTTGGCGAAGTTGGCGCAGACGCCGATGAGCTTGACGGCAATGAGGTTGGGGTCGATGGAGGGGATTGGGTTGGTGGTCGCTTGGGCTTGGATTTGGTAGAGGTGGCGCATGGTAAGGCGGGCGGTGCATCTTAGGAGGAGGTGAGTGAGCTTGGGGTGGTTGTGCGGGTAAAGAAGAGCCAGGGTGGGTTCGACTCAGTCTCTGACTCGGTTGCTAATTACCAAATGTGGCACATGATATTTCAATTTACCTATAAAAATAAGATTTTAAGTTTTAATCTCTTTCTTTTCATCTTTTGTATTGTTCTAAGTTTCTAACTTCTACCAATAAATAAATGTAATATTATTTATTTTGGTTAGATTAATAATCGGTGTTTCACGGAGCACTATTTTCTTATAATGAGAAATTAATCATAATTTAACAACATAAAGTAAAATTGTGATTTGTTGATTGAAGAAGAATGACTTGTTACTGTTGTTAGGGATAAGGAGCCAGAAAGCGAGCGAGAGTTATTTAAGGAAAAGAAAAACGTGGCAGTCACAGAGGAAGCGGCGCACACAGAGTCACAGTCCTGAGATTTACTTGATATAAAAAACCTGCTCTCTCTCTCTCTCTCTCTCTCTCTCTCTCTCTCTCTCCGTCTCTGATTAATCGTAGAAGACAAGTGGTGTCTGCAACCGAGTGAATTTGCAGGACGGGACAGAATGGGAATTCCATCAGAAATGAGGGACATGTCGATCAACCACAGAAAAGCTTTCGTGATTCCTTCGCCTGCTGAAGACCAGAAGATCTTAAGAGCCAAACACTGCACCCAAGGTTAGGTTTCATTATCTATTAATCCTTCATTAACTTATATCCTCGATCAGATTGGGTTTCATCGGAGTATCTGTTTGATTAAAATTGATTGATTGATTGATTAACTAATTGTTTTGAGTTTCTGAGAATCGGTAACATTTGGAAATTCTTGTTTAAGTTCAGCTGAATTGAATTGTAAATTTTGGTGTCTGAGTTTGCTCAGAGATCAATTAAGCGGACAATTTGGTTTGTTCATGTTTAATTGAATGGAATTTCAATGTGATAAGTAATTCATGTGGCAATGGCTAATGTCAGTTTGCATTTCCATAATCTGCAGAGGGTGTTCGTGAAGGATTCAAGGCCGCTTCGATTGCGGGTGTTGTCACCGCGGTGCCTACAGTATGTGTTGTGCTGCACTCATAATAAAATTTTTGTTTTAGAATTTTATTTCTTCGTTACAAATTGGCAGTTTGTATAACTATGAATTGAACAAACCTGAATCCTAGTCTTCGTTTCCTACTATCTGCTACTGTCTGTTTGTTTCATGCCATTGTGGGTTATCTTCTTAAACTTGTTGGTATTACCTTCATAGTTTACTGGAACATGATTAACTCAACATCTATGGATTTTGATGTCCAAATGGAGTGCAAATAAATTGCTCAGTCGTCTGTGAGAATGAAAAAGTCCTACAATTTTGTCGTTGAAATCTTTGTGTCATTGGTGAGCTAAGTATTCTAGACTATCATGTTGGAGGCTGCGCCTTGGTGCAGACTTGCTCCAAACTTGGTCTTTGCTGATTTGAGTTGCAGAAACAGCCTCTCCGGAAACAGGGCAATGGCGACGTCCTCTCCAGATTTTGCATCGAGTGCCTTGTGCACTGTCTTTTATTCTTTTGCATGCTCTCTTTTTGTATTCGTGGATTGAAGGCAGAACTTGGCATCTTGGTTTCATTGTTTGATGATTACTGTTTACTTGTTCTTCATATTCCCAGTTGGTTGCTGTTCGTGTGCTGCCTTGGGCAAAGCATAACCTCAATTATACTGCTCAAGCACTCATCATATCTGCTGGTATGATTTAAATTTTTTGTTATTGCATATTTGCATGCGTTGTACAGAGATTCTAGCTATGGGGCAATTTATGATATATAACCCATGAAGAAGTTTGTCCTAGCCATGGAAAATTTAACATGTATCATTACTTGATGAACAGCAACAATTGCTGCATACTTCATCACTGCTGATAAGACTATCTTAGAGTGTGCCAGAAGAAATGCCCAATTGCAACATTCCTTGAGACGCCAGCCCTGATATCATGCAACTGTAACTCAAAACGGTATGAATACCATTCAATGCCTTGTCATGGCACATTATGGTGTGCCTTGTTCTGCTGAGCAGATGAGTCTGTTTTGTGTATTGATACTGTAATTTCCCTTCCTCCTTTTCTTTTCGTTAGCAAAGGAAGAACAGTATCCTTATTACTAATGCTGGGGTTCAAGAATCAAAACTGTGAAATCATTTTGTGGCCATATTTGTATTGCAAAGAAGTACCAAGGTTTTCAGTTTGTTACTGAACTTACTGTGCATTGCTTCATTTCAGTGAAACTATAATTATGCCAGAAGTCTGTAGATCTTGCCAATTGATTCGTAAAATACTTGCTATTTGCTATCTTCTGGGTTAAAATATCAATTTCTTATTTGAATACAAAGGATATGATGATAACACATTTTCTTCCCTTTTATGTACTAATCTATCCATTCAGAAAATGAAGCCTCCTCTCTTTTTAGAAAAATTATTGGGTCCTCTTTTTACTGGATATAACTATATGAGTTAGATATGAACTGAGTAAAATAACGGGCGCAACACTCATTGGGTTTGTCTCCCTTATCAGGTGATCATATGATGAGAGTGATATATAAGATATATACATCCGTTATTTATTCTTAAACGACAATGTAGACTCGTAATAAGAGAAATAGACATATATACACTGTAAAGTTCAGAAAATATATTTACAAATTACAACGAATCTCCTTAATTGTTTTGTCAACTGGAATTCATTCCACAACCCCAAAGAGAAAAAAGGCCAGGCCCGCAGAGAGAGCCAAGGGCCCTGAGACGGAGAACAAACAAGCCCAACCCGAGCAAGGACAAAACCCATAAACCGAACAGACAAGGAAACTAAGAACAGACAAGCAAAGAAAAGTAGAGATACACCCAAACTGAAGTAAATATAGACCCCGAGAAGAAGATATAGGGTCAAGAAACACCACGAATGTCCTTGCAGTAGTTGTTTTTGACAGACAATAATGGAGTCTAAACTGAAGACTGTGAACTGAAGCTCAAAATGCATACCGGTAGATTGCATCAGCTGCACCATCTTCGTCATTGCTTGCACCAATTACATTAGCCACAGCTTTTGTTTTCGCCGATCCATTACTAAGAGCAACGCCCAAAGAAGCCAGCTCAAGCATCTCAACATCATTTTCTCCATCCCCAATAGCCATGATCTAAAGAATAAGTCGTCAGAATCAAACAGGAACAAAATCATAATACGATTAGAATTGGGCTAAAACAAGAACACAGGAGAATGACTCTGTTGGCCCTTACATCCTTTGGAGTGACTCCCAAATGATCAAGCAGCATCTTTACTCCACCCCCTTTTGAGATTCCTGAGGGAAGAATTTCAAGCTGTGCTGGCACAGCTTCGACAACTGTGGCACGACCTTTAGTTGCTTCTGACCAGTATGGCCTCAAAGTATTATTCACTCCCTCTACAGTGTCCATGAAGAGCAGTTTCTGTATGAACCAAAAGCAACAAGAAAATAAATATGTTAATTTAATCATGTTGTTACAGTTGAGACCAAGTGGTATCAATTAGAGAGGCTAGACTGAATGCCCCTTTCAAAAAACTTAATCAAGATAAGAAACACTTACACATATCATAGGTGTATATACCTATTGTCTCTATCTCTCTGATCACATGGTCACGTGATGAGAGAGATAGAGACAATGGATGTATACACTTGTTATATGAAAATTTTACTCATCAAGAAAAATTGAGCAAAGTCCTAATAAGCAAAGCTAATTGCAATTAGTACCATACCTGTACGTCAGCAGCAGCCAAGAGATGTTCAACTGAAGGCATGATCTCCACCTGGAAATATCTTTCCCATGTAAAACATATGCAAAACAAAGGGGGAAAGGGAGGGGGGAATCTCAGGAAATAAAAGAATATTTACGAGCATGATGAAACGTTAATCTTTGGCACCTTTGGCTCATGATATGTATTATGTAGTGAGTCAACCATGGGGTGATCAAATAGAGCTAAGCAACGATCCTTGCTGAATGCAATAAGAGGAACCTTATGCTCCCAAGAGTAGAGACATGCCTGCACATAAAGAGCCATATCGTCTTTTGTTCGATCACATTTACAATAAAACAATGCAAATCTTGCCTCATCAAGGTATTACCTCTCTGCAGACATTTGGATCTAAATTCTTTCTAAAGATATTCTGGCCTTCCCTACCATATACAAGCAGTCCCTGGAATCAAGTAGAGGCAGACAATAAGGACAACATGTACTAACATCCCGAGGCTGAAACAAGAAATAGTTCTAAGGCATATTTGCAACAATCAAAGAACATGGAAATGTTTAAGAGGGAATAGGAATGGGTACCACACTTCACTATGGTTATCAAGCTTACAAAAGGAAGAAAAAGAAACATCTAGATCTAAACGTAATGCAAGTAACAAGTTGAGTGTGTTACAATAAGGTTCATGGGTATATACAAGTGAGAAAATTATGCCATGGTATATAAATGTAAAAACTTGAAAAGATTCTGAACAAAAGAGTAAGCGTGTCTCTGACACATGCATACAGTTCTTTGTTCATCACATTCAACTTAGTAACATGCTTAGAATGAAACTTGCGAAGGAGAACAGATAAACCTGCAAGAAGATCCCAGGAGAAAATTCTGAAACAATGCCGTCTTTTCCGGCTAAATCTACCATCTTAAAAATGTTCATCACAGCTGTACGAGTCTGTTCCAAAGAATTATCAACAATTAGAAGATTTTTGAATCAGCACTATGAAGAAGTAATATAAGAAGTAATACTAGAGCAAAAGTAGAACAAAAGAATAACAGAGTTACTAAAACAGAGTAATCAAAATAAGTAAAATTTATATTGGCCAAGATATATAAAAACACAAATCAAGTATATCTGTATATGTCCTGAACTCCTGATAATGAATAAAAAAAGATGTTCTTACTTTTCCGGTGGCTATCACTATTTTCACACCCCTTGATGAGACCTCTTTGAGAGCCTTGGCAGTTGTTGGACTAATTAAACTTTTGCTGTTGAGAAGGGTGCCTTGTATATCAAAAAAACAAATACAAAACAATTATTATATGCCAAAAACACAACACAATGAACTCATAAGAAGACATTAAGCCGAACTTACCATCCATATCACAGAAAATATATTTGAACTTTGGTTTATAAAATCGAAGGCTGCCTTCTCTCTTCCTGTCTTTTGACAATTTGCCTGTAAAAAAATCTCATTACAAACTTAAATAAGCAAATTATAGCTACAGAATGAATGCAGAATTTATCCGATTAACAAATTAAAATAAGGTCAAAAGAAGGATGTGAAACTGAAAAAAGATAAAATTACCATTTGGTTTCTCCTCAAGGAATTTTGCATGGGTTTTGGAATCATATGCACTCTGAATTAATCCTTTCCCCTTCCACCCAAGACTCTTTAAAAGAAGCTCACCCTGCTTTTCGCTAATCTCATGATCAAATCCTAATAGACGTAACAATCCATGCACCTGCAGGGAGGTTCAGTGATTTTTTGAGACTGAGAATCGTTCAGTGATTATTTTTTTTTTTTTTTTGGATTGCTAAAAAACACATTTTCTTGAACATGTCTCTTTTTTTTTTTTTTTATTACATTAGAGGAAATCGAATCCTGGATCTAGCCTAATCTTAACCCTTACCACACCCACTCTCACCACGGTTATGCGTTTAAACATATTATTACACATTAATATTCATCTAGATACTTGAATCTTCACTGGAAAATTTCGCCCAACAACAGACTTGTACTGCAGTACAATCAGGCAAGCGAAGCCAGTTGTTTTCTCTCACTGAAAGGGTAATTCTATGAATGGAAAATATTTCACATCAGGAAGGTACTGTAACCAAACTAGCAATTTTTTCTTTTGTTTTTTTTTTTTTTTTTTTTTTTTTTTTGGTGGGTGTTACAGGACAACAACACCCTGTTCACTGATACCAGCAATTTTTGCCATAATGGCATATATAGGGGACATCGATATCAGCAAGAATCATGGGTGCTAAAACTTATAAGGCAAAAACAACACATCCAATCAACATAATCCGACATATAAAGGATGAGAAATTTCATGTCACCAAAGCATATAAACATTAAATCTTAAACCAACCATGAGAATGCGTAACTCGTCAAGAAGCGTGTGGCCTCTTTCCTCTGCTTGCCTTGCCGCTGTCTCAACAGAAATCACAACGTCACCCAACATAAGCTGCAAAAAATCATATGAAACGCCGTCAAGCATTTATGTCATAACGAAAACAAACAAACAAAGAAGAAAGCGAATGAGCTTGTAAGTACAATGGGAAGCTTAAGATCAGGGACGTGTTGTGACATTGAAAGAACGTCGGTAGCATAGTCCTCGCCTCTC
The DNA here is from genome assembly GCA_003254865.1 of Dryas drummondii. Lineage (NCBI taxonomy): Eukaryota > Viridiplantae > Streptophyta > Magnoliopsida > Rosales > Rosaceae > Dryas > Dryas drummondii. The sequence continues at coordinate 2,135,861 of QANW01005609.1, forward strand.
CGTTCTTTATTAAGTTTTCTGATGGACTCATCGTTGCAGAGAACAACCGAAAGCTCGACGCTCTCAAATCCACCAACACCGCTTATGGCAATGTCCCTTGTTTTATACGATGAATCTTTTAAACCATCAAACACTTTTTTCATTGCCATCGGGACATTTAGACGAAGCAACTCTGCAATACTCTGCATATAACAAAATTCATTATTACATTATAACAAACCTTTATACAAACACGTGGTGGTGGAGTTAAGAGTACCAAGATTTCAGGATCGTCAGGCAAAGCTTCTTCGATGGAGACGCTGACATTGAGCTCAAGCGCCTTGTCCTTGCCTTGTGTGGCTGGCTGCGTCGACACCGTCCGGTAGTCTCTCTGCACTGCGTAGATTCTCCCGGCAGTACATCTCCGTTCGTCTCCGCACAGAGCGTGGAATCTCCAAGAAGATTTGGAGACATCGAAACGGTTCGTTTTGGGGAGGGAGAGTACATTCGGGGAAGAAGGAAATGATGTGGCGGTGTTTCTGGCGGGAATGGCGGTGAGGGATGTGGCGGTTGCTGCGCGTGGGACGGAACTCGCCATTTGAGTGGTGGAGGGGATGAGGAGGGTGAGGAGGGTGAGGAGGAGCCATGCGGACCATTTTATAGCTCCCGAAGCTGAGGGAGTACAAATTGAGTGGTAACTGCAGGTTGGTTGGTTACTTTGCACTTTGTGAATGACAAAAGTGACGGTAACGTGAGATTTTTTCCTTTCCTTTCTTTTTGGTAAATGTTTATGTTTCTACTTTCGTGCACCAAAACAACAATGGTGAAAATGGCTTTATTTACCAAACAAAAGCGCATATTCGAAAACAGAGAGTTCAAATCTGTTGTCTCCTTCCATTGCCTGTGTCTCTTATCTGCCATCTCTTTCCTTTCTCTATCTCTTATATGTGGTTGACACATGTCCTAAGTTGCTAAGTTCAAAATTTACAATGCTGACATCGCATATGAGTCTTAATCTTTATATATGGACGGGTTTACCTTCTCACTTATCAATTTTTATTTTTATTTTCTTTTAATTTTAATTATGATTTTATAAATTTGAGGAGGTAAAATATGTACGAGTAGCTTTCTGAATGACAAATTGACAGTAACTTGAGGTTTATGCTTTGATGCGCACCAAAGAAAATGGAGGAATGCCTTGCCACAATTAACAAATTTGGACACGTAAGGCTTTCAGATTTTCAAGGGTTAATTGTCTGCTCTACACCTATTAATTGCCTCCTTATGTTCCACAACCATGGTACATATACCTATCAGTATCACGATACAAATTTTGTATCCGAAAGTCAAGCATATTGGTCCTACCATTCCTAATCATAGAGTGGAATCTAAAATATTGGTTGACTATATCTTATATGATCTATTTGGATTTAGCAAAAATTATTATGTATAATCGTAACACTGTTATATAATGTAATCAATTTACAAGTTGTAATTTGGGTAGATGCTATTAATACTATAGTATAAAAGCATTCATTCACATTCTAACACATGGATTAGTTACACCATATGATCGTTATTACAATTAAACTAATTGAAGTTGCAATTGGTCATTTTTTTCATTCTTATAAAAGAATGTTTTTTCCCACTTAATTTTCTACAATTTAAGGTTATTAGGGTTTCTAATAACCTTAAATTTAAATATAAATTAACACATGATTCTAACATTATTCTTTTTTAGTTAAATTTAAATATAAATTAACACATGATTCTAACATTATTCTTTTTTAGTTAAATTTAAATATAAATTAGAAATATTTTTACATAGATAGGTCAAGGGGGTAAAAGCATTTTTCCCTACACTTTTAAGATCCAAAGTTAGAAGCTCCCCTCTTCCAACTTCATCTAATAAACGGTTTAACAAATCTGCATTCATGATATATCATATACTATATTATTGCAAAATCATAATATAATGTCAGCAAAAAGAATAATAAGAATAATATATTGCAATGTGATAATTGGTGTTTCATCCAGGGACGGACGCACAGCTAAGCTTGGGGGGTCGGGCGACCCCCCGAACGGCAGAGCACGCAGGCTTAGACTTCTGAACAGCGACACCAGCGACCCCCCAACGTGAAGAAGGCAACCCCCCGACCCTGACGGGCCGACGTGAAGAAGGCGACCTCCAGGGCTCTACTGCTCCAGCCTCCAACCTTCCAGGTGATGAAACGCCATGAAAGTGTTAAGTGTTCATTGAGAATTGAGAAACAGAGAAAGTGAGAAGAGAAGAGGCTAAAGAGGGGGCTGGGCTACTGGGCTAGGCTAGTGGGCTGCGGGCCGGGCTAAGGGAAAATATTGAAAATCGTTTGAAACCACATTGCTAAAATATATATACTTGAAATTCTAGTGGGAGGTCATGATCGCGAGCTGACTGGCCACCTTTAATCTTCTGCTGCAGATGGTATTTTTGTGTTACAGCTTCGATTATGTTGTTTACTGCAAAGAATGTGTTAGGTCCTACAGAACAACCCAAATCAGCAGTCCGGAATGTTTTGCTTGAAACAATATTTTCAATGGGTTCGGGTCGGGCCAGGCCACACACAGAGCCCAAGTGCCCAACCCAGCCAGCCGTGACGTCGTCGCCCCTGCTGCAGTGCCCGGTCCCTAAAAACTTTTGCCGCGGCGGCAGGCTCTACCTAACCATGACCCCCCAGGTCGGGAATCCTGAATCCGTCCCTGGTTTCATCTACTCCATTTTATATTATTGTATGAACAATTACAGCTAAAAGTTTCCATTTATAATACATTGACAAGTTTCTCATTTGCATCTTGGATTAAATATTATTGATGCCATAATCCCGAGCCTCTAAGATATTTAATTTATTGTCTTTTTATTTATTTATTGGTAAAGCTTCTTTTTCTTTTTTAATAGCAAGCTATTTTAAATATAGTCTGCCCTCTCGAATTGCACCACGTGTGGAAAATTCCACAGAGAACTAAACAGAGCTTTAATATAAATAGAGTTTTAATATTGAATGAATTATTGAGCATGTCCTTGTCTCCAAGTGATGGGTATCTATAGACTATAGAAGAATATACCTGATGAGGTGGCATCGTCTAATTAGCCATTCGTTTTGTGATTCGTGCTTCGTATATAACTATAATAAACTATATATTATTTCCAGACCACCTTCAAGCTTCATATCTTTTTTTACCAGCTCCATGATCTGAGATCTGTATTCTCCAATCAGGTCGGTGATTCGGGTTTGGTGTTTCTTGATCACCTCCATGATCCGTGCTTTGCATTTTTTAACACCTTGTGATCCCTGTTTTGCCGATCTTCGGTCATATCGAGGAGCAATTATTTTACGTGGTAATGATGACAATATAATATTATTAATTCACACATACTTAACTTTTATACAATTATTAATATTTTGAATTTTAAACTCTAGTCTTTAATAATGTATACGTGTTATAATTTAACTATTTTCATAACATCACATTAGTATTTCATGTAGTGTAATTCCGATATATAATTTTTCCATACCACAACAAGGTAATGGAAATTTTTTTATTTATTAATTAATTAGCGTTCATGAATTTTAAATTTATAACCTACTTCAACAAAAGGAGATTAAGTTAAACTCTAAGGTGTTGGAGGAGTTGGTTCAGAGGTGTAGATGTAAATCCAGGCACCCGAATTCGAGTTTCCAATTCAACCTTTAAAGCCAAGCAGCAAGGGAGGTAAAATTCTTTATGAATCCCTAGGCTTGGCATGGATTGTTTGTCTTTAACCAGCTCAAGAAATTAGTTTACTGCACTAAAATTGGCCCAAAACACCCTCGATTATAAAAAAAAAATATAAATTTGAGTTAGTGAAATGGTCATTGATAAGTAATGGCAAATCTAAGAATTTAGTTTTGTAGGAATGTGATAAACAAGCTATTAAATACTTTACAAAACTAGGGACAATAGCCTAAATTTAATGAAGAATACATAGGCATGGGTCAATAAGCCCTTAGGGAATTGGCTTAACTTGTAAGGTATGATGGGGTTGTGCGTTAAAATTAGGATATGTTCATTTGAGTTTAATTTCCTTTAATGTAACAAAAAATTAAGCATAGATTAATAGACTCCATTGTAGTTCCCGGATGCAACCAAACATTGTGAGTACTATGAAATTGGGGGGCATGGCACCAACACTCAAACAAACTATTCAAGACCAGATTAGTAAAGGAAAAATACATGTTAGAACGATGAGGCATCTACAAGCGAACAAACAAGCAGAAAGAAGGTCAACAAGAAAAGGCGTGAGTGTAATTTGGCTTATAAGCTAGTATCGAGTACAATATAAAAACTCATCCAATCAAAACCAATTAAAAATCAGTGAAGCTTGTGATTTGCTATCAACATATAACCCATTGCTTCCTAGGTCACGTTTACTTACAATAAATTAGACTAGAATAAATATCAGTCATTTCCATTCCACTAAAATCATGTATTTATTTATATTGAAGAATCAAAAAATAAGTGGGGTTCACTTCAAAATCATGAATCATACTCTTATTTTTTCATCAATCTCACTCTTTAAGAGATTTTGAATTAATTTTTATTTCGCTAGGAGTTATAGCTTCATACTAAAATTACTTTCAAATTTTTTTAATAACCCCAAAATACTTGTTAAGAAAATAAAACCTTTTTAACAACCCTTAAACTTGTTAATAATTAAACTAATTTTGATTCGATCATTAGTACATACATTAGTGATAATTAATTTTATTTTCAGTATGATTTTATATGGTTAATAACAATTTAATGGGAATTGACTTATTCCTTCTCTCCCCCATTATTTCTCACTCAGTTTTTTTATTTTATTTAAACATTATATGTTAGTAAATAACTAAATATGACATCAGTAGGTAGACCAACGTGACTATCGATACATTACATTTTCCCTTTGTAAGCAAACATGTAGCAAGTAATTAATATGGAGTTGGTTACTTGGTTCACGTGAAGCTCCTTATTTAATTTGGACATGGCTCACGTGAGGCTTGTTGGGTAATTACGGAATATAGCTTTATTTGCAATAATGCAATGTTTTGCCCCACTATGCAATAATTTAAGGACAGTACCTCACCCTAGGGTACCTAAGGTCACATCATTCTCCAAAATTATAATTTCAATAATATCGATGCATAATTGGAAGTGTTTATTATTTTAGATCACCTCTTATAGATTATTTTTATAAAAAAAATTAACTCAATAAAAAATCATTTGGTTATATAACTGTTGTCGATTAAAATAAAAAAAAATCAACGATTTGTTAAAAAAATTACTCTTTAATCGAAAACCATTAATTTTTTATACTTAATTAATAACATTTATATAACCAAATGATTTCTGATTGATTTTATTTTTTATAGAGATGATTTTTAATAGATTATCTAAAAGGTGAACAGTTTCGATCATACACCAGTATTACTAAAATCGAAATTTGAAAAAGTAGAGTGACCCAAATACTGTCCATAATTTAATGTCTTGCATTATTAAATATGACACGTCTATAGCTTCCACACAAGATGAATCTTGTTCGTACTCGGTGATAACTTTGACAATCCAGGAGTGGGGTTTTGGAGTTTGGGAGTCTCATGTGATATTCAATTTTACATAATATGTTGATGTGATGTGATGTTATAAATTTATAAAAATTATAATATATGTATAACTATTAGTATTTTAAATTTTAACATTAATAATTTGACATGTATTATAATTTCTTAAATAAATTTATAACATAATGTTAATATATTATGTATTTTATCATTACACAAATTTTTTTATTTTCAACATATGATCTGAGTGGTATGATTTTGTGATTTTATAATGTGAAGTAAGTGTTAGTGGTGGAAAGAGTCTTCCATAAAAGCTCTATAAGTAAGGGTGGGTACGGGAAGGGGGACGAGATTGACCTCATTTTGTTCCCAATATCGGAATTTATATTTGGGACGAGATGATTATGGTACCGATAAAAACTAAACAATGTGGTACAAGATGGATTCGGGATGAGTTTGGGACCGTGGAAGGCCAGCTGTGGGGGAGCTTCTCCCAGCTATACTTGCAACTGTGAAGGGTTGAGGGAGGTCCTACGCCGACGAGGGAAACTCTTTGATGGTCTACGTCGCTGAAATCAAGGGCAAAAACCAGTTGGGTTTTGGTCGTGGATGTGACGCACACACAGGTGGGGGGCTGGGTTCTACGCAATACCTGAGAAGAGAGAAGGAGAAGCACTAAGAATTTTTGAAATGTGGCCCACAAATGATTGATTTAGAGCATCTTTAAAGAATATTCAGTCTATATAGTAAAATGAAAAAAAAGTGTCACGTGATTCACGTGAGATTTGACAACTGCAATGATGACGCAAATGCATTCATAAAATAAAAATTTTTAGCAACATAAATTACTTATTTATTCAACTGAGTCAATGAATCTGCTGGAAAATCAACATCAATTTTAGATTAAAAGATTCACAGCAATGGCTGAGAATCAACCGTCGCAAAGCGCCAAAGTAGCCCCCCAAGTATATTTTAAAACATGTGAGATTAACTTCTGGGTTATGTATTACTGTCGGTGGATACAGGATACACACTCACACAAATCTCCAAGTAATTTTTTTTTAATTTTAATTAAAGTAGTTTAAGAATACAAAGACAAGGCTGAGATTTGAGGTAAGAAATAAGAATTGAAAGATAGTATTAGCATGAATTGAGGTAAGAAATAAGAATTGGGAGGATGGGGATACACCTGTCGCCATGTGCTTCTCCTGGGCTTTGCAATATCTTGCTCCAGACCACGTGTCATTTATTAATTGGTAACAAATATTATTCACAAGTGTTGTGGATAGAGGATGGCTCCATATACAAATACCATGCCGGAACCACAAATCTGTAAGTATATTCACCACAAATCTCTTCCAAAGTGTAAATAATGACAATTTCTATCTCTTTAGCTAGGCTCGCTAGCAAACAATAATCGAATCATTGTAAAAAATCTGGCAGGTTGCATGCCTCATCCGAATCATTAAGCTATGTCTATTCTAAATTTCTAACTCTTCATTGTCTGAACTCAAGCTCAAAATGCATACCGGTAGATCGCATCAGCTGCACCATCTTCGTCATTGCTGGCACCTATTACATTAGCCACAGCTTTTGTTTTCTCTGATCCATTGCTAAGAGCAATGCCTAAAGAAGCCAGCTCAAGCATCTCAACATCGTTTTCTCCATCGCCGATAGCCATGATCTAAAGAATAAATTATTAGAATCAATCAGGAATAAAATCAGAATTTGTATAAAACTAAGAAGGAAATACATAAAAACTCAATAGCAGTGCTGCAGTAGCCTTAACATCCATCAACAGCAAGGCCCACTTGTTAGTTTGGTTGGAGCCACCAACATAGCCCTTGTGGGTTTCGATGGTTAACAAAATATTTGAACTCTTTGATGTAACAGAATACTACATATCATATTAACTGTTTGCGTTTTGGCCCAATGACACCCATGATCCAATGTTGTGAAAATTGAAGAACAGGTGTAGGAAGGCTTTGCAATAAGACAGTGAAAATCTCTGGCGGTGAGCACATTACCATTTGTAACTCTGACTAGCGTATGCTTAATTACCAGGGCATGATTAAATGCCCTTTCCCATTCTGTGGTGATAGTCCTAATACCGGTCAAGTGTTTGTAAGGAGCTAAAACAAGATAGGAAAAAAACTCTGTTGGCCCATACCTCCTTTGGAGAGATTCCCAAATGATCAAGCAGCATCTTTACTCCACTCCCTTTTGATGTTCCAGGAGGAACAATTTCAAGCATGTCTGGCACAGTTTGAACAACTGTGGCACAATCTCTAGTTGCTTCTGTCCAGTATGGCCTCAAATCAGTAGCCACTCCCTCGGCAGTGTCCATGAAGACCAGTTTCTGTACATTGATAAGGTGTGCATCATTACATGAACCAAAAGCAGCAAGAACTATATATTAATTTAATCATGTTTTATAGTTGAGACCAAGTGGTATCAATTGGAGAGGCTAAACAACCTTCTGCTGAAATCTCACTTTTCCACAACTCAACAGAAATTTAGAGCTAAGTCTAAAGTTATATAAGTAAGAACCAAACCTGAATGCAAAGTAACATGCATATTTTCATAATGATTAAGATTTGAAATGGTTTTGAATGAAAATTAGAAACATCCTTTGAAAAAATCAAACCAAATGTCAGACAAAGCAGCAATTTAACCCAACTTAATTTTTCCATTTTTCATCCTTTTTGGTAATAACAGCTTCACCACCGGTTTTCTACTCTAGTAATTCTACCTCCTTCAGGACTATACCTGTATGTCAACGGCAGCCAAGAGATGCTCAACTGAAGGCATGATCTCTGCCTGTAAATACTTTTCATTTAAATCATATATAAAAGGAGGGGAAAAAAGCTTCAGGAAATAACAGAATATTTCTGAGCATGATGAAACATTAATCTTTTGGCACCTTTGGCTCATGATATACAGTATGCATGGAATCAACATGTGGGTGATTAAATAGAGTTACGCAGCGATCCTTGCTGAATGCAATAAGAGGAACCTTATTCTCCAAGGAGTAAAGACATGCCTGCACGTAAAGAGCATATGATATTTTTGGTTTTTAATAAAACAATGAAAATCTTGCATGCCTCACCAAAGTATTACCTCTCTGCAGATATTTGGATCTAAATTCCTTCTACAAATTTCCCGACCTTGCCTCCCATAAACAAGCAATCCCTGGAATCCAGTAGAGGCAGACAATAATGAAACAAAAATAGTTTTAAAGAAGGAGAAATATATGCAACAAAAAATAAGGTATTTTGTTCCCTAAAAGCTTGACCATGTATTACAAAGATTGAGTCATTGGTTATATACTTAAGGTAATCAAAACTTACCTTAAGGTAATCAAAGTTTTGTGACAAAGAACATGGAAATATTTAAGAAGGAGCAGGAATAGGTACCACAGTTCACTACAGTGACCTTACCAAGCTTACAAAAGAAAATAACACATATAGATCTAAACCCAATACAAAGTGAGTGCGTTACAAAGAAGGTACTTGGATAGATACAAGTGAGAAAACTATGCCATGCTATTGCTATATAAATGTGCAAACTTGAAATTAAAGAAAACATCTCTCTGAAGAGAGGACTAATCACGTATCTAACCAGTGAATACAGTTCTTTGTTCATCACATTCAACTTAGCAGCATGCTGAAGATGAAATTTTCAAAGAAGAAAAGATAAACCTGCAAGAAAACCCCAGGAGAAAATTCTGAAACAATGCCATCTTTTCCAGCTAAATCTACCATCTTAAAAATGCGCATCACAGCTGGACGAGCCTGTTCCAAAGAGCTGTCAACAATTAGAAGACTTTTCAATCAACACCATTCAACAATAAAGAAATAATATAAGTAGAACATAAGAACATAAGAACAACAAATTTTTCAAACAGACCAATCAAAACAACTACAATTTATATTGGCCAATATATAAGAAAACAGGTTACGAGATAATGTCCTGATAGTGAATAAAAAAAGATTTTCTTACTTTTCCAGTGGCTATCACTATTTTCACACCCCTTGATGAGGCCTCTTTCAGAGCCTCAGCAGTTGTTGGACTCAATAGACTTTTGCTGTTGAGAAGGGTGCCTTGTATGTCAAGAAAATAAATATAAAACATATATTAAAAGCTAAAAAACAAAACACAAAGATTCAACCAAAAAACAAAACAAACCACAAAGAACATGCAAGAGCAAGATAAGCCCAAACTTACCATCCATATCACAGAAAACATATCTGAACTTTGGTTTATAAAATCGAAGGCTGCCTTCTCTCTTCCTGTCTTTTAACAATTCACTTGTAAGATTATATCTCTCACTACAAACTTGACTAAGCAAATTATAGCTACAGAATGGATGGACAATTTATACGATTAACAAAGCAAAATAAGGTCCAAATAAGAAGCATGTGAGAGTGAAGGTGGAAAAAAGATAAAATTACCATCTGGTTTTTCCCCATGGGAATTTTCATCAGTTTCAGCATCTTGAGCACACTGAATTAGTCCTTTTCCTTTCCACCCAAGACTCTTTAAAAGAAGCTCCTCCTCCTTCTCCATTTCCACTTCAGCATCTTCACTAATCTCATGATCAAATCCTAATAGATGTAACAATCCATGTATCTACAATAGGGTTCAGTGATTAAAGTTATCAAATTACACTAAGAAGTTTTTAGTATGAGTTATTCAATAGCTGAAAACCAGACTCACTTGAACATTCTGTTACTTGTTATGGTTACGTGTTTACACATATAATGGACAATAAATATTCCTCCTAGAGAACACTTATCTCTTCACCAAAACCCTTAGCCCAACAACCGGCTTGTAAGTACAGTCACAGGCACACCAAGGCAATTGTTTTCTCTCACTAAAAGGATAATAATTCTAGCAATGGAAAATTTTCAAATTAGAAATGTACTGTAACTAAACCTTTCTGGTACTAGCAATTTTTGAATTTTTGCCGTAATGGCACTTGACTTTCATATCAGAAAAAACCATGGATGTTATAAGGCAAAAAAAGCTATAGATTCAATCAACATAATGTCACATATCAATGAAGGGAAATTTCAGGTCACTTTAACATATAAACACTAAAAATCATGTTCTTAAACTAACCATGAGAATGCGTATTTCGTCAAGCAGCGTGTGGTCTCTTTCCTCCGCTTGCCTTGCAGCTGTCTCAACAGAAATTACAATGTCCCCCAACATAAGCTGCAAGTAACACAAAGCCGAAGAAAAAGCAAATGGGTTCGTAACTTTATTTTTTATTTTTGTAAGGAAAACGAAGAAGAAACGAATGAGTTAGTACAATGGGAAGCTGAAGCTCAGGGACATGTTGGGACATTGAAAGAACATCAGTAGCATGGTCCTCGTCTCTCCATTCTTTGTTGAGTTTTCGGATAAACTCGTCGTTGCAAAGAAGCACGGAAAGCTCGACGCTTTCATACCCACCAACATCACTTATGGCATTGTCCCTTGTTTTATACGCTGAATCTTTTAACCCATCAAACGCAAGTTTCATAGCCGTTGGAACATTTAGACGAAGCAACTCTGCAATACTCTGCATTTAGTTCAGCTAATCAGCTACACTTTGAAATGCGTAAGAAACATTTATACAAACACGGTGGTGGTAATGGAGGTACCAATATTTCAGGGTCGTCAGGCAAATCTTCTTCGATGCAGATGCTGACATTCAGCTCCAGCTCCTTCTGCCTGCCTTTTGGGGATCGCCGCTTCACCTTCCGGTAGTCTCTCTGCGAAGCACAGATTCCTCCCCTCAACAATGGTCTCGCGGCAGCGTGTCTCCATTCCCCGCCGCGCAGCGCGTGGAATCTCCGACCGAAAAGCGAGGATTTGGAGGGGTCGAAACGGTGCGTTTGGGGAGGGATGATTAGATACGGAAGAGAGGGAAATGATGCGGTGGATATTAGGGTGGCGCGTTGAATGTAACGCGCCATTTGATTGGCGGAAAGGGAGGGTGGGTGGAGGGTGTAGGTGAGAGTAGAGAGACGGAGGAGCATGTAGGCGTTCCGGAGTTCTTAGAAGATATGTGAGTGGTCGCTTCGCGCTTTGTGACTACCGAGCTGACAGTGACTACAAGCATTAGAAAAGGAGGTTTGTGTAGGTTTAACTGCAAGGAGTAAAATTTCGGTTTCGAGGAAATTTTTGATGGAAATTTCGACGGAAATTTTCGTGGAAATTTCGATTAAAATTTCGATTTCGATAAAATTAGAAAAAAACGACGGAAATTGTTATCAAAATATGGAAATTTTGAATGAAACTTGACTATATGTTTATTTAACATATTATCTACTATATTAATAAAAAACATTGAATAAACCAAATTATATAATAGGTTTCATGTGATATAAGATGAATATAATGCGCGTTGGAGGCAAAAACTGTTAAACAAAATTAGTATAATGAATAATGAAATCAGTATATTCTTTATACTCTATAATTTATACACTAACCCTAATACTAAACCCTATATACTCTATATATTCTAATACTCTTTATACTCGAAATTTCATTCCTTAGGTTTAAGCGTATTAGAAATTTAGAATGCTCACTAATATTTTTTGTTTTTTCGTAAACTAAATTGTGACTATATGTTATAATTACCTCATTTTTAAGTTGAAATAGTGTGTACAAAATAATTACTCACAATAATTCCCTAAGCCATGGAGAGAGCCTTTCATTAAAAAAAAAAAAAAAAACACAACTATACATTAAACTAAATAATCATAATTTATAATTATATATTAAATAAAAAAACACAAGTGTCGAAGGCTTACATCGAACACAAAACTATTGATGGCTCATCAATTACACTATCGCCGCCAACACCATCGCCACCACTGCCTCGATCGTTATAATTTATGCCATCACCATCGGCACCACCATCATCATTACCACCAACCTTGCTTCCATTGTTGTTGTCACTGCCACCACCATTCTACCTCCATTACTATCACCACCTTCCACATCCATTATGCTTAATAAGTTATCCAAATAAAGAACTTTACAAATTTCATGGTTTAAAAATCCATCATTAAAATTCCAGTTATTTTTAAGTTAACTAGCACTTTCAAACTTCTTTATCCCAACACACCGTAATGGTCATATTTAAAATTCGTTTTATTACTTAGTAAAATAAGTCAAAATTAGGGGAGTTTTATTTTTGTAATTTGTACAAGGATAATAGAAAGATGAAGAAAATCCAAGACCCTTAGCTGGATGTAACGTGTACAGTCTCGTTAACTAATCAAGTCCGCATCTAATCAAACCCAACATCCAAGTCCTCTCTCTCTGCTCTCTCTTCTCGGTCCTCATCTGACTCTCTTCTTTGATCTTTTGCACATCCCCCTCTCTCTCTCTCTCTCTCTCTCTCTCTCTCTCTCTATCTGGTTGCCTCTCTCTCTAAGACTCTCTCTGCTTCAGAAACCTATTTCAGATCTCTCTCCGTATCTCTTCCATTTCCTATTTCGTGTCTGAGAGCTTTGGATCTAACCATTAGATTTTCACTTCACATCCGTCGACAAATTAGTGTTTCAGTATTTTCAGAAACTCACACTCTAAACTTGAATTGCCTTCCAACCCCAAATTTTTCAATCTAATTTGCTTTGATTTCCACATTAGTCGATAATTTTAAAACTTTTCGATTTGGGTTAGGCTGTATTCTTAGGTTTTGTGTTAGGGTTGGGGTTTTAGGTACTGAGAGATGGTGGGTTCTGAGACTCCAAACGCTTCGTCCCCGACTGAGCAGCCGCCACTGAAGTACGGCATCACGAAGCCAATCTCTCTCTGCGGGCCCACCGAGACTGATCTTCAACGAAATGCCGAATTGGAAAAGGTACATATATATGTATTTCAAGTTGCCAAGGACTGGTTATTAATGGTTAGGCTTGATTTGCAATTTGATGATCTTACTAATTTTCAATTAATTTTGGTAGTTCTTGATTCATTCGGGGCTTTACGAGAGCAAAGACGAGGCTGCAAAGAGAGAAGAGGTTCTTGCCCACATTGATCAGGTAATAAACCAATCTCTGTTTGTGTCCCTTTTGAGCAAGACCAGTTATAGTTATAGTCAGCGTGATAGTTAGATAATATTGGGAATGCCTAAGTATTTTATGTTGCAATTAGTGGGGCGGTTTAAGGGAATGGGTTATTCTGAGTTAACTTTTACTGTAGATTGTGAAAGACTGGGTGAAGCAATTGACGCGCCAAAGAGGCTACACGGATCAGATGGTGGAGGACGCAAATGCTGTCATTTTTACTTTCGGGTCATATCGTCTTGGGGTAAATATAAATTCCCACTCATTTCTTATATGGTGGTGTACCATAAATTCCTTTGCTTTGTTTATCATTCTTTTGCTTTGTTTCATGTTTTTTGCAGTGACATGACTGTCTATTATTTTGACAGGTTCATGGGCCTGGAGTTGACATAGATACCTTGTGCGTTGGGCCATCTTATGTGAATCGAGAGGTGATTTGATTCTTCTCTAATGAGTCTGGCCAGATTTATTCCCCACAGCTCTACCTCACATTTGGCTGTCTTTCTCCAGGAAGATTTTTTTATTATTTTGCGTGACATCCTGGCTGAAATGGAAGAGGTTACTGAACTTCAACCGGTTCCTGATGCCCATGTCCCAGTAATGAGATTCAAGTTCCAGGGAATATCAATAGATCTTTTGTATGCAAGCATATCTCTTTTAGTTGTTCCAGAAGTGAGTTCAGAATCCAGCTTCTTAAAATCTATTGCTTTTTGTTCCATTTACTAGTTTATTTGTCTTCATAACCATATGAACATATATGAAGAACTATTTTCAAGCCCATGTAAATATTATCTTGCTGCCTTCATCAGCTGTGGCATATAAGGTTCTGGTACTGGGGTTTTTACCAAGAAGCACTCTGATTTTCATACAATGAAGTTGATGGTAAATCTGTTTCTCTATAAGAACTTAATGCAACTGTTGCATGACATGACTTGATGCATAACGAGAACCCTAATGGAAGTTTACAAGGTTTTAATATTGTAAATTTTTAGAAAGATTTGCTTAATATTGTGACAAATTAGTTTGTTACTAACATATGAAGACCCTTAAGATGGTACCATGATAGGGACTACAAATATTTGTTCCTGGTGTTCTTTATTATATTGATGTGGTGTTGGAACGTACTTGTTAACAGGATCTGGACATCTCACATGGCTCTGTGCTATATGATGTTGACGAGCAAACTGTCCGAAGTCTAAATGGATGCAGGGTTGCAGATCAAATTCTTAAACTTGTCCCCAATGTTGAGGTTAATCATATCCTATACCTTAACCTGGTTTATTTCTATGTTTAATTGACTTGACCTTTGACACACTATTTAATTGTAGCACTTTCGCATGACACTAAGATGTTTGAAGTTTTGGGCTAAAAGGCGTGGTGTTTATTCAAATGTAAGTTTTGCAGTGGTGTAAGTTCTTCATTATCATTAACTCATCAGTTTTGTACATATGAAATGGTCAGTTCCTTTTTTCCCATTGTGTAGGTTACTGGATTCCTTGGTGGTGTAAATTGGGCTCTCTTAGTCGCTCGGATATGTCAGCTCTATCCCAATGCAATACCTAGTATGTTGGTTTCTAGATTTTTCAGAATGTATACTCAGTGGCGTTGGCCAAATCCTGTAATTTTGTGTTCAATTGAAGAGAATGAACTTGGGTTCCCTACATGGGATCCTCGTAAAAACCCTCGGGACCGCTTTCATCTTATGCCAATAATAACTCCTGCATACCCTTGCATGAATTCTAGCTATAATGTCTCAATAAGTACTCTACGAGTTATGACGGAGCAGTTCCACCATGGTAACAGGATATGTGAGGTGAGAGCATAAATTGATTTTTTTTTTCTTCCTTTGCTGGCTATATTTGATTACTGATGCCCTTATTCTTTGGTCTTTTTACAGGAGATTGAGCTGAATAAAGCTCAGTGGGGTGCTCTGTTTGAACCCTATCTTTTTTTCGAGGCATACAAAAACTATCTGCAGGTGGACATAGTTGCAGCTGATTCTGATGATTTGCTGGTGTGGAAGGGATGGGTGGAATCTCGGCTTAGACAGCTTACCCTGAAGGTAAAGTTTATCTTTTAGCAAACATCTTACTGAGTAAAGACTACCAATTTTTTTTTCATTACTTATGCATTTCTGATAGTTAGGTCTATTAGGACAATTAGTTGGGATGGAGCTTATGGTGTTTTTCCTGTTAATGTTTTGCATTTGTCTTCGTGCAGATAGAGCGAGACACGAATGGGATGCTGCAGTGCCATCCATATCCAAATGAATATGTAGACACATCCAAGCCATGCCCACATTGTGCTTTCTTTATGGGTTTGCAGAGGAAAGAGGGAGTGAGAGGTCAAGAAGGTCAGCAATTTGACATACGTGGAACAGTTGATGAGTTCAGGCAAGAAATAAACATGTACATGTTGTGGAAGCCTGGGATGGATATATATGTTTGTCATGTTCGCCGGAAGCAGCTTCCTCCTTTTGTTTTCCCTGATGGGTATAAACGGCCTCGATTATCAAGGCATGTAAGCCACCAGGATGAAAGAACTTATGAAGATGCTGTTGGGGGTAGTTCTGGGTCTGCTGAAAGACATAACAAGAGGAAAATTGATCCTCAAACAGAGGATGCGAGGCCAATTGAATTAGAGAAGCGGACCTCTATTAGCCCACAATTGGCGGAGTCTGTATCCCCAGAAAGTAGTACAGGTAGATCTGGTGGAACACCTCATATCAATGATGGTGTTAGACTAGAGTGTCTAGCAACTGGGGATGCAGATAACAATTCTGATGTTAGATTGTCTGGTGGACAGTTGGAGAGTGAAATGGATAGTTTGGGAGACAAGCGGATCATTGAAAATGTTGTGCATGAGTCCAGCACTAGAAATGAGTGCACATCTTTCTCGGAGTCCAAGGAAACATGCCAGCTTGGACTAAATGGGGGTAGAGTTGGAAATGTGGCATCGGTTGACTTGCAAGTCTACAGGTAGACTGCTGAATTGGACAGTGGACGCTGTTGATGTTGACGAAGAAATAGTCCAACCATGTAGTCAGACAATGGGGGTGCAGAATGCTGAATGTGTATTGGGATCAACTTCCAGCACTCGGAACCTCAATTGTGAGGTGAGTTTCCCCAATTGAGGACTTTGGATTAGGAATTATACGAGATGGAAGTAACAAAAGTGAAAGTTCTGGAGATAGTGAGAGACGAGGATCTTTGCAGGGTGATGTACTTTTGGCAGAACCAGATTCAGAGTTGCTTTGGGAAAATGGCTCTATAAATGTGAAAGGGGTATTTCAAAATGCCTTGTCAGAAGAGATAGAGGTTTTGAACACAAACTCTCTTGTGCTGTTGTGCATGATGGTTTGTCACTTTTTTTTTCTCTCTCTCTCTCTCTCTCTCTCTCTCCCTCTTTACTTTTTTATATTAACGAAAACTCAAGGACATCATCTCCCTTCCTTTGTCCTTCACTTTTTTTTTGTTGGTGTTAGTTGCTTGTTTTTAGCTGTGCACATAGGCCACTGTAGTAGTGACTAAACTTATTTAGATCTCTGTTGCCATGCTCCTTCACATGCTGGTATTTAATTTAGTTTTCGTGGTATTAGTGAAGTTTATCTTGTTGGATCTTCCATGATAATTTGATAATGATAAGTTTTTCTCTTTTCTTTTTTGCACAGACAATGTGTTAACTGGTGCATATTGGGGTGGCAGGTGCTGCACCACTATACATGCTTTGTTTCCAGTAACTGTGCTTTAAAGGCTTAGTTATTTTTGTGTACCCTTCTTGTTTGTCACGTCCCTTCCCTCCAATACATTTTGGGAACCTGACAAGCTTGCTTTTGTATTGTATAGCCAACAATTGCAATTGGGAAGGCTGACAATTTGGAGGATAGAGCAAGGTCAGAATCTATGCCAGAAGCCAATGATAAGGCATGCATCTGAAACTCATAATTTTTTTTAAGCAAATCATTATATCTTTATACTGGCCTGTTTGGTTGTGTGGCTCTTTTGTAACAGGTTAAAGTCTGAGGTCAATGGTATGACATTTGGGAGGTGAATCATTTGAAGGCGGAGCCTCACTGCTACAAGGAAAAGAGCCAGCACAATGGTAAGTGCCATATTAATTGCTGGCTTACATTATGGTTTCCCAGGTGTGCATGTGGGTGGTGTCTTGCGAAGGAGTGCCAGGGAAGGTTCAGCCATGCAAAGAACTCTGGGAACAAGGGAAGGTTCAGCCATGCAAAGAACGAACTCTGGGAACAAGGCAAGGTTCAGCCATGCAAAGAACTCTGGGAACAAGGGAATGTTCAGCCATGCAAATAACTCTGTGAACAAGGGCGAATCTTAGAAGGGACTAAGAGGGGGGCCCTGCAAACTTTTGAAAAAAAAAAAAAAAATCAATTTAAGTTGTAGAATACCAATGTGTTGAGCATGTCGCACTTGTAAATACATTTTTTCTTTTCTTCTATGATTATGGTTAATATGATTCTATTTCTTTTGTTATTAGTTGATTAATATTGCTTTTATTTTTTGTTAAAAGAGTGGTTTTATTTGAACCCAATCTTTTAGTATTTTATTTTTTTATCCAACTTTTATGTAATTTATTTTTTCCACACGCACTAGAGAAAAACTACAACCATTAGTGATTTTTCCAATATTTTTTTGTTTTAAAAACCAGACCTCTTTGAAGTCCAATTTCTTAGTTAAAACACCCAAAAACTCTTAATCTAATTACTAATGTAATATAATCTCATGAATTATTTAAACATTGATTAAAAAAATAATCAAGTATATGATTACAATGAGTGTAATTGTTAATGATTCCCAAATGTTTTATGGTTAGATTTTCAAAAACTCAAAATGTGTCACTGAATGGCTAAGATTCAAAATTGAGACTAAAAACGTCAATATTTAGAAGGACTACAATAGACTACAAAACGTGTATACAGCACTGCGTAGACTGCTACTGTATATGATTTTTTCACAATTATGTTTAGAGTACATCACACACTGTAAACTATTCTATCATCCAACTTGTTACCGCGCTTGTAACTAGAAAGGTAGGTAGCAGTGCTCAGGAGGGGAGAGACGTCAAAGTCACTGCCCACCTTCTTCACTTCATGCCCTTCTAAGGGGCCATACCCGCGAAGAATGTATAGAACTTCCTTCATGGATGGCCGAGTTGAAGGTAATGTGCTTGTGCAAATGAGTCCTAGTTTAAACACAGTTGCCATCTCTTCCAAGTAACATGGTTTCTTTATTTCCTCATCTAGGGCATCTGTGATGGTCTTTCCTTCGCTGTATAGCTTCCAAGCCCATTCTGCTAAGCTCGTGTGTTCGTCTCCACTGTTGGGTTCTCTTCCTGTTGTTAGTTCTAAGAGCACAACCCCGAAGCTGTAAATATCGATCTTCTCGTCGATTTTGGTTGTGTAAGCATACTCTGCAATGCCAAACAGATCAATTTTAGTCATTTTGTGTGGTGTGTGAGCAAAATGGAGGTGAATTTTGACAGGGTGTGTGTGTTGGGATAAAACTTTTGTCATTTTGAGAACATGGAGAGTGTAATGGGGATTTGGAATCTCTTACCTGGTGCCATGTAACCAAAAGTGCCTGCAATAGCAGACATTGTGTTGGGTTCTCCATGCTTGGCCAAAATCTTAGCCAGCCCAAAATCTGCTATCCGAGCCTTGAATTCAGAATCTAACAAGATATTGCTGGACTTTACATCTCTATGAATTATAGGTGTAGAGCAGTCATGGTGCATATAGCACAAGCCCTGTGCAGCCCCTATTGCAATCTGCAATCTTTTCGGCCAGTCTAAGACAACATGATGAGCCAAACTTATCCCTGAAGCTAACTTTCTCTTCCTTCCATGTAGCCACTTATCTAGGCTCTGATTCTCCATGTACTCGTACACAAGAAGCTTCGAATCCTCACTCGAAATGCAGCACAGCAACTTAACAATGTTTGAATGTCGAATAGTGCCTAGAATCTGAACCTCAGCAATAAACTCTTTCTCCAGCATCTCATCCACTTTCTTGTTGTTCCAAATCCTTTTCACCCCAACGAATTCACCCGGGCAGTTGGTACTAACCCGATAAACTTTCCCTGATCCGCCACTTCCAATGAGATTGTTATCTGTCAAATTTGTCAAAACATTGAACTCAGTGAAATCCAATCTATGGAATGAGGTGAGCTTCCATGTCGCCAAGTCATGGCCGCGCTTTTTCCTCCTGTAGTCTCTGACCATGAAAAAGGTCAATAAAACAGTAACCAGAAACACGGCAATGGAAAGGACTAGAATCATGGCAAGGACTTTAGAGGACAGCTTGTGGGAGCCATGGATGGTGGTGTAGCAACTGGGAAGGTTTAGAATCGGAGTTTTGGCGCATAGATTGGAATTATTCAAGAAACTGGTTTCATATGCAAGATTATCAAACACATCTGGGATTTTCCCTGAGAGCTTGTTGGAAGACAAGTTGAGGGAATTAAGCCTCAATTGACCAAACTCAGCTGGAATTTCACCTGAGAATTGGTTTGCCGACAAGTCTAAGTAAAGGAGGTCAGGCAAAGAACCAAGAGCTGCTGGAATGTGGCCTGAGAGTTCATTGCCTGAAAGATTCAAAGTATTCAGTGACTTCCATGAGATGATCTCCGATGGTAATTCACCGGAGAGTCGATTACCATCAAGTGATAGACTGTTTAGCTGAGAAAGGCTGGTCAGTTCTATCGGAACTTTCCCGGAAAACAGATTCCCACTTGCCTTGAACACAACCAAACTTTCCCAAGAAGAGACCTGAACAGGGATTTCACCAGAAAATCTGTTGTTGCTGATTTCGAGCCTCGACAGATTCCAGGCTAAATTGCTGCTGGGAAGTTGACCCGAAAACGAATTGTTACTCATCATCAAGCTCGATAGATTGAGTGCAGTCCAAAGTCCCTTGGGAACCTCACCCAAAAAATGGTTGTTATAAACCTGAACCGTGCGCAAAGCACCACAATCACCAAGCCCCTTAGGCACTTCTCCACTAAGATTGTTTGAGAATGCAACTGCTGCTTCCAAGAGGCCTTTGCTGCATAGATGTTCCGGCAATGGACCACTCAGCTGATTTTCTGAGACCTCGAATGCTTCAAGCTCCGAGTGCAGGCCTAGTTCCGGCGGCAGAGTCCCATTCAACTTGTTCTTAAAAACCCGAAAGGACTTTAGCGCCGGAATGAGGCCTAAACTCGCCGGAATCCCACCCGTTAATTGATTCGAAAAGAGGTGCAAAACAGTCAAATTCTTCAGCTTCCCGAAATCTTGTGGAATGGAGCCGCTCAAGTTGTTCATAGAAAGATCAACTTGAACCAAATTCAATGCTTCCACAGTGGTTGGTATCTCCCCTGACAATTTATTGTGGAAGAGAAACAAATTGCTCAAATTCTTCAACAATAACAGCCCAGCTGGAATTTCGCCAACCAATTTGTTTCCCGAAAGGTCCAAGTGGCGGAGGCTCGTGAGATCGGAAAAATTTTCCGGGATCTCACCGATCAAATTCGACTGCGTCATCCAAAATCGCTTCAGCTTCGTCAATTTTCCCAACTCCGGTGGGATTGGAGCAGCCACCAAGTTCTCATTATAAGGCATGTCCAAGATTTCAAGATTCGACAAATTTCCGATCTCACTTGGAAATGTTCCGTTGAACAGATTTTGATACAGCCGTAACGCCTTCAGCTCCGTCAGCCGGCCGATTACCGCCGGAATGTCGCCGGAGAAGTTGTTCCCGCCGAGGTCCAAGTATCGGAGAGACGACATCCGGTCGATGTCGTCGGGAATTGCGCCGACAAAGTAGTTCTGCGAGAGGTTGAGGACTCGGAGCATGGAGCAGTTGTGAAGAAAACTCGGGAACTCGCCGGGAATGTAGTTCCAGGCGAGGTTGAGGTCGGTGAGGTTCTTCAGGTCGCAAATTGACGCCGGGATTTTCTTCGTGATGCTTTTATCGGCGAGGAAGAGTCCGGTGACTGTGCCGTCGGTGCAGCCGATCTCCGTCCAATCGCACGGCGAGGATGATGAGTTCCAGGACTCGATGGACGGTGGATTGCCCCATTGCTCTTTGAGTTTCAGTAGGATCGACTGCTCGGTGTCCGTGGGTTGTGAAATTACTTTGAAGGGTAGGGAGATGAGGATGAAGAACAAAAGAGAGAGTGGTATATCCGCAATTGATAGGGCTATTTTCGTCATTTCATGTGGTTCAGTTCGTTGTTCCGGTTGTATTTTTTTTTTCCCGGGAAAATATGTTACAAATAACGACCGCTATTCAAACTTGGCATAAGGCGGCCAGGGGATTATAAGCGTTTCTGCTTCTTAAAAGGACAGTGATGATGTAGTATATTACATTATGCCACTGAAAGGGACTGGTCGTGGACTCGTGTCACGTAGTATAGTAGTCAACTCTTAGTTTTATTTTGACACGCCTCAATGACTATGAGCGCTAATAATCATTATTTTTTACTAATTAATAAAAAATAAAAATAAAGGGCTGCTATTTGCACACTTTTTTTTTTACACCTTTTAAAAAAAAAATCTATGGGAAAAGACATTATACCCCATTTCTTTTTCTTTTTGCACACCCCTCCTAAACCAAAAAACAAAACATACACCACACACCACACTTCCACAGTTACACATAACACACCCCTCACCCCGACCACCACCCTCCCCACCTTTCCTCTCTTCGAGCAGCCCATCATTGGCGACCACCTCACCCCCTCCTGCCCCTCTCTCCCTTCCTCTCTCTTTCTCACCTTCCCCTTCCCCTCTCCTCTGAAAACTGCAAACATTAAACAGAACCCCCTGCAATTTTTTTTGATGGTTTTGGCTGTCTGCAGGGTGAGAAGAGAGAGAGAGAGAGAGGCATGGTTGGGTTTCGGGGAGAGAGAAAGAGGATGGGGAGGAAGGGCTGAGAGGCGGCGGGGAGTGAGGAGCTCGAGAGGAGAGGAGAGGAGAGGAGAGGAGGGGAGGGCTCGGGGGGGAGGTGGTCGGCGTGGGGGGAAGAAGAAGAAGTAGAAAAAGAAAAGATGGGGTGTACGGGGGGATGGAGTGTGTGGGTGAGGGAAGGAGAAAGAGAGGGAAAGAGGGGAGGGATAATGTGGTCTTTTCTTTTGAGGGTTTTTTTTTATAGAAGGGGTGTAAAAAAAAAAAAGGGTGTGTAAATAGCAGTCTTTTAAAAATAACTTTTTAAGAAAAAAATGAGACATGTAATAATCATTTACTAATGCAGGGTTCTGTTTTCACTTTCTTATTTTAATAAGAAAAACTGGATAATATAGTTTATAATAACTTAGATCTACAATATATAATTTATAAGAAGTGGGAATAATTTGGTAATCTGATTGTTTATCTGTAGATTTTAAAACGTAGAAGCTAAACTTATGTTCTAGTTTAATGGTCTTGTGCCATAGATATTGTGGATTTGTCATCAGGAGTGGGACCCTTGTTCTAGAAGCAAGTCTTATACCACTAAGCAAGGAGAGTGACTGTTTTATCTTTTAAGCACGTGTGACTGTGTGAGGACTGAGGAGCAAAGTAGTCATCAATCTTTGAGGGGCATATTTGTGAATCTGAAAACAAAAATGGGCCTTCAGCTGCTGGCCCATATATGTATTTTTTGGTGGTTATCATGCATTTTGATAAATAATGTGCCAAATATTATCATCTCCTTTTAGCCGATAAAAATTCCATTACAAAAAAAAAACCATGAAATGGTGAGAGAGAGGATGAAAAAAATTAAAAATAAATGAATTTGAAGAAAGGGGTGATTCTGAAAAAAAAAAAAAAAAAAAAAGAGAGCATAGAAAGAGGTCTATGTAATCTATATTCCATTAAGCCTTCAATTTTTATTGTTTTAAATATATGTCTGCGTTCAGTTCATTTAGGAGTCAAATAAAAGCACAGATGCTATGAACGATAATGGCAGGTGAGCGGAAATTTCATGGTTGGTTTGTCTTTATTAAATAGCAATCAAGCAATTAAAATTTAATGGTCTGCTCATTGACTATATATCGCACCATAATCAAACTATAATATACCTTTCGTCAAAAAACTTGATAAAGATTAACTTTTGAACGCACTCATTCTCAGGCCGCCTCTATATAGTACTGGTGGGAAGAATGCTAGCTACTACTCCCACGCTCTCCAACAGTTGACTGGGAAAATTAATCAAGTACAAATCACTTCACAATCAACCCTAAGAAAATGGGTAATGCTATTTTAACTTCATTATTTAATGGATAATGCTATCTTTAATTATCTATATTTAGTTCATGAAATTATTTGATCTTTATAGTTGAAATTATGTATTTTTATTTTTATTTGTTAAAATTGTGTGACTCGATACAAATTATAAGTGTAAATAAATCTGCAATATATTATGTGATAAAACAGTCTTCCTCACATTCATGTTCACAACAAGAATTCGGCTTTCATCCCTCCCTCCCTCCTTGAATAAAAGAAACAATTAAAAAAAAAAAAAAACCTCAAATTTCCATGTCTAAAAATGCAATTTTCTTGATCGTGATGCAATTTTCTTGATCGACCTCCAACCTCCCTAGTGTCTATTCTTGATCGTGATGGACTCCCTTGGCCCCCCCCCAAATTAGAACCTCTGTTTGTTGGTTCCTCTTTTGGGTGTTTTCTTGGCTTGTTTGTTCCTTGGCCTTTGTTTTTTTTTCTTTTGGTGCTTCTTTACTGGAGCTCTTGTATGTTTTTCTTTTTCTTTTGCGTAGCCTGAGGGCTGGGTTCCATCCCCCCTCTTGTCTATCCTGTTGTTTTCCCCTTTTCTGCCTTTGTGGGTTATGAATCTTCCTTCGACCAAAAAAAAAAAAAAAATGCAATTTTCTGTTACTTTAGTCTTAAAGAAACTTCAGTTTTATCATAACGGTTGAATTTTCATAAGAATCAAAACCCACATAATCAAAAGATGATGGGCCATCTAGAAGGAATCCGACACTTAAAACTTAGTTGGTGAAATTTACAACAAAATACCATGTGCATCATTCACAGATTTTCTTCTATTTTGAATTGAACTTATCCACATATTTGGTGGCAACATCACCTTGAGTTGATTGCTCTAGCGAACCTAGTTTTGTCAAGTTATGTGCAATGGTGCCTTTGTATTTGTGTTTGAGGGTAGTGCTCCAATAGGCCTTACACTATGCCTCAGATAACATTGATAAATAGTATAATAGCCATCCAATTTGGGCTCCAAAAGAATTTAGATTCTAAGTGGGCTTCCACATTCTTAAATTGTATAATAATTAAGAAGAAAGTGGAAGTAAAATTACAAAGTGGGTGTTGTGCCAGTCGATTAGAGGTTTCTTAAAGAAGCAACAAAATACTTAAGGAAAAAAGTACTATTAATTTCGAATTTATAAATGCATGGGCAGCCTGGTAGGTGGTCTGTTTGATCCATCACAGTTTGACTTTCTGCAATAGCGAGACAGATTCATGAGTTTAAAAAATTCAAGTGCACTGAACAATTTGAAGTTTCGAAGGCTTAAAAAAAAAAAGAAAAAAAATAGACTAACTTGAAGAATGTAGAAAATGAAGGCAGCAGAGTTAAAAGTCTCTTGGACCATTGACTTCATCCTGTATAATAAACAAAATAGTTGTTAATTTGGACACCAAGCATGTCATCAAGAAGAGGACAAAGGGAGAAGTTTTTTCTACGAGGAAATGGATGCATTTTGATCTCTCTAATAATTGGGTTGAAATCAGGTTGGGACTTGGGCTTGCCCAGTTGAGCTTTTCAAGATTGGAAATTTTCTTCCACATCCAAGAATAGTCATTTTGCAACCCATGAATGAGCTTACTGGGTGTGACTTCTTGGGCCTTATAAATCTCAGTCACAGTGCATAGTGCACACAAAATACAAGCTGCTGTTGAAATAAAGAAAAGAGGGGGAGGGGGGGGGGGGAATTTTGGCCGGCGATGGGGAAGGGTAGGGTTGACTGACGATGGGAGGGGTAGGGTTGCGCTGGCCACCCATGGTAGTCCGGTGAGGAAGGGAGGCAGAGAAAAGGAAGAGAGAAAGGGGAGATCGGGGTAGGTGGGTCTTGCCGGCGATGGAGAGGAGTGGGGTCGACCGACGAAGGGGAGAGGTGGGGTCACACTGGCGGTGGGGAGAGGGTGGGGTTGCGCCGGCGGTGGAGAGGGGTGGCTGGCTAAAATTAGAAAACTGAGTTTTTTTTATGCAGGGGCAACAAAAGGGCAAAAATTTAAAAGATAGTCAACTTAGTGGTTTTGGGTGGTCTGAATACCCCCACATAAAGAAAAGCTTTAATTGTCACTATTCTTACTGCAGAGTCTCTCAATGAGAGCTACCCATTAATACTACAAGTTTTTCATGGTACATATCAATCCCTTTTTCAAAACAAGATATTAAGCATACTGTTAATAGTGAATATAAGGCTAGGCATGCTAAATTTTGGGTCACTCTTTGAACTGGAAGAGCTTGTACTCTTTGAGACTCTTACGCAGACCATAAATGGCACCACATGCCGCAGCCAACGAAAGAAGCAAGCACAAAAAGCACAACAATTGGAGCCCAAACCAGCGAAGCGTTCGCTTCCCAATCTTGTTCCGTGCAATGTGCATCTCCACTGGAATGTACACTATAAGGGGCCAGTAGCCAATGGCTCCAAGGAGGGCAAGCGTGTCAGAGAAGAAAGGCAGAGCTATGGCAATAACAGTGACCACCACCCCAAAGGTTGTTCTCCATAACAGCCTAAACTTGTTGATACTGATCTGTTTTGTCTTCCCAATCCTAACTGGGATCTCTCTGGTTATGAACTTAGACTTGGGCCACCTCTTGCTTGCCTGTGTTTCTACAATGCGGAACACTGGTTGACAAAGTACCTGCTCAAGAGTAACAAGGCACGTTCTTTTGTCACATATCCGACATGTTATATTGTCAGATTGTCAATTTGAATCGTTGATTTCAACAAGATTTCACTTAATTAATAATTCAAATTAACAAATTTGACGATGTAATATGATAAACTCTATGACAAGGGAAAATTATGAACCTGATATGCACCCACTATGTGCACCACAATGAAAACATTAGCCAAATCAACAAGCCAGGGGGCCATATCATCTCCAAAACCAGCCAGCAGATTTTCTGGTGTCTTGTCTCCAGACGCAGCATAACCCAAGCTTGCACACATCATGAATAACATTGTCATGACCAACCCCCCTATTTTGGCAGCCTTCTTCATCACCTTGTTTTCTGGTGGCGATGACTTCAGTGTGTCCTGAAAATTACATGCAAGATCTCAAAAAAAAAAAAAAAAACTTCTATTTTCGAAAACAGAAAAGCTAGATAAGAAATTTAAGAATTGACTTGGCATGTCTTACTTGGATGTCAAAAAGCACCAGAGCATATGAGCAAGCAAATGCGATATCTCCAATTGCTATCAACGTCCTCCAAACTTTTTCTGATGAAGATTGGTCCACCCCAATTTTCACTCCTGCAAGAAAGGTTCTTCCTCCATGCCCTGTTCAAGTAAATATTTATTTTTACTTATTTTTTTAAATGCTACTCTTATCATAGTGTGAGTGTGTGACACTTCAATACAGTATAGATTTTTATTATTATTATTATGTTTTTTTTTTTGTTCATTTTGGGGGATGGACTTCACATTTTGTGGGCTCATGTATTTTCTTGGTTGGGTCAGAGGGAAGGAGACATTTTAGCCCATTACTGTTGATGGAGAACTTACCGGATATGATCTTTGCAATGGAAAGTCCAATGCCGATAGAGGCATACCCAAAAGACATAGTGGCTGCAATCTTTGAGAGCCAAGCTAGCTTGTGAAAGTTTGGGATTTGGGACAAGACAATTTCAAAAATCCCAAATCCAACCACGTGTGGAATATTGGAGAACATGCATGGGGAATCAAGGCCTTTTTTGCGATGGCAATTCGATTTCTGTATAGCCCTGAATAGTCAATTCAGGTAAGATTTAGACTACGAAAAATTAGCACTAATAGGAAATTTTGAATAGAGTTATTTGTGCTATATGAATTGTTCAACTTATGTATGCCAACTTTCCAAAAATCCAGATGAGCGGTCTCACCTCTATTAAAAAAATTATATGCAACATAATCAATTGAAATGATACAAACTAAAACTCACTTACAATAGACTTTTAGCCGTAGTGATGGTAAAGCCGACTCCAATAGTAGCAAGATTTGTATATTGGATCCATCCACAGATCAAGTACACCCTTCCTCCTTATACATTAAATAAAAAAATCAAAACAAATAGTATCAACAAAATTAATTAGGCCATGAAAAAAATAGTATGGAAGTTCAAAATATATAAATTTACCTAAATGGGATTTGACAGCCTCCATATAAGAGTAATTTCTCTTGCCTGTAACTGGGTCTGGAAATCTATAAGCGTCTGCTAAGAGAGTGGCAGTGTAGAGTGCAGTAAAGGTGCAAAATAAGATCATGAAAATGCCAGCAAGCCATCCCAGTTGCGCCATTGCCCATGCCAGAGAGAGCACTCCAGCACCTATTGATGCCGTGATTATATGTGCGCATGCAGTCCACACTGTCCCTGCACATATTACACAACAGGTAAACATTGTAGACAAAAATACCATTAGACTAATATTTTTCTTCAAACTATTTCAACGCTAAATTACATCATCAATCTTTTCATCTTTTGCCTTGCTACAATCCAATACTTTCTTTTACACTTCTTATAAAAGAAAAAGATAGAAAGTACAAAATTTCCCAATAAACCTTTTTTTATATAACAAGTAGTATTAGGTGAAGGGATTTATTTTTGCTCACCACCACCTTTTTGTGGTTAGCAAAAATGGATTCTTAGGTGAACATTGATGCATAGCTGGTATGCTAATTACTGCTATCGATCAGTATACATTAAAAATGAATGCTACTGACCACATTAATACCTGTATCTAAGAAAAGGATTGTTGCATTAATGATTATATTCCATCATAAGCAAAAGCATTGATAAGGTCTCTATACACTTCAGGCTTCCAATTAGTAAATAAGTAAATGCACTGTACCCCCAAAATTTAGTATTTTTGCACGTAGATAGCACTGATGAATATGAATTCTCTGTTTGTTTTGGCATAATTTGATTTTTAGTCTGAACTGTGTATTCCAGGTCCAAATTATTATTATGTATTTTTTTTATTTATTAATAAAATTCATTATAATCTTTAAATTGTTTATATAAAGCTCAGATTAAAAGTCAAAACAATATCAATATAAACAACTAGTCAGATGAATAGCCCAGAAACAAAGTAGCGCAAAGAAGGAGAAAGGGGAGTTTTTTTTTTTTTTTTTTGGTATAAGGGAGGGCCTAAGCCCAGAAACAGAAAAGGCTACAGAGGAATAGCCCAGAAAGGAGAGTTGTGGATTGTTAATAATTTGCTCGAATCCCTCATCCCAAAAGAAGGAAAAAGAAATCAGAAGAGAGAATCCTCTACTTTTTCTCTTCTCTTTAGGAAGGAGATCTCATTCATTGAATGGTGATAACTGAAATTAGAGAGCTGGCTGAGCTATAGCGCGGCCCAACCCAAAAAGAAAAAGATTAAAAAATTCAAGCATATTTCCAAGCTAAAAGTCAATTAGCCTTAAAGAAATAAAAGATAATTCAGCTCATTCCATTTTCAAATCTTCAGTAACACACTTTGTGCATTGGGTGCATGTATGTATTTTTTTTTTCTCCAAAGAAAACAAAATTACAATACAAAACTACTGAATCAAAACAATCAAAATTAAAGTTAAAACAATTGAAAGAGGAAAAACTAGACTCGAAGTGTGATAAGAGAGGACATTGTGTGTGCGTATACGTGTTAGCTAGCTAGAGAGAAATTAAAAGAGCATACCGGTTCTCTTGAGTTTGCCATCGTCGTCTAGTTCTCCAACTCCACCTTCCACATTTGTGGGAGCTGGATTTAAACCAGATTCACAGAATTCATGTTGAAATTGATGATCCTGAGCAACCACACTCGCCATAGCTAGCTTGAACAACCAATTAACCTGAGTACTCTTTATCAGAACAAAGCCAGCAGTTCACATATACACACGAAAATGACCACAATTGAGCCGTACGACTAATTCTTTAATCCTTGTAGACCAAATTAAGCAAAGCTTAAACCTTAAGTTGTAGCTAAAGCTTTGATGATTGCATCTTAATATCAAGAATTTGGTGTTTGGAAATGATTTTATACTCTCTACAACAACCCCTCGGTCCCCCCCCCCACCCTTTTTTTGGTCAGAGTACTGTATTATCTACAACCCAACTCGAACAATTAATATACCCTACTTTAAATTTGGTCTTCTTTTATGGCCAGTGCAACTCCCAATGTCTTTATTAGATGATGTGGCACCATGCTATTGGACAACAAGTATGCTTTGGCATGCATGAATTTGGAAAATCCTCTCCTCTCTCTAGGGTGGCCAAATGGAGAAACCAATGACACATGTTAGTTGTTACAGAGGTAAGCAGGTAAGCAAATCCCTTCAATGCAATTTTTCCATCTATTTGTATTTTCTTTTTTTAATAGTTTTCTGCATCACGTTTGTGTGCGAACCAAGTAGTAAGTATGAGTAATACTTAGGCTGCCATCGGTCGGTTTTACCAAAACCAAAAATTTCGATATTTTTCAAGTTCGGTTTGTTGCTATATAAACTACCTATATATTATGTAAAGTCCCATTGCGCTTGTTGCCATACAACAAAGAACTGCTTTCTTCGCAATTTTAGATTAGCCATTTGGTAATTCAAGTGAAAGCTGCTTTTTCTCATAATTAATTCGAGGATGCATAAATTGGAATTAGATCAAATTAATTAGTATGCCTACTATTTATACAATATTGGCTATACATGCTGATATGTAAGCGTACTGATTTTGGGGTCACCCTTTAAATAGGAAGGGGTACTAGGCATCGAGACTTTTGGAATTTGGATTATGTGTTGTGTTTGTTTTTACTTGTTTTAGTCTTAGCAATCAATTACAAATTTAAAGGTTATAAATATATGAATATAATCTCATAGACATTCCAAAAAGTGTTATAAATCAATATATTTTTTCTTTTATTCTTATGCTTTTGGATTTACAATACATATCAAAAGATCCACACCGAGATATTTATGCGGCAGATCGTGATCAATGGCACCAGATGCATGCATGCTGTGTGTACTTGTGTAGCCCACAAACAAAGCAGCCTTAAAAAGCCCAAATGTTGAGTGGAGGAATTTGCAGACTATATCCATATAGAATAATGAATTGCGGTGATTTGACCACACTGTCCATGGAGATAATCTCCTTCCCACTGTTTAGCAGCAGTATGAGTCAAATTACTTGTATGAGACGTACGGAAATCGAACTTTCTTCTTCAAACGGTGTTAGTACTACGTAGCATGCTAACGTAATATAATGCATTTACTCAAATTATAATACATACATAATTATTATTTAAATTATAACATATTTTAAAAGTAATAGTTTAGATAATAATGAATTCATAATACTGCATCAGTAAGTCACGTGATGTAGATCTCCCACACAAAATTTTACAAATAGATCTTGAAAAAAAACTATTGCACCTAAGAGTACTCCTTTTACATACAAGATACAAAACAATCTTGTATTGCATTATTAATATCATTTTCATACTTAAGGAAAAAAAGGGATATATATATATATATATTCGTCATATAAGCTAGAAATGTGGGCTATGCTGATATATAAGCTAGCATGCTATAGTATTTTTTGGGTTCACTCTTTAAATTGGAAGGGCTTGTAGACATTGAGACTCTTATGCAGACCATGAATGGCACCAGATGCTGCAGCCAAGGAAACAAGCAAGCTCACAAGGCTCAACATTTGGAGCCCGAACCAGCGAATTGTTTGTTTCCCAATCTTGTTTTGTGCAATGTGCATCTCCACTGGAAAATACACCCCAAGCGGCCAGTAGCTAATGGCTCCAAGAAGTGCAAGCATGTCCGAGAAGAAAGGCAGTGCCATGGCAATGACAGTGACTATCACCACAAAGGTTGTTCTCCATGACACCCTAAACATGTTGATGTTGAATTTTACCATCCCAATGCTTATTGGGATCTCTTCATTTATGAAGTTGGAGTGGGGCCATCTCCTGCTGGCCACTAGCTCAACCATACGGAACACAGGTTGCAAATATACCTGTACAATGTAAATGTAAATATTATTAGATTATCAATCTGAATTATTAATTATATAAACTCTTATTTAGAATGTCAGTTTAACAATTTTATAACATAATATGTCAAATATTCGACAATGAGCATTACCCTTTTGATAATAACCAAAATTTTCGGACGAAAATAGATATACGAACCTGATATGCCCCCACTAAGTGAACTACAATAAAAACATTTGCCAAATCAACAACCCATAAGGCCTTGTGATATCCAAAACCAGCAAGCAGATTTTCTGGTGCCTTGTCTCCGAATGCAGCATAACCCAAGGTACCACACATCGTGAAGAATATTGTCATGATGGCCACCCCTATTGAGCTAGACTTCTTCATCACTTTGTTTTCTGGTGGCGATGACTTTAGTGTGTCCTGAAAATGACATGAAATGCAACATGCCACAAGTTCAATTACTCTTCTATCATAAAAGGAAAAAAAAAAAACGAAGGGAAATATCATGTTTTTCCTTTGTCTTTAGGGAAAAAATAATTAACAAGAAAATTACTTGTATATCAATAATCAACGTAGCATATGCGCAAGCAAATGCGACATCTCCAGCTGCTGTAAATATCCTCCAAATCTTTTCAGGTTGGTCCATTACCAAAACTGAGGTTTTTCCTTGAGGCCCTGTCCAAGAGAATTTTTTCAACCAGTGGCCCATTATTAGCTATATATAAGCAGTGGGCCAGGCCCAATTAAACCTAAAAAAATTGGGGATAGAGAATAATCTAATTTACCCGAGACGATTTTGTCAATGGAAAGTCCAATTCCGATAGAGGCATACCCAAAAGACATAATGGCTGCAAGATTTGAGAGCCAAGACAAGTTGTGAAAGTTTGGAATTTGTGACAAGGCAATTTCAACAATCCCAAATCCAACCAAGTGTGGAATATTAGAAACCATGCATGGAGCATCATCACCACCATTTTTGCGACTGCAAATCGATTTTTGGATAGCCCTGAAAAATACTCGATCAATATCGATCACATTAACAATTTTAGAGTTAAGAGTGACCTATAGGCAATAGTATATAGTTCTTCTTTTTTCTCTTTGCCTAAATGAATTGATTAACACTAAATAATATAAAATCCTAGCTAGTTAGAACTTACACCAAGCTTTTTGCTGTAGTGATGGAATAGCCGATTGCAAAACTAGAAAGAACCAAATATTGGATGCATCCACAAATCTTGTACATTGCTCCACCTTATTGTAAGTGGATGAAATCAAACCCAAAAAATAATTAGTACACCAAATAAATTAGACCATGAAAGTTAAGAATATATAAGAGACTTTTTACATTTTCAATTAATGATAGATGTAATTACCTAAATAGGCTTTTACAGCGTCCATGTAAGAGGAATTTCTGTGGCCTGTAACTGGGTGTGGGTATCTGTAACAATCTGCTAAGAAAGTGGCAGTGTAGAGTGCAATGGTGGTGAAAAATAAGAGAATGGAAATGCCAGCAATCCAGCCGAGTTGGGCCATTGCCCATGGCAGAGATAGCACTCCAGCTCCTATTGCTGTTGTGATTATATGTGCGCATGCACTCCACACTGTCCCTGCATATATATATGCAATATGTCACACATGCAATAGGATTTGAAATTAATAGCTCTATATCTTTGATTTTATTGATTAGTATGGAATCGCAGAGGAAGGATTAGTAGAGAATCCAAACCCAATGCCTTGCTCTAGGCCAAAAATTTATAGTCTGGGATTTGCATCTAGTCTAAAAAAAGTCTCTCTAATTCTCTTTTATAAACTATATATACTCAGGAGGAAATTAAAAACCAGGAAAAGAGAGAAATTTATAAATTTAATAGATTATTGAAAACTAATCAAATAAATTTTGTCATACTTTGTGTGTGTTTGTGTTAGGTAGCTGGAGACCAGAAAGAGAAGGTACCCGTTCTTTTGGGTTTGTGCCCATCATCATCAGCCTCTTCATCTTCCACATTTTTGGGTCGAATATCATTTAAACCAGATTCACATATGAACTCATCATGTTCTAATTCATGACTATTAGGCTCATGAGTACTCGCCATGCTTGCCAAGCTAGCCTCCCAGACAACCAAAACTCTCTCTCTCTCTCTCTCTCTCTCTCTCTCTCTCTCTGTAATATTGTAAGAAAATGAAGCAGTTCACTTTGAATTATATATAATATTGGAAAATGATCTACCACAAATTGAGTTAGAGACTTAATTGGAGTAGTGTACTTCCTTCAATTCCTTTACAGACCAGATTAAGCAAAACTTAACCTGTAAGGTCTGTAAGTACTGCTGGCAAGTCTGAGGATCATTAATACATCTTCATATGCAGACAACCTGGAATTGACTATTCTTTACAACCCTAGGCCTACTACAGCACTACCCTATTATACAAACTGACACACACACACATATATATGGTACTTCTCTTTCCTATGCAAAGTTGGAACCTCCTAGTCTTTTTTTAACTGATGTGGCATCATGTTATTGGACCCAAGTAGTAGCCATGCTTTAGCATGCATACATATGAACGGAAAAAGCCTCTCTATAGGGTGGCCAGATGGAGGCCATGAAGAGGTTTGTGCAGTACTCAGTAGAGTAACACCGAGCCTTACAAAAGACGTGTGTATGTATGGTAATCAGAAACATATATATATATATATGTATGATCTTCGCCAAAAAAAGAAAAAAGAAACATATATATATATATGTATAGTAAGAAAATCGACAGCTGGCTACATATATATATGCAATTACATACTTGCCATATTTACATTTTCTAGCACTTTTACAGGGCCACAGTTTTTCTATGAACATGCTACATCCAACCTTAATTAATTAGAGGTGTTGCAGGACCCCAAAGAAGAAAAAGGAAGGTAGCCACTACAAATGACCATCTTCAAGATTTTTTAAATAGAGGTGTTAATTCGTGTAGATAACATGATTCAATGTGTTGAAATAAAAATAAAAATTACCAATTAACGTACTATTGATTTAGTGATAATTTTTTTATAATGTTGAAAAAGTTTTAGATTCGAGTCACCTTTTTTTGAGACAGAAAAGAAAAGAGTACTGTTTATTGTGGCTGTAATTAAATTGGTGGCTGCAAAGACTAATTAATAAAGGTGGCATAAGTGAGGATTTTGAAGATCGGTTTAGGCATTGGAGATGTGAGTCACATAATTAAAAAGGCAAAAGCTACCATTCATGAATCATGATCTTTACGTAACATTTTTACCTTTTTTGCACCAATGATAAAAATTAAGTTCATACTACTTTAATAAAAATCAGAATTCCAAATTCAAGTACCCGATAAATCGTAGTCGACAAATCACCAAGCAAAACCAACTTGAAGGGGACCAAATAAGGTCCCAAGTCACGGATACGCCAGTTCGAAGCAGGCTTAAATGGGCCAACACTTCAGACAAGCCTTAGTTTAGTTTTGGGCTCAGATTAGAAATGGTCCATTTCTCAGGCTTCATGGTGAGCCCGACCTGCCCGTTTGGTTTTTTCATAGCCTTACGTGGACGGCTTAAAATTAGTGTCTACCTCAAACACAATTTTTTTGGCTGATTGTAATATTATAATACTAGGTAATATGCTCCTATCAATTCATTCAAATTATAATATTTATATATTTTAAATAGTATTATTTAAGATTTAGAATTGTAGATATTAATGATTACACCTTGTTATAATTTGCATGAAATGATAACATCATATTAGGGTCACATAATAAATCACTAAACCCGAAATTTTTTTTAGGACAAAAAACCTCGATTATTTCATGTTTCTCGTAAGCTTTAATGAGTAGAGAGGCATGGCAACAGAGAAAGTGAAATCAGAGCCTTAAATGAATTCTCAATTAATGTGATGCTACGTTTCAATCCAAAAAAATAATAGTAATAATGTGATACTAGATTGACAATCTGACGGCAACACGTATTTACATAATTTTTTCATAAAACTGAGAATTGTATGTGGCAGAGTGCAACCTTTTTTGTGGGGTCGATAGGCTTAGTGATGACTCATGAGCAAATTTATTTACAAAACCAAAAGGCTATAAACCTGAAACTTCAACAAGAAAAGGAGATCCAGTAAACTACAAATCTCAGTGATCTTCTACACCCTTAATACGCAAGATTTAGGCCTATTACAAAGAGAAAACAGAAACTTAATGGGAACCCCTTAATTAAGCAGAGCTTTTCATGCAATCCACTTAATACATAGCTGCCTCATCTTCCAATTTCCACTGCAGAATCAAGTGGTGTCTTTTCATGCTGACTGCTGCTAACTGAAAACAGGTAAACTTCCATTATAAATATTCTTAATTAAGCTAAAAAGCTGGCCATGAAAATTTGACATTTCTCAATTTGTATGGTGGAAAGCAAGCTCACGTCGTATAGTGGAAAGCTCTGAGCTCTTCACCACACGCAGCCTCTTTGCTGTGGATACAAACATGCTGCAGAAGAATGAATGAAAAACAGTACGTTAAATTACATCTACATGCAAGTATGCAACCAACTCCAAGAACTAGAATTTTACAAGATACAATGTCATGAGGGACCAATTAATGCAGTTTAATTACAAAAGCACTCCTGCTTCTATTCCAACTGTTGTTGATTTTGTTCACAAAGGTCACTCTGAACATGACATGATTAATAAACAGTTGGATTAGTGTCGAGTCATTTGACATAATTGAATGGTTTTTGTTTTAACTCTGGAGTTGATGCATTTTTAGAGGATAGTGAAGTTGGTAATTAAATCCTTACTTCCATGGGACATCACCAACAAGCATCCTGTCTCCTTCATTATCCTCATAGAGTAGAGTATATTCCCCATTGCCATATAATGAATCGGTAATTGCTTTGGCCTCTCCCTTCTTATTTTTGTCTTCAACAGCAGAATAATCTCTTTGAGCTAAAATTGAAACAACAAAGCAAAAATAAATTGCTGCATAATTTGTTTTTGATCCTTCTTGCATGTAAAACAAAAGACTAGCAAATAAAACAATAATTTTCCATGGAGTACGTCTTGAGTTTGTAAAAAAATTAACCTGCAAGAAGACCTTGAAAGAGTTCATCTATAGCACATGAGAGTTTCTCATAACTATCATAGGCTTTGAGATTAACTTTTCTTCCAATGGGAACTCCTTCCATGTTGATCTTCACAAACATGTGGGGTTTGGAAGCACTATCAGATTTTTCACTGACCCCCTCTTGCGATTTAGTTTCATTTGGTGACTCTGAAGTTGGAGGCTTTGCAAAGCTTCTGCTTCCAAGATTTTTCCTGAATGAACGGATTGGGGGCCACCCAACAACTGGAGCTTCTGCAATTCTGCTTTTACTGGGGTACCAAAAGGCAAAAGTAAAAAATCAATATGGCCTTCACTGAAACATTTCTACTAAATCATTCAACTCAACAAGAAAACCTTAGTTTCATGGCAGCTATTCAACTATTTAGTATAGTTGAATGAAAATATTTGGTTCGTTCATTTATTTGATCAAAATTAGATAAATAAATAATTTCAGATTTGGCTAGTTTTTTGCAAGATAATCTATTAATAGAGATGTAAAAAATGAACGGTTTGAATCGACACAAAACGACTCGTGTGGCCCCAATAAGAAATATTTTAACATAAATAAGTTGAGATATACCTCAATAAAAAGAGCATATATATATATATATATTTAAGATTAAAGCCCTTATCCAAACCTTCCATTAATTGAAGAAACTTCAATTAAAAACACCCAAGAGAATGATTATGATCAATATGTGATAATGATAAAAAATAAAGTAAGAAAAGCTAGAGAACCTTTTCTGATCAGAGCCATTAGCTGCTGCTGCTGCTGAATTAGTAAATTTTGAAGCACTAGCAGGATCTGAACAGGCCTTGTTATCTGAGTTCTGGAACTCTGCAGCAACTCCAGAGTTGCATGGTTTGGGAATCATTGGGCACTTAAAATATGAAGACTTTGGCAGCTGTTGTTGTTGCTGCCTCTGGCACTGACTATGAGCAGTGTTTGTCAACCACTCTCTCTCTTCTTTTTGGTCTTTAAATGGCTCATGGCAGACTCTTTTGGGTTCATGATCAGAATTATTGTTGCAGCCAAGGGAGAGAAGAGACTGGTCCTCTCCTGGAGGACCCAGCCTCAGCTCCAGCTTTTTGTCTTCAGCTGCAACATAGCTTCTCTTATTTGTTCTCACAAGCACTTCTTCATTCACAACAACAAGATTATGCAACTGACCCATTTCTATATGGATACTTAAAGACTCAAGAAATTGAAAAAGGTTGGGTTTTGGCTAAGATGGAAGATTCTGTGTGCACCCAAAAATTACATGTAACAATACAAAACAGAACACAAAGCAACAACAAGAAGGTTTGAACAGTACTCTCTCTGGTCCATCTCCATCAAGAATTCTCCAGAATCAGACTAATATTTGTATTTTAAAGAAATAAGAAACCCAAATTAATACTACACTAAGGAAACAAGTAGTAGTCAAGTTTAGTCACCCTCAGTGGTTGTACAGAGAGATATATAGCAAATAGCTTCCAACCATCTGCTTTTTAGAGACCCAGTGTAGAGAATGAAAAGGAAAATGCTGGGAATTTGGGATAGATTCCTTGTCTCAGATTTTATAGTAGAAATGGAAATGTTATAGATGTGAGTGATCAAACACAAATATAACAACGCGTAGGTATGATGGAATATGTGGCCAGTCACATATACATGACAGTATATGACACATGACCAAGACAGCAATATTGATCTGAAAATACTGAATGTGCGTGTATATTATGTGTGGTGTGTGTGTGTCAGTGTGTGACTGAGTGAGAGACTCAGAGAGAGAGATAAGTGAGTCTACTAATTATTCTTTCCCTTGAAAAAGGAAAAAAGTAAAAAATGAAAAAGCACATGCCTATTGTTTCATCTGGGAGCCACGCAACTTCCCATTGCCTTTGTACCTTTTTATTCTCTGTTTCTCAATTCTCATAATGCATGCCACAAAAATTGGTGTAAGCTTATTGCTTAGATGGGTCCAACCAACTAACCAAGCCCTACCAAGTGTTGAAGTATAAACAATTGAGTTAAATTAACTGGCAGTCTTTTACTCCAATATATGAACTTCAAAGTTCAAAGCTTGAGATAAATACAATTCATGAGTGAGATTTGAAGATTCATTTGGATCAGAGTAATTGATTGAAATTGAACTTCTTGATGTTTAAGTTGATGTGCCTGCTAATCGGCGAATTGATCTTATAACATGATAAATTATTGTTAAACAATCTAATAACATAATATGTGTTTATGTTGTTAAATTATGAATCTTGATCTAATTAATAATTCAACTTCAAACTGTAAATATCTTCGTATATGTGTGTGTAAATGCATGGCGTCGGAGACCTCAGTTCAATACTCCATTGAATGAAGTGCTATTGACTTGGATAGATTCAAGAAACAGTCAAATATGTGCAGCCTGAGTGCACTGTCTTGTAATTCATGGAGAAGACTTCCTAGTCACCAAAAGTAGTAGTGGTCCTCCACTCCACTAGCTAAGCCACTCAAACATGTGCCTGTAAAACTCTTCCTATGCTAATATACTCTCAATGAGATCTAGCAACCTGGTTAAGCTGGTTAAGACAGCCATAATGTGTATTTTGCAGTACTTACAGACTGATTATGAAGAGAGATATCGATATGCCTTATAGGCACACCCTTGCTTTTGATGGGTCGGTGGGGAAGCCTACCTTTCCTCCTTTTAAAGCTATTTCATTTTTGCAGTTATTTTTCATTAATATTTTAAATTTTTTTCTTCAGAGGAAGGAAGCTAGCAACTGATCAAGTGTTCAATGAATATTGTACATTTGTACATGGAGCAAGTCATCATCATCATCATTAGCAAGGCCACCCTTTCGCAGTTACCATCTCTAGTGGCTAGTGGTGGTGGATCCCTACATCCCACTTATAAAGATATGATCATCACTGCCTTCAATCAGTCAATCCTGATAAAACCCAACTTCACTTTTGGACCCTTTTTGCTTTCTACTCCCCTTTATTCTTCACTTCTTGATTGTTGTTATCATTTCAATTTTTCTTGTGCTCTAAAAAAACCAACCAACATAAAGCCAACCAGCATGGTTATTGGGAAAATTCTGTTGTGAACTATTTGTTTGTTATCTCATAGACTCATACAGTCATTTTCTTTTCTAAATTTAGATTTGTGAACTATTGAATTTATTCGTATAATATACAAATTCACACTATAAACAAACTTTGGTTATTGATTGCATATTCATGCATCTTTATGGTTGATCATGATAGGCACCAAATTAGATCCCTTGTACCTGAGATCCATGATGGTGATCATGATAATTACAAGCGCAGGGCTGCTTCTTAATGAAAAAGACATTAAAGAGTCATATATACTAATGAGGCCAATTCCTCCCTTCCAACTCACTGTTGCATATATTCACATTTAATCCCAATTGGCCCACAACAGAGTTGCAAATTTGATAATTTATTGATAAAACAACAAAAAAGAAAAGGCCAACATAATACATGCATTGTTAATATGATTTAGGATCGCATGCAAACCATATAAGAGCTAAATTTGCATTATTTGGAAATCTAAGATGTAGATTTTTCTACATTAACTTCTATGGCTAACCAAAACACAATATCTGCATAATATTCCTTCTGCTTAACTTGATAATGGTGCCCTCTATAAGACTATAGAATAGTACAGGTACACAATATGACAAAATGGTGCTGGTGATAGTTCTCTCTCTATAATCAACTTGGCACCTCAGTCAATCTGTGGCACTCAGGTTACTAGTCCTGCTTGTCTTCTCAACTACAAATACAAGACACATAAGAAACAAAATAATTTACTACCAGTTAAATAACAAGCACAGAGAGAGAGAGAGAGAGAGACCTGAAAATAAGTCTCAAGCTGTATCCTCAAGGTCTCATGCTCTTGTTTCACTCTATGGAAAGCCCTGAAGCATCTGCAAATCAATCATAGTGAGGAGCCAGATAGGAGAGGACAACTGCAGTAATAATTGGTGTGTGCCTTTGAATATGTGTGTGTGTGTTTATAAGAGAAATGTCATATGTTACCCTTCAGCATTTCCTGCCAGACAAAATTCCTTAAATTGGGTGCATTCATTCTTCACCTTTATAGCTCCAATGCTGTTAAGAATCTACCTTTAATTAGCACATTGGAGTAACAACAATATATTCATTCAAGTTGACATTCAATCAAAGCTTTTGACCAAAAAAAAAAAAATTCAATCAAAGCAAGTAGTACTACAAAAATTCTCTGTTGTGAAATGTTCAAATGTTCCGCAACAGAGAAAATAAGCCCAGTAGTGCTATTGGGTTTTTTTTTTTTTTTTTTTGGGGGGGGGGGGGGGGGGTGGGGGGGGGGGGGGTGGGGTTTGAGAGTGGTACAGTCATCAACCTTGAGCTACTGCCCTTGAACTGGTGCATGCAATCATCCAGCTTGGCAAAATCCATTGGTCTACTTGCCCTGCACAAATCAATATGAATGAAATTCATCTTAATCATCAACCTTGTTATATTGAGAATAGGAATATATAGTACAATTGTATACAGACACGCACAACTAGGACTGTTATTTACTTACAGTGCTTGTTCAATCTTTTGGAACAGTCTAGCTGAGTCTTTGTAGAACATTGTCACAATTTCCTCCACAAAATTTGGGTTAGCATCGTCTTGCAAATCCTCCAGCTGAGTGAATTGCTGCTCATCCAGGTAATGCTGCAACATGCATTAATCAAGCAAATTAATAAATTGTGAAGATGGTGAAGTAATTCTACAGTCTCAGAAGCATATGCTTATTTATGAATATGTTCTAGTGACTAGTGTACATGCACTATCAGGAGGAAGTGATTTTGAATTTGGGCCTTGTTGATTTTGAAACACCATTTCCCACCGGATACCACAACTGGGCCCAAAGTTCAGCCCTCTAAATACCAATATTGACAGACATATAAAGGTCTGAAAAATCTAGAGACATTAGATTGTAAATTTTGGAAATTTAAGGAAAAAATTGAATGAAATGGTGAAAGAATATCGGAAAAATATCATATCTACTCACTAAATAACGAAAATATAAGAAAATTAGGTCATGGTTGTGCTCAAGAATATTATAAAATATAATATAAAATTCAAGAATCGTATTGGTTCTAAGTTTTTAATAATTCTTTATCATACATTAACGACGAAATAAGATTTTTACTGATTTTTTTATGATGATATTGTGTTTATATTAAAAACTATACCCTTTTTAAGATTCAATATTTAAACATTTTGAGTTAAGAGTTTAGTATCCAGAATAGATATTGGAAAAACAATAAAATAAAGTCTGAAATGACATAATCTTAGACATAAACACCCCCAGGAAAAACTATGAATCAAGACAATTATTTTATTAGTGGAATATTGCAAAGATCAAAGACAAAGGCAACCACATTTTGTTTGTGAAAACATAAAAAGGCATCCCAAATTAAACTGCTCAATGAGGTCTTTCAAAACTTTCCAACAGAATTAAAATGAAAAGGGTCCAATTTAGTAACCTGCTGAAAGAGGGACCTTCTCATGAGGGCAGCCTGGCGTTGCAAGTGGTTTCTGTCCATAATATTAATGGGACTTACTACTCAGACTGTGAGACTGTGAGACTCAAAAACTCAAAAACTCAAACCCTCTTCTTTTAGAGCAGCAAAAGGCAATGGCTTATTAGCAAACATGGCAAGCCAACGTATTTATAGTGTTTGTTCTGCACAGAGACGGTGAAATAAAGCCATAAAGGCACAGCGGCCAAAAAAAAAAGCAAGCCATAAAGGCACAAAAAGATCAAGGGGAGGGGGGGGGGGGGGTGAGGGGGTACGTGTCCAGAAAATATCTCGCTCGTTTATATCCATTTTGGTAATAGGGGATTTGCATGAAGATCACACAAATCAAATTTCGAGGTAATTACTAATTAGGTGTAGGAAAATAAAAGTCCTAATTAGT
This sequence comes from Dryas drummondii, assembly GCA_003254865.1. Classification (NCBI taxonomy): domain Eukaryota; kingdom Viridiplantae; phylum Streptophyta; class Magnoliopsida; order Rosales; family Rosaceae; genus Dryas; species Dryas drummondii. Next base: position 2,178,803 of record QANW01005609.1, read on the forward strand.
AATTACGATTTCGTTAAGATATAATCAAAGATTACGAGAGTTTGCCCTAAAGATTTTGGAACACAGAAGGGAAAAAATCCCTCCAACATTCTCGCATCTAGGAGGGCCTCCTGTACGTGTATAAAACTTACCTTGTTTATGTAATCTAAAACAGGAAATGAGGTTGAAGTTCATCCCTTGGATAATTTTTGTGTGATACATGCTGATGTGATATTTTTAATTCACTCAAATTATAACATGAATTATAATTTGATTAGATTGATAACACTATAGCATATGTTACGACGATGTTATAATTATGTGAAAAAAATTTTACTAGACTAGCTGAAGAAGTTCGAAGAAATACATTAGGATGAAGATAAATTAAGAATTCAATCCCTTCTAATATTCCAATGTAACAGGAAAAAAAAATAGTGTGACCAAAGAGGGCCTAAGGCCTAACTTTCTTTCATATGAGTGCAATGATCATGCAATATAGCATATTTTGTCTCAAACATATATATTTTTTTTCCTGTTACATTGGAATATTAGAAGGGATTGAATTCTTAATTTATCTTCATCCTAATGTATTTCTTCGAACTTCTTCAACTAGTCTAGTGAAATTTTTTTCATATAACTATAACACCGTCGTAACATATGCTATAGTGTGACCAAAGAGGGCATGAGGCCTAACTTTCATATGAGTGCAATGATCATGCAATATAGCATATTTTGTCTCAAACATAGTTAGAAAATGGAACTGTTATTAAATCTTTATCATTTTAAGTCTTTGATGTAGTCCAAGTTGTGACATTGGATGGTGTAATGTATTAGGAATAAGATAGATTCATAGTTCAATTCCCGTTAATATAACCAAAAAAAATCTTTATCATTTTAGTTATAACATTTGTATCTAACGACTGAAGTATGATATTCGTAAAAAAAAAAAAAAAAACCACTTAAAATATGATGCATCTTATTAGAATGACTAAGCATAAAGTATCCAATTGCTTCTAAGTTCTAACGACTTAAGTATGATATTCATCTAAGATATAATAAACATTTTTATGAGAAATAATAATTTTTTTTTTGAAATAGATCTATTTAGAAAGAGTAACACACAAATGGGGCGAATCCTAATGCAACCCTCCCAGATGTGGATCCTATTGCACACCTGTGTGGGACAATTACACTGGGATTCGCCCAGTGAAGAATTACGCGTGGCACACATACACTGGCAGTGGGAGCATGCAGAGTTACGCGTGGCACACGTACAATGGCAGTGGGAGCATGCAGAGTTGCAGACCACGCCTCAGTGTGCTTTGTGAATGATTGTATGCCATGCAAATGCAACTTTGGAACAAATCATAGAATCTTTCCTTAAGGAGGTCGATTGTTCTCAGAAATATAGAAGAATGCTTCCCAGATGTAAAGATGTAAGATGTTCTTTCACTTGGCAGTTGGCAGGCACAGATACTCCCAAAGTTCCCAGGTGCTTATTCTCCCTTTTTCCTCATCATAATTTTTGATTGGGGTGTTATTTTCCATGTTCCATTGTCTGGGAGTTGGGCCTGCCGGCCTGGACTCAACCCAAATGAAAAATAGTTATATTTCGTATTAAAAACTTACCCAGATCATATCAACAATATCAACTAACTAGCTAGTAGTTCTCTCCATCCAGTCTCCACTTGGTTCAAAGAGGTTTCATATTAAAATGTGCAACCAGATATTATGACTGTAATAATTCAAGGAAAATATTCAAAGTATGCTTCATCATACTGCCTGGTCACTAATCAAAGATTTCCTAAAAGGAAGTCACACGAATTTTCTCTCCTCAGCTAGCCTAGAGAAGTGACTTCAGCTTTCATATTAACAAAACTTGGTTGTAATAAACAAAGCTTGCCCTATTGAAATATACAAATAGGGATCAAGTAAATGAATTTCTTATACAAATCTGCGTAATAATGATTGAAATGAGAATATAACCTTTTAGAATAAGCAAACAGTGGTCCTTGTCATGCCATTCTCTGTCTCTGCAATTTTCGGGCAAATGTTATAAGGGAGAAAGAAGAGCAGAGAGAGAGAGAGAGAGAGACGCACCCTTTATTCGCTTGCCACAAAAGAGGGGGAGTGCCATTGACCTCTCGCTGTCTTTGTCCGTAGTTTCTGTAAATGCATGATCACATCTCCTCTTTTGTAAAGAAAACAAGGCCATGAGTGGATGGAATGGAATGGAATGAGAATAAAGAATTATGTTTTTTCCAATCATTGGAAGGATTTATATTCTCACTTTCTATCACTATATCTCCTATGTTGATAAGAATCCCTCCACAGACATGATCCCTACATGTCATGCAGGGTTAGGCTTCTAAATGATTACAAGCTTCCAAGAAAAAAGTTCTCCAAAACCAAATTTCCAAAATTACAAGTGATTATTATACACTTTTAAGCATAAATTACTTTTGCCATCAACTGTAACCACCAAACAACCTGCTAAACAAATGTTTTCAAACCACTTTCAATCTGCCAGTACCAAATTCATGATCAACTAAACAATTCCATTTGATGAGTATGTATGTCTTCTGATCATAATGGGACAGTATAAATGATATTGAATGAGACTGAAATAGGATATAGAAAGTTCACCACATCATTGAAGAATTAACTCAATAAACCTAGAGGAAAATAGAGCACCAGAGTCGGCTTCACTAGGTCTAAGAGGTGTATTCACAACTCATGATCATAGTTTTACCAGTAAAGTTACTTAATTATCATATTACTACAAATATTTCAAGAAACTAGAGACGAGAGCGACAAGAAGAGGAACAACTAGTGAATTATTATAGAGGCTGCTTTAACAATGAAGCAACAGTCCTTATACCACAAGGCTTCAGAGGAGACAAATGACAGTTCACTTTGGTTCTAGGCAGATTAAATCCTACTGTAAGCACCAACAAAGCAAAACAATAATTTATTAAATAGTCGCATTATATTACATTTAAAGAGGGCGAGACTACCAAATTCACCAAACAATAATTTAATGAAAAATGCACCTATCTGGATAGAGGCAACTGGATCAATTAATATTCGAGGCCTTCCCCATTAAATATCTTCACTCATCAAGAATATGCTTATGGTTGTTATACTCCAAAAAATTCTGTGGGATGATCCATCATCCAAAGTAAACTTTATAGTTTCTGTCTTACTGGTCTTTTCACGTGAATTCTTCCTGCAGCAACGGTTCTGCTCATCTCCGCAAGAATCCCATTGCCTGGTAGACATTGTTGACAGTAGCATCAGCTATACCTGCAGCTTTCGAAGCACCTTCTGCCAAAATTCCATCCAAATAAGCTGAGTCAGAAATGATTTCCTCGTAGCGAACCTGCAAAAGTTGAAAATGCAAATGATGATAGAAATTACCACAATTAATGATGGAACAATATGATACACTTTCTGACAAGTGGGAAAAAAAAATAAAAGGCCATTTCCATAAATTGAATAGATTGGGGAGAATCAATGAAATGATTGGACATACAACATGAATATATCTTTGATAAAACAATACAAAAGCATGCACTTAAAGTAGATCAAGAAATATACACATGCACAAGTAATCATATAATCATAGACTTGAAGCATAACAACAGCCAGCAATCACTTAAAAAGCAATATTCCCAATCAATTCATTCAAATAAATGTGCAGTTGCACGTTCCTGGCAAACAAAATCAATTTCCCAACAACTAATACACAATCATCTCAGCAGAACTGTAGCAGAGTGGGGACCGATGAAATTGTTGCTTAAAAAACATAAACATGCCTTTAGAAGCTCATGAAGATATATGTGGGAAAACAGAAACCTACATGCATGCACAAATGGCAACACATGACATATGATGGCAGTTCCAATTCTTAATCTTAGGAACAGTCTGACAGCTAATGCTGATCAAGAATTTTTATTGCAAAATGACTAAGTCGTCGCTTATTTCAAGCCAACATTTAATAGGTTAGGTTTGGTTCTCAATCACTACACCATAAAAAATATGGAAAACACTAAGTATGCATTATCTCTTCAGTGGAAAACATTAGTGAATACATATTCATTGTTCATGCAAACATCACCTATTAAAAAAAAGCATCACATTTAGATATTGGAACCTGGATAGGATGTAGATGATCAATCAACACGTCAGCTAGGAGTGACTTAAATGTGCCCCAGCTCATATCTTGGCATTCTTGGGCAACTTCCTGCAATAATAAATGTTTACCAGAGAGATTTTATGGCAAAATATCTCAAGCCTACTAGTAAAGTTCATAACTAACAGATGGTCAGTCATCTTCGTATAGTACTCAAAATTCTTTACCAGTAAAAATTTATATAGGTGCATCTATGTATAATGAAAGGCACTAAACAAATGAAAACCCACATGAATTTCATTACCTGTTTTGTCTTTCCTGAAATGAGCTGATATATTGAGAGAAGATTGTTGCACTCAGGCCTTTCAGGATTATCAAATTCTAGGCTGTAAGAATTACCACGTAAAACAAAAACAACACCAGAAGAGTTTATCAACAAAGTAGAATTATGACTCCAACGCTCAATATGGACAGGAAATTATCAACGAAGCTGAAGATCAAAAGAGAAGATGCTTTAAGTGATTACAAATGGAAGATAAGGAATACCCAGGAAATGAGTCTGTTTTGCACCTCTTTATTTTGTTTGCTATTACCTATAGAACAATTAAGCCATTTAGATCAAGTTGATGAGGGGAATATAAAGAAACTGGAATAAAAAGCAAAACAAATAGGTAGGCCATATGGATTTTCCATTAGAAAAGTAAAAACTTTACAAAAAGAAAAACAGTACATACTGAGATAGTAGCTGGAAAATGGATACCAAAGTACTTGACTAATAAACAACAAGGTGGTGAAGGATGGATCAACTTAACAATTTATAGATACAAGGAGGTGTCTATGAGAATGATTGATAAATGAAAGTTCCCAGAAGATAAAATATAAAGTAAAACAATTTAGTGAACGACTCTAAACTACTTTAATTCTAAGAAGCAAAAAGTTCCAACTTCTCAACAAAAATATAAAATATAAGCAACTACTACTTTTGGATTGTATTATTATGAAATTCATAAGCAACATCAAATCAAGGATCACTCCTATATTAAATTATGAGGGTTCCCAGCAGTTTCAGCTGCTCAAGATGCTGGTGAAATGTTGGACTGAAAGAAACATATCTTAAACTACTTCACATGCGCCTAGGAAAAAAAGAAAAGAAAAAAGGAGTGAGAAGTAAGATCCACCCATGAAAAATCAGCCTAAGTCCCAAACCATCAAGTTTAAATAACTAAAGGATAGTACCAAGACGATCTCTACCAAAACTCCCAGCACCCTGTCTAACCAGGTTACCCATACAAAACTATCAACATTGATTGTAACAATTCTTCATGATTTGCATCAATTAACATATAATTGGCCAGGAAGCCTACAGCCGTGCAGCTCGATCTACATATAGAATGATACAACCCTACACTTAACTTTGGTTATGTTAAAAGTAATGACAATTAATGAAGATAAAACACATTAGGGATATGTTATTAAAAAGTTGCATATCATATTCAAAATCAAGAAGTGGTTAAAATTTCTGTTTCTCACATCTTTTGGGTCAAGAAGATTGATCCGGGACTGATCAGAAGGCGCAGACTTGGACATCTATAATATTGAAACCAAAATATCAGATTTGGACAGATTCTTGGAGATATTCCAAAAGTAAAACCAGCTCAGGAACTAACAAGCTCATAAAGTAAAAACATAGTCTGTCAACACTCTAGAAAATAAAATTATTGTGGGATATAATATGTGAGCATTTCATAGTCCTAGTTTCTATTTTTTCATTCTTTTATTGGAAAGCCTTGAAAATAATACCACTTACCCCATCCCTTTACTACCTCAAGTGCTTCATAGTTTTAAATTAATTTCTTTTTACCTGCTATATTTTTCATTTATTTTCCTCTTTGATGCTACAAAAATGTATGTTATCTTTACCACAATAATAATAATTTAAACAGAAAAATAAGATATGCATTATTCTGCTGTATTGAGAACTCAAAATATAGACAACCTTGGAAAGACCATCAGTAAGGGACATCACTCGAGCTCCAACCGGTGGTATAAGAGGCTCAGGAACCTAACAAAGAAAAGACATTTCCATTACTTATGATATTGACGAGCTTGAGTTAAGGATTATCAACCTAAAAGGGGAATCCACCTTAAAAATTGCACCACCTCGCCTGCAACATATAAAATATGAAGGGTCAAGTTCTATGCAAAAATAGATATGAGGCCAGAAAATGATACTCAACTCGTTAAGATGGATATTTTCATGTTTAAGTCGTAGATATTTTCATGTTTAAGTTGTTATATAGCTTCTCACCCTCCCAATTTTTTCCATTTCCTTCCTCCAAATGATGAATTAACACGCTCAGCCAGCTCTCGTGTCAACTCCAAATGCTGCTTTTGATCTTCACCAACTGGGACAAAGTCAGACTACAGAAGCATGCAGGAAATCATAAGAATAACGCATGGTGTAATTATAAACTTATTACCAATATGCATAGTTTAACAAGCACGCATAAAAGCACCGAAGTTGTTGCAAATACTGCATGATTTTAACACTTCCTTACTTGAAACTCAACTCATGCATCCAACAGGAAATGAACCCAAAACATCACTTGCACCCCATACTTGTGGTGAGAAAAGATTACCTGATATAAAATTTCACATCCTACTACATAAAGCTGCAAGTTTTAAAGATTACCTGATATAAAAGGATATCAGAAGCCATCAAAACAGGGTAAGTCAAAAGAGCAACACCAACATTTTCATCCCCCTACAATAGAAAAACCAAAAGAATGCAATTAACTTGAATCATGGACTATAACATGTAAATAACTGTAAAACACATAAGATGGGCAATATAAAGCTTATTCCTGGAAGAATACAATAACCAATATGAAATATGAATGTCATTTGTGAAATGTAAATTAGCAGTAAAAAATCATAATCTACGCATCATAGTATGAAACTACGAAATGCATAACATGGTGTAAGTCAACTAGAATGTTTTTGTGTGATGTCGAAATTTGGGTGGTTAGTAGCTTCTGGCACATAAATAATTCAATGCTAGCTTAGTGAAAGTTAGTTGTTATTTTTCAACAATTACAAGAAACAAGATAATCGATTTAAGTACTTCTCCTACAAGGGTAACACATTGAACAGAATCACATGGACAAGGATATAAGTTTTTAGTACAAGTATAGCATGTCATCATCGAGAACACTTTTAAGTAGATTAAACACAAAACAATGATGGAGCTATCATACAGCTAAAAACGCACCGCCTTGCGTGATTTCTCTTTAAACTGAATCATTCTGTTAAGCCAACCAACAGGTGTAACAGAACTTAAGAGCCACATCAATTCCACGTGGGCACGAACATGAGACTGCACAAAGACAGATGCCTACGAAAACAAAATCATAAATAAAATAATCAGCAAAAGTACAATCTTCGAAACAAAATCGAAAAGAACCAATAGCTGCACTAGACCTTGGAGGTGTCCACTCCACATGCCAAATAAAGAGCCGCCGTATCCCTTGTTGCCTTGGATAATTGTTGTGTATCATACGGTAATGTAATCTGTGAGCAAAAACTTTGAAACATTAAGGAGCAGCTCGTCACCCAGATTCATTTTCCTTATATTCATAGATCTAATTTAAAAAAGGTATCACATCAACACTAATTTAGAAACGAACTGAAATGCCATACCGCATGGAGATCCACAATGAAAAATAGGGTATCATATGTATTCTGCAACAAAGCCTCATTGCATATTAGCATACCGTGTAAATATATGATACGCAAGTAACAATTTTCTAAATCGAACAATTAGGTGCTACCTGTAACGAAACCCAATTTCTTATGGCACCAAGATAATTCCCCAGGTGGATAGAACCTGTCGGCTGGACTCCAGACACTATCCTCTTCCTGCAAAATGGAAGATTCAATGAAACTTAATATATATATATATTTAATCTAATTATTAATCAGATATGTGTGTGTAACCACTGGCACTTGTAGCAAGGTGCTGATGTGTTTCTTGTGCTCCTAAAATTTGTCCACAAAAAAAAAAAAAAAAATGGTGTGTGGGTGTAGGCTCATGTGTCTGTGCACTCAGTAATTGCTTGCTTCAGTGTCTGAATACAATGCGTTTGACATCAATGCAAACAAGATATTAACATTGAAAACCGATACAAACGCAAGAATGCACACTTCAATTTTTCTAAAAAACGTTAAAATAAGATAAGATTGCACTCGTTCGAGGCTGTAACCACAATGTAGTTAAGGAATCGATGAAACACATGAATTTGCGCGTGAATAACTAGGAATCTATTAATGGCAAGGATTACTTTACAGAGGTCGGAGGAGAAGTCTCTGGAACAGCAGGTTGCGAGAGCGAAACGCTACAGCAGCATCGAAAACCAGCGCTATTTCGTACGCTTAGAAGCCGATGCTGAGGACTTGAAGTAGTTCTTCTCCAGTGCCTGATTTGAATTCCACCAGCGCACCTGTTTCAAACAAACAGAAAACCAGACGAGAATGTGAAGCTTGTAGCGGAAATTGAAGGCGGTGAGATCATTAGAGAGAGAGAGAGAGAGAGTACAGGGACGATGCGAGGCGTGGTGAAGAGTTGGAGAGGGTGAGGAAGTAGGAGACGACGAAGCGACCCATGTCCTCTGCTTTCGCTGCTTGGAAATTTTATCCGCCAAGGTCTTATATATGCCAACACTCAATTTCAGAGCTTACTGAAAGGGTAAAGATTTCGGCTCTTATATTTTCATCAACGGTAAACCAAATTAATAAAAGGGTTTCTATTTGAACCTTTTTTTTCGGTATAAAATTCTATTTGAACTTTTTTTTTTTTTTGGCCACTTAATTCTATATTTCTATTTGAAATTTTGAACTTTATTTGCTCTTCAACCTCAATTTTTTCCGGCTAATTACAAAAAAAATGAATTGATCAAAATAAAATTAAAAGAAAGAGAAAATTATAAATTTAGTTCAGTTATTTTATACTTAGTTTAATTTTGGTGCATAATCTTTTTTAAGTTTTGTTTTAGTTCACTAATTGTTCAACTTATTCAATAAAGGTCCAGATTTATTTCTCAAATTTGGCATGTCTTTTATCGTATCAAATCTCACCCAAATTCAGCAAACATATATTTGTTTTAAAACTATGCATTTCTTCTTTACATATAAAGATCATTCAAATTGGAGTTCTAAAATTCAAGATAATTGATCCCAAAGTAGAGTATATGAAACTGCCAATTTTTCAAACTTCATATAATCTTAATTTTCTTAAATTATAATACTCTAAATTTGTTTTTATAACTAATTAATGATTAAGTATAACTTATACTTCAATTAAAATTGAAGAAAACACAACTCAAAAGATTTATTGAACAAATAAAATAATTAGTGTACTAAAACAGAACTTAAAAAAGATTATGAACAAAAATTAAACTAGGTATAAAATAAGTACACCAAATCTATAATTTTCTCTTAAAATAAATTATGTGAATTAACGACCGAACAAAAATAAAAGAAATTTACAACCATGCCCTGAGAATAGTAACTGTATACACCGAAAACGAGTACTTCACATGAAAAAGTTATTCTGTATACCTAATAATTTTTCTGCAACATTACGTGTCTGACACATCGGCAGTTGGATAGTATGACAAAAACGAACAGCGCACCTGGTCAGTGGCTCAGCGGAGAGGATGATGCTAGAATTTATAAGAGCGGGAGCAAAACAAATTAACGGCGGCTAAGTTCACCGTTGGCGGTTGACACTTTAAAGTTTAAAGTTGTTATTATTCCTTGTTCCAAACATAACATAATAGCCCTAGCATTCCAGCAAACCCAATTCACTGAGAAAAAATGGAAAATAATGAAATCATTCTAGCGAGAGAGAGGCAACAGATGGAAGAGATTCGAGAGCTCGATCTCGAGGAGCTCCAGGTCGAAGAGGTCGACGACCTCAACGACTCCTCCGGCGACGAGCGTGACGCCACGTAATTATCATCTCCTTCCTCTCTAACTCATCACTGTCAACTCATTTATGTCATTTGGGGCTTAGGGTTTTGGAATTTTTCTAGACTAATATCCTAGTCAAATTGAGATTCAAATGGATTGTTATCATTATTTGTTTATTATGTCATTGGTTATTGACTCTGTTTTGTATCTTTCAATTGAAGTGGTCGTGGCTCGTCTGGTGAATATACATTCGATACCTGTTTGGCTTCGTTGCATACATATCTTGGTGGTGGGCATTTGGGTTTTTGACTGGTGCTGTTTTATATTTGTTTGTGCCCAACTGCCCATTCAAAGGTTTGACGCTTAGTTATATTTTATTTGTAACAGAGGTTGAAGACACTCATCATAGGGTGGCTTTTCTGGATGGGGGGGCCGTCTTGAACCTCCCGATTTTCTATCTCGAAGGTACTACTACTCTTTATCTTCTTACATTTTATTGTTCAATTTATTTTCAGCTCCATTTTCTCAACTTGGTAGCAGTCGAATGTGTTTAGCACTTTAGCGGTACTCGTTAGCCATATGCCCCATGTCTGTGAAGAAGGAAAATTGTTTGATAAGTATTATGGAATAACAGGAAGTTGAGATGGTGTATATCACTAGTGGTGAGCACTGAGCTGTCTTAGATTTTGTTAGATGTTCAAAAATTATGGTGTATTTTGGATGCTCTCTGTAAATAAAATTGTTCCAGACATGTCACAAGAGTCGATGCAAGTGATATCCCATTATTACCATCTTTCTTAACATCATTGTGTCTAAGGTTTTAGTTGCTTTATTAGCATTAACTTAAAATCACTAGAATCAGGTAACGGCTGACCCTAAATGTTTAGTCCTAACGCCCAAGTCAAATGGCTGAGTAAAAAGAATCAAAGTTATGTCTCGTGTCAGTCTTGTCTTGGAAATGCCTTCTTCCTCTTCCTCATATTCTATTATGTTTTTATTTATTATTTAATATTTGAAGAGAACTGAGATTTTTCTATGTGGTATATATGGCAGGAGTTGTCCTGTTCCCAGAGGCAACACTTCCCCTAAGAGTTATTCAACCCAATTTTGTAGTTGCTGTTGAGAGAGCGCTAACCCAAGTTGATGCTCCTTATACCATTGGTGTGGTAGGTGAACTCCTTGTGACATCCGGTGACTTGTTTTTCCCACGCATTGGATTTCTTTCTCTAGTGTTTCATAGTAATTTTGTTCCTGAAATTTTGTACAGATTCGTGTTTACAGAGATCCTGACAATAGAAGAATAAGGTTTTCGAATATTGGGACAACTGCAGAGGTACATTTAGTTTGTCCTACTGCTTATATGTAGAAACTATTATGTTTTAATCTATGTTGTTTCATTTGTCTGTGCTATATTATACAACTATTTATATTTCTCCATTTACAGATCCGGCAATATCGACGGTTAGAAGATGGCTCACTGAATGTGGTAACTCGTGGCCAACAGCGATTTCGTCTAAGACGCCGTTGGATTGATGTGGAAGGAGCGGTTAGAAAATTTTTATGCTTTGAGAGAGATTGAGCATTCATCACTCTCTTTTATTTTTATTTGCTCATCTATATAATGGCTTATTTGGTGTAAAATTTTCATCTGCCAGCCATGTGGGGAAATCCAAATCATTCAGGAAGATAGATCATTGAGGGCCCCACGGGATGCATTTGGAGATCTGGCACCATTTAGTAAGCCTGGAGGCCATAATTCCTCACACACACCGCCTTCAAACGCTTCTCATGCAAAAACAAATGGATCTATGGATGTGGACAATGATTCAGAGGCAAATTCAGATGAAAGCTTTGAGAGTGCACTTTCATTGACAGAAAGGGGAATTCACCAATCTGCAATTGGTTCCTATTATGGATCTGATACAATGGATGAATCAACTAGCAGTGAAGATGAGAAGTCAGAATTCCAATTTCAAGGATCGCAATCAAAAGACTCTGATTCCTCAGATTCATTGCATTCATGCCCTGAGAATGAAAATGTTGATTTGGGAAACAGTTCCATATTGGAAATGCAATCCTGCAAACAGAAAGAGCCAAATAGATGTTGGAGAAGTACGAACCTTAATCAGTTCCGTAGAGTTCCAAGAGCATTCTGGCCCTATTGGGTATACCGCATGTATGACTCGTATTGTCTTGCTCAAAGAGCAGCAGGTAGTTTGACTTTGCCTTGGGTTCCCACCTGATTTGCAAGTTCTTAAGCAGTTTGTGTGATTTTCCTGCTTGTGTATTTTTTTTTTTTTTTTCATCTATCAATTATATTATATCATCCTGTGTTGATGTATTGCAGATATGTGGAAGCAGATAATTGGGGCGCCAAGCATGGATGCTCTTGTGAAGAAGCCTGATCTTTTGTCATTTTATATCGCTAGTAAAATTCCTGTGTCTGAATCTACAAGGCAGGAGCTTTTGGAGATTGATGGCATTTCATATAGGTTGCGTCGGGAAATTGAGTTGCTTCAGAGTGTTGATCTTATCCGGTGTAAAACTTGTCAGGTAATGTTCTTGCTTCAGAACTCAGTGTATGTGTGCACAGGAGCTTACATGCATAAATACATACCATTTGACCATATATGTTTTATTTATTTGTGTTTGTGTGTGTATTTTTTGGGTTTATATAATGCAGACTATTATTGCAAGGCGGAGTGATATGCTGGTGATGTCAAGTGAAGGCCCTCTTGGTGCTTATGTGAACCCAAATGGTTTTGTACATGAGATAATGACTCTCTACAAAGCAAATGGCTTGGCACTTATAGGGCCAGCAGTGAGAGAATACAGCTGGTTTCCTGGGTATGGGCTTGTACCTTAATATTCTTCTGATTCTTCTGATCAAGTTACTATTTTAAAGAACACCAATTTATGCAACTTTTCCTTACACTGTAGTACACTGATCATCCTTAAGGCCAGAGACTGGCATGTCTAAACTTAGTCTTTCTCCCATTTGATGATTTTTCAAAGGATAGAAAAATAATCATTTTATAGAGTTTGTGAAAGGAGAATCATGAGAATCATGTAGTGAGATTCAAAATTATATGCTGATGGAGGTAATTTGAAAATTTTGAAATTTAGTAAAACAAAGTGGAATAAATGGGGGAATGCAGTGTATGACGGTAGCAAATTGAAACTTATGTCATAATCATACAATTTTATTGAATGACTAGAACCTTCAGGTATGAATAAAATACGTTAATCCAGCTGCAATTATAGTGAATTTTAAGGCAATTGTTTGATTATGTTATTGATGCCTTTTGAAATTCCCCTGGACTTCTGTCACTGTATGTTAAGTTACTTGAGATTAATTTTCTAAAGATCAATATTTTATGCTGCTAGTTTCTGTAACATGGGTTGACAATTTCCTCTGATTTTCCCATTTTTGCAGGTATGCATGGACAATAACAAACTGTGCCTCCTGTGAAACCCAAATGGGCTGGCTCTTTACAGCCGCAAACAAGAATTTGAAGCCTAAATTGTTTTGGGGGATCCGGAGTTCCCAAGTTTCTGATGACCTGCATTAATATCTCAAAATTTGTAGCTTCTTCCCTGAATTTTGCCGTCATTATGTAACGAATTTTATTTGTATATAGCTACTTGTGTCTTGTGTCTATCTACAAGTTAATACCGTTCTTGTCATCTACATTAAAGCCGTACATTTACCTACCAATAATTCGAATATTGCAAAGGTAGTCCTTAAATTGTTGGGAATTCCTTGTTGGCTTGAGAACCCTTGTCAAGTTCTAGATGTAATCTAAAACTTCATCATTTTGTTAGTAATATATTGGATCGGTAATTGTATCATTCTGAGCTCTCTGGCATTAGTTTCTCTGTCAAAAACATGTTGAAGCTGACGGTCAAATTTTATAGTTTTAACTTTTAATAGAAGATTTTTTTTCTCTGGCTAAAGAAAAATACTTGTTCTTGCATTCATCTCCAACACACTGTCACACCACACCCTTTTGTTTTCGTTTTTTTTATTTGGGAGGGAAGGAGATTTGAATTTGGGACCTCTTCTAACAAAATAGGAAAACCCTTATCAATCAAAGTTTTTGCTCATGCATCAAGTCCTCAAACGGCAAGACATATATTTGGAAAGCTGCTTTGATTCCTTAATATTAAGCTTCATTTGAAGAAGAGTTCGAAAACAAATATTACAGCCTTTCTAAAATGGAACAAAAAGATGAAAAAAAACAAAAGCAATAACTTTTTCTGAAAATAATGCTAGGACCGAAGTGGCCCCTATTGGCTATTGCTAACCAGTAACAAAGTAACCCAATGAAATCAATTATTTTGGGTAAAAAAATGATGATCAGAGTAATTGCAGACTACAAAACATTGGAAATTCAACGATAGTTTCTGTAGACTGGGCTGTACATGCAGCTCTCTGCATACTTAACAAGATCTTTTGGTCGAGGCAGATGAGAAGCCAGACCTATAAAGCAAATAAATAATGCAAAGTTAGTAAATGTTAATAGGTGGTGGTTGTATCACCAGAACTATCAGAAAGAAACTTACCAAGTTCATATACTTTGGCAGCGACATTAGCAGCAATGTGGGCTGATATCTTTCTGATGTTGGTAAATGGTGGGTAAATTAATCCTTTGTCATAGTTTTCTTGGGAAACTTGGGCAGCCAAAGCTTCAGCTGTTGCACAAAGTTGGAAATGGAAGAAAGTTATATAATGAGTGTTATTTTCCCAAACAAAAAGATCACTAGTGTCAATATTTAACTCATCATTCCAGTACTTACAGGCTGCCAAAAGCATGTCGTCATGTACTCGGATGGCACCAGAGATGATCAATCCCAAACCAAAACCAGGAAATATGTAAGCGTTGTTGGCCTGAATGACATGGTTAGGAGAGTAAGCTCCTATTGTCCTCTTAAATTTCAAATGAAAAGAGTGATTCACAACAGCAAAAAATTTCCTTCAGTTGCAAGGTACAAACCTGGCCAGGCACTAGGACTTTGTTCTCATATTCAACAGGGTCAAATGGGCTTCCACTAGCAAAGATTGCTCGACCCTTTGTACAGAAAGAGGATATGATGGTCAAAAAGGGTTCTACTAGTTTACCAAGCCATATTACTACCCAAAGAAAAGAATGTACTAGTTTACCTTGGTCCATGTGTAAGCTTCTTCAGCTGTACACTCAGATTGTGATGTAGGGTTGGAAAGAGCAAGAATAAGAGGTTTCTACATGCCAATCACCAGATCAATGTTACTCAAGTTATTAAGTATTAATATGGAGAGAGAGAGAGAGAGCGAGAGAGAGAGAGAGAGAGAGAGAGAGAGAGAACCTCATTCAAGGATGCCATGGTCTCAACCACCTCCTTTGTAAATGTCTTTCCCACTCCAGATGTTCCTATCAACACTGTTGGCTTGATTGCCTGATGAATTAGGGGGATTATGTAAGATGACAGTGAGGACAATTGTTGAAAGATATTCTGACATTAAAGCATAATCACTGATTTCACACCTTCACAGCATCTACAAGATCCTTTATGGGATGGTGCTCATGAGCCCAAGGCTTCTTAAAATGTTGAAGTGATCCTACGCGAGATCTAACAATCAGTCCCTACAATGAATATGATACCCCAGTTAGTTATAACCAGGAAAAAAAAAAAAAAAAAAAAAAAAAGGAGAGAAAGCTATGAGAATATATAAAATGCATTAAGTAAAGCATATTCTCTAGCGGAGGAATTTGATCAGATTTTTAGTACCCTTGAATCCACAAGCCAAATCTTCTTGCGGGTTTCTTCCACTGGAGCTTTGGTCTGCCGAGATGTGAAGACATTATTAATCACAAATGCTTAGCTGAAGAAATTTTTTATTTCTTTTTTCTTTTTTTTGGAGGGGGATAAGGAAGTCAATACCTTTTTTGATATCTCAAGAGCTATAAGCTCTGCTATACCAGTTCCAGCCTTCAGTATCCAAGAAGCAAAAGTCAGAAAAAACATCCACAAAAGACTGCATTTATGAACACTCTTAGTTTGAGTTTGAGTAGTATTTGAGCCTCACCTCTCCAGCACCCAGAAATAAGAAAGTATGATCAGCTAATGTTCCCCCAACTACTTTCAAGGCTGATATAAGCCCTGCTAAGACCACAGATGCTGTTCCCTGAACCAAATTGAGAGAAACCATGGTTCAAAAATATTTCTCAAAAGGAAGAAAGATTGCTAAAATAAAATAAAAAGTCTTAACATGTTACCTGTATATCATCATTAAAGACAAGGTGAGTTGAGCTGTATTTAGCCAGCAGTTCAAATGCGTTGTGGTTTGCAAAATCTTCAAACTAAGTACAAAGAAAATTAATAGAAAAGAATAATTTGGTTATTCAGAGGACAAAAAAACAAGGCGGACAAAAAATAGAAGTTCAAAAAACTATATAGCATGTTGGATTAGAAAAACTTCTTACCTGAACTAGGACTTTCTCCCCATAATTCTGCTTAACTGCACTCATGAATTCATCTAGAAGCTCTGCATATTCCTAAATCACACAAAGGTAAAAGACCAACTCAGTTTCATATAATTACACATTTCATATGGTCAAAATAATTCTCAATTAAAAAAGATAAAGGTGAAAAAGAAAAAAACCTCTCCAGTTGCCCTCTTTTGCCTAATCCCAATGTAAAATTCATCGTTCAGTAACTTCTCATTGTTTGTGCCAACATCAATGGTTATAGGCAAGCACTGTAAACAATAAATGCAGATTGTAAACTATCTAGAATTATAGGCAAAAATTATCTTAAACATGTTTCTGAATTCAACAAACTTATCCAGGTTGAAGTGCCACTCATACCACTTTATGAGTCACTTGCATGAAAAATTCAGAAAACTGCTTAATACGACTGTAGGCCAGCCAGGTTAGGGCCATAATAAACATATAGAATAGCTTAGGATAAGGTAAATTTCACTTCCAGGCCAACTTGAATAATGTTAGTTAATGAAAATGTTTATTAAAGAAAGGGCAGTTGTGGAAATGCTTACTGCTGAAGGACGAACTCCTCCCAGTGCTGTATACAAAGAAAGCTTTCCAACAGGAATCCCCATGCCCTGAAAAAAATGGAACATGTATGTAAATGAAAGTGACAATGAATTCAACTAGAGGCAAAGGCAATCATAGTATACATGCTGGATGTTAAACTGAATAGAGCCTGCCATACATACCTGGCACCCAAGATCCCCAAGCCCCAAAATACGCTCGCCATCAGTCACGACAATAACTTGAATATTCCTTTCTGGCCAGTTTTTTAAAACTTCAAGGATCTTGCCCCTAAAAAAGTTCATCACTCATTATATGCTTGACAAGTTGACAGCTATGCAACTAATTCATGGAAGTTGGAAGTAAAAATGCTATTGGATGGCCATACTTCTCTTTCAAACTGATGTAAAGACCCTGAGGATGCCTGAAAATGCTCCCATATTTTTGGCAAGCCTCACCAACTGTTGGGGTGTACACGACAGGAAGCAGTTCCTCAACATTGTCAATTAAAAGCTTATAAAACAGGCCTTCATTTCTCTCCTGTACAATAAAACAAACACCACCAGAAAATGGAAGGGATAATTAATGAGAATAACCCCTATGATGTAGTTTGTATTTGATCTGAATCACAATAATTTCAAATTCTTTTGGGCCTATGCACTGGTATAGAGCTAGTACAAGCAATCAATTACCTGAAGATCCATCATGGCCACGTATCTATGCAATGGGACTTCATATTCGCGAAGATTTTGCATCAACTTCTTTTCCTGATCACCAAAATTATCATAGAAAAGTTTAGCCAAATGAGAAATACCAAAAAGCGATCATTGTAGGAGTAGGAAAGAGTTTAATTGGGCAAACAAAAGGATGAAAATGAACTTTGAGAAAAAGCCATTTTGAAACCTGAAGCTCCTGAGTCAGGACGGCAGGAGGCAGGAGGCCACGCAAGTAATGAGTGTCTCTCTCCTTCTCAGTGAAGGCAAGTCCTTTGTTGTAGTGTGGATCACGCAATAAAGTATATCCACTGTAACACATTGAGATTGCAGATAATGTATCAAGGAATTCAAAGAGGAAAAAAAAAAAAAAAAAAAAATCTTAAGGCTAGGCAAAGCTGTATATACATATGCTTAGGAAACTTAGAAATTTCAACACAATTAGGAAAACAAAGGCAAAAAGTAATTTTTGGGTCATCTGAGTGATACAAGAAAGTAGGTAATCATAACAAAATTGAACAAAAACATAAATCAAACACAGTATATAGCAAGTCATAGATGTCACAAACTGCTCATCATGAATCAAATAGAGAAGTTGTTAAGACATTTACAAGGTGTCTATCTAATAACTAATAATATTGTTCAGCTATATTCCAGAATTAGTGCATCGCATGAAATGAATGACAGAGTAAGTCCTTTGTCCTATCTTCTTCTAGGAACTAGGAAGGGCTGAAGCAATCAAAGAAGAACAAAAGGCACTTTCTTCAATCTTGAAATATTATAAAGACTTTTAAAAAAGTGTTGAGTCCAAGAGTTTGTGCTACAAATTTAAGTTCTAATACAATTTTCTAAAAAACAAATCTCTCCTACCAATCACAGCCATTGTCTTTGTGATCCCTATAAATCTAAGCAGGGTAAATAGATTCAAAGAGGGGATCATAAATTTTGATAATTTTCTCACTGAAACCTAAAACAAATGTGATCAAAGTAATCAAACAAACAAAATGAAAAAGGTCAACCATTTGATCTAACCCAAATCTGCAAGCTATATAATAAGCCTCAAAACACAAAAATCCAACAAGAATAAAGAATGCCTAGCAAACATTATATCTTTCTAGGAAAACTTAATGCAAACAAATGATTCCCAACAAATCAAAGTAAGCCTGCATCAAAGCATTGATCTAAAAAAACCCAAACACTTTAAAAGCATGTGGAGATAACTACAATTACAATTTGCATAAAGGGCACTAAAAAGAATTAAACTCGGTTCCAGACAAAAAATAAATATAAAAAAATCCATTTCCACTATTCCTCCATAACAATTGGAAACAAGCTGTGACTTACCTTGCAACTGAGGCAGTCCATGGGGTGAGAATCTGATCCTCCGTGGCACAATCCTCACCATACACATCCTCAACACCCCCACCAAAACCAGCCTTACTACCCATATCAACGGCTGAGTGACCACCGTTCCTCACCTCCTTCAATATACTCCCCATGAGTGCCCAACCCCTTTGTTCTGCTACACTCACCACCACTCTCTTCTGCAAACAACACTGAGCTTAAAGAGCAACCAACAACAATGCAGTACAACGAAAAGCCAGAAACAAAGGCACCCAATATAGTCAGCAGACTCTCTTTGCAAGGACAATCTACACAGCCCACCTTTTATAGGAAACCAAGAGCTGGGTTTTTTTTTTTTTTTTTTTTTTTTTTTTTTTTTTTTTTTTTTTCTTTCTTCTGGTTTGCGATTACCACTTACAAAGGGTTGAAAAACAAGGTAGGTTTCAAATTTCAATGTCAAAGAGAATAAGAGGGTCTACGCACGTGTAGATTACATTCCTTATATATATATATATATATATATATATTCAACTAATCAAAATGGGCGATCTTCGGATCTTATATTTGGTAATAATTTAAAGGGCATGTGAAAGTGTTGCAAATTGTAATAACATAGTATTAAGTGTTGTGTGTGTACCAGGAAACTGTGTCTCTTCTGCGACATCATATTGGAATTGGAGGGAACGTGTAGGAGCTGCAAGTAATACTATATCCTCCTCCATAGATGGTCTCCGTATTTTGAGAGAGAGAGGTGATTTTATTTTTTATTTTTTTCTTTCTGACAAAAACAATTAAAATTCATCATTATGATTATTATCTAAAGAAAAGAGCTTATACATCACCAATTTATACACATTATGTGTTTATGCTGCTGATTATATATAATCGTGACATAAAAATTTTACGCTATATTAATTATTACGCGCTATAGATTCTGCATCTTCAATGTTGCTTATGGTATTTTCTCGGATTAAAAGAGAAAGAACTTCAACATCCTCACTATTTTGTGATGAAGATCGTACAAACACTGTAAATGAGTTGTGAAATCGTAGCCACTAATGAAGATCAGTTTCTTGGCTGCCACTGTACCCTTTATTTATTTTCTTGTCACGTCCTGTCCTGCCATTATATTTATATCTATAATAATTTTTTGTCTTTTATATATTCAAATTTTAAAATCAACAAGACCACCCACATTTGTTTTCTTGTTCAAAGGTCATTTTCGTTTCAAATTTGGCCTTAAATATGCTGATCTAGTGATCTAACCACTTAACTGTACGCGAGAGGTTGAAATGCCATGACACAAATCACTCCGATGTAAATTTTGTATATATAATTAGCTTCCTATATAACATGGATCTACCCCTGTTTCTTTTCTGTCACTACCATGCTAAAATACATTAATGCCATGAGTCACTTCCCATTTCAATCCTTCAATCCTAATTTAGATTCCATATATATAATTAAGCTTCGTTGATTTTAGGTACTAAATTATAATGTTTTTTCATTTTAACTATTAAAATATTTATGTCATTTTACTTTACGTACTAAATTTCAGTTTAAGTACCAATTTTAAAAAACATTGTTATATCGAGCTATAACCGTCTAACAGACATAACTTTTTTATTGATTTATTATTTTTTCAATATTTGTAAGGCTTAAACTTTAATGTTTAGTCTTTGAATTATATGACTTTATTCCCCAAGCCTAAATTAAAAATAGTAAACTCTTAAAAATTTTGAATTTTCGACAGTCACAACTATATAACAAACTGATTTGTGACCTAATCCAAAATGTCTTATTCTAGGTTAGTACCTAAATTAAAAAAAAAATTAATGTCTTGCTGCTTTACTGAAAAACTATTGATATTTGGTATTTAATCATAATTTTCTAATATAATAATCGTCCTTATATATATAACAATCATCCTTAATTAATGGATAATCGTCCTTATATATATATATATAAGGTCCGTTAATTTTAGGTACTAAATTATAATGTTTTTTCATTTTAACTACCAAAATATTTATGTCATTTTACTTTAGGTAATAAATTTCAGTTTAGGTACCAATTTTAAAAACATGATTATATCGAGCTGTGACTGTCTAACAGTCATAACTTTTTTATTGATTTGTTGTTTTTTCAATATTTGCAGGTTTAAACTTTAATGTTTAGTCTTTAAGTTATATGACTTCATCACTCAAGTCTAAATCAAAAGTATTAAACTCTTAAAATTTTTGAATTTTTATAAATTTGAAATAGTCACAGTTCAATTACAACTGGAACACAGTCACAACTATATAACAAAATTGATTTGTGATCTAATCCAAAATGTCTTACTCTAGGTTAGTACCTAAACTAAAAAAATTTTGTGTCTTGCTGCTTTACTGAAAAACTATTGATATTTGATATTTAATCCTAATTTTTTAATATATATATATACCAAGAGAAATATCAAAGTATTATATAGATATTAGCACGGTAAAGTAGATGTATTGTTTTTTTTTTTCTTAATTTGTAGTTATTAAATAATTTAGTTAAAATAGTGGTAAAATTATTCACAATATCTCCAAATTTAATCTCTCCTCTCCCATATAAAAATAAATAAATAAATAAATGCCCGGCTTTTCTGTCAATATGGTTTCGTGACGAGTTAGAATGACTACGCCATGCAAGAAATTTTGACACATCTAAATTGAGTTGGTAGTTAGTTTAGTTTATTGACCTTTATAAGAAAAAGCAAAATGTTTTGCAATCATTCACTACCGGTCAATAAATGAGAAAAAGAATTTCTCGTTTTCATATATGCAAGTTCCATTGTATAGCTTTCTGACTTTTTGAGGTGGTAACTGGTGAAGCTATATATCCATTAGAAATCCACGTCAACTATACCTGTCCTGCATTTGGTCCTAATTCCTAAGCCAGACGTTAGCAACTTAATTTGTTAAATTTTGACTTAGACCTACCAACATTTATACTTTTATTTTCTTACTTCTTTTTTCATCATATAATAATTGTTGAGTAACAAGAAAAATCCCACAATTCGCTCTGCATGGATACGAGGTCTTATGACAAATTTTAACTAAATAGAATAATCTCTAAATCACTCATACATATCATGTAATTTCAAGTATTTTGTATTTCTAAATCTAAGATGTCAAATTTTTCATATTACTCATCTTTTAATCATCATTGGATTACCCTATGTGAGCAAGGGCGGACCTACTGTAGGGCTAGTGTAGGCACTTGCCCCCACTCACTAAACTCGCCCTGCCACCCACTGAACTATTCTATCTCTCTATTATATATTATTTCATGTTTTCTTTATAAACGAGGGAAAACTGTTTGTGGAAAAGCCTGAAAGAGGGGCAAGACATGTGTGTGCGGTTGGGCATGCCTCTGCCTGATATTTTGTTTAAAAAATCAACTTACCCTAAACATTAAAGCCAAAAGGAAAAAACTATGTAGCAACAATGTTAAACAGTAAACCCAGATCTCCATCATATCCTAGATATATATTGGTGAACTGATGAGGGCATAAATGAATGAAGTAAAATAGTATTGAAAATTAAGGAAGGCAGTACCCATGTAGTTGGTACTTGTTTAATAATTTAACAATATCTATAATTTTCGTACCTTCCTCCAATTGTAAGCTTTGACATCTTTATACAATAAAGAGTAATATTACTTTTCAATTATGAGAAACTGCAGGGTAATAGAATGGGAGAAAGATCCATGATATCTTATTTTTTACATAAATTTTAATGGAGTCTACTCCATATAGGATTTCAACGATCTAAATCGTTTATTTTTTAGAACTTCATTAAATGATAATTCTTACAAAAAATTAGGTAAATAAAAAACTATCTACTTACAAATATTAAATGGTTAATATTTCGAGTGTTTATTTTGTTGATCATTTAATCTTTGAAGGTAAATGGTTTTCGATTTATCTAATTTTTTGTAAAGATGATCCTTTAATAAAGACTTAAAAAATAGAAGGTTAGAATCGTTGAAATCTTATATGGAGTACATCGCATTAAAAATTTGTGTCAAAAATTATGTAAAAAATATAATGTCATGGATCCGTCCCCAATAGAGTGCGGAACTATGTGGTCTTTGTTGTATTGATTTGCTTAATTAAGGTAAGTCAAACTCGTATTTTAGATTATGAACGCTTCTTCATCTTGCTCTTCGGAACAAAATTTTTTGAGTCCGCCACTGTATGTGAGATCGAGAATATATCAAGTTACACTTTTATCATATTAATTTATTAATTGATCCTTAGTATGTGGTGGCTGATGCTGATTACCATAATTAAGAAATAAATTATTATACAAATCTCAAGTGTTGCAAGGAAGTTGGAACACTTGAGATTTGCAATTATTTTTTATCCCTTCGTTTTCACATGCAAATTACTTAGAAGTCAGAACGCGTACGCCAGATGGTTGGACTTGGACTAGATTTCTGTTTGGAGTCGCTTATAGTCATGACTTTATGATTGCGTCCTTCAAACATCACATTATTTACTTTAAAGAATGCACCCACTAATCTATGGCTCAAATTATTTGGATTATCTTAAATTGGAATTCACCATTATATTTTTTAATTTTAATTTTACTCTTAAAAATAAAAAATTTCAATTTTATTCGTTGAGTCATTCGACATTTATTTGTCAAAATACTTGGCCGAACATTAATGGAATTTTTAGGGCCCGTTTGGCACTGTTCCTTAGAAGCACTTTTATTTAGTGCGCTTTTATCAGAATCGCTTATGTTAAAAAGCACATATAAATTTTTATAAAACTTATAAGTTGTTTATGCAAAAGCACTTGAAAGTGCTTCTTGAGAAAACACATGTCAAGTGATTCTCAAAAAACCCCTTAAAAATGCTTTATAACTCAAAAGCACTTCTAATTATTTTTGTCAAACGCTATAAAAAACGCTTTTACTAATTTGAAAACGCTTTTGACAATTTTAAAAGCAGTGCAAAACGGGCCAGTAAGTAACCACTAAATGAAAATAAAAAAATATTCGATAATATTCTATCAAATATTATTATTATATTCGGTCGTAAGCTGACAAACTCTTTAATATATTTTAATGGCATGTTGTTGAACGAGTTTGAATGATTTCATGATTTTTGCAAGAAAAGATAAAATAAAAAAAATTAGTCTAAAGTATATTAAGGTGATCAACTCAACAATAAAAAATGTTCGGAATAGGCTTTTCGCTAATCTATATGTGCCTTGAAGCTGTTCCAAGTTGTTCTATATAAGTCCCATTAAATTAATAAAATAGACCATTTACAAAAGTTTTAACTGCTGGCCGTATAAGAATTTAACAAGCTCCACCACAGCAGTATTTTTTGGACTAAGAATCTTTATTTTCTTAATTATTTTTTTGGGGGGTGACAGACTATGAAGTCTTCAATAGCCTGCAGGTATAAAAGTCTGAAATATATTGCTTTGATTGAGATGATAATCTCATGAGATGTGAAATCTACCACAGAAAGCAATATGGCACCTAACACATGCATGCCTGATGCTTGTGTAGTTGTGTATGAATATGAATAATTGAATATATGAATATGAAATGTGAATGGTAGGCGACCAATTAAGTTCGCAACTAGCAGCATACATGTGATGTATATATTTGCATTATTTAGACTTTGATGGTTGATGTGTGTGTGCGAGCGTGCGTGCGTGCGTGACTCATGACTTGGATTCATTAAACTAGTTGTTTGATCACATTCGGAACTACCTACCCTACCTATCACATTCGCAAGTTTATCAATGCTACTACTACTACTACATGCATTATATAGATACCAATTGATTTGACGGGTGACTGATCACGAGGTTAAAAGGTAAATTTCAACTCAACTTGGGTGAAATGAGTGAAAGAAAAGATTCGCAACCACTTGAATTATAAGTTCCCATAAATTTTAGGCTTAATTATCGATTTACTACAAAAAACTGTAACTCATTTCCACTTTACCACCTGAAAGTTTTTTTATCCCAGATTATCACCTGTAACTTATATCCGTGTCCCATTTTACCTTGTTCCGTCAACAATTCCGTTAATGCTGACTTGGCGCGCTAGATATGCGCCACGTGTCACATCTTTTTTTGTATTTTTTTATTTTTCTATTTTTATAAATTTTGAAAATTAATTAAAAATAGCTCCGAACTTAGAAAAATATACGGAAAATTCCTACTGACTTGTCTTGACTAATACTAATTTTCTATGGGGTCAAAATGTCAATTTTCCCTATAAAAATTTCCAGAAAATTTGGAAAGTCGAAATTTATTTCTAAAAAATTAAAATACTCTAGACTCTTTGGAAATTCATAGAATAATCTCCCGAACTCCAAAAAATATGAGGTCTGCACCGTTAGTCTTCTAAAAACTAACAATACATTTCTCATGAACACTTGCTACCCAAAAGACCTCTCGGTCTTAGAGGAAAATAAAATTCCCTATAAAATAAATTCTATAAAAATTCTAGAATTTCTGTAAAGTCTCGAAATAATTCTCTAAAACAGGCTTTTGGTAATTTTTCAAAATATTTTTGAAAATTTGTCCAAGAGTTTACGAAAATTCTAGAATTTATTTAATAGAGGAAAATTTATTTTAATTTTTTAGAAATAAATTTGGACTTTCTAATTTTTTTGGAAATCTTTAGATAGCAAATTGGTAATTTAACCTTATAGTAAATTAGTGCTAGTCAAGACGAGTTCGTAGAAATTTTTCGTGTATTTTTCTGAGTTCGGAGCTATTTTTAATTAATTTTCAAAGTTTAAAAAAATGTGAAAAAATAAAAAAAGATGTGACGTGGTGCACATATAGCGCGCTACGTCAGCATTAATGGTCAAATCGTCAACATTAACGGAATTGTTGACTGAACAAGGTAAAATGAGACACGGATGTAAGTTACAGGTGGTAATCTGGGACAAAAAAACTTTCAGATGGTAAAATGGGAATGAGTTACAGTTTTGGATGATAAATCGATAATTAAGCCTAAATTCTATAGCATCTTTGATAATTACGAGTAATTTCATATGCACCTCTTTTGGAGAGGTATGAATTCACTCTCTATAAATACTTCCACACTAAATTTATATAAGAATTTTGCTTAATAATTAATCACCGTTTCTATTCTAATTAAAAAATTTCTTAAAATACAAAAAAAAGCAAATGTGGAAGCTATATAACGACAAATGAGGTGAATTGATCCATAAATTCAGATTTTTTCCTTTACATTTGCATGTTAGAAGTATGTTTGACCCATAAATTAGAAGAGACAATGGTGTTTGTAAAAA
Source organism: Dryas drummondii (assembly GCA_003254865.1). Lineage (NCBI taxonomy): Eukaryota > Viridiplantae > Streptophyta > Magnoliopsida > Rosales > Rosaceae > Dryas > Dryas drummondii. Next base: position 2,205,298 of record QANW01005609.1, read on the forward strand.
TGCCTTAAAACTAAAGAGATCGGTGATTTTCTAAAGAGAAGAGAAGGAGAGTAAAGTATATTATTATTTTTTAACTAATTAATTGACTTGCTCAAAACTACGTCATTTTAAACAATAACTTAAAAGATAAAAATTAAAGCATTCCATAAAACAAAATTCACCCACCCTACAGAATGTCAGAATCTAAAATCCTAATTTAGTTAGCATCTTCTCCAAATTCTCTCATTCACTTCTTAACACGACTCCATGAGCAAACATTCATCATCGAAGGGATGCACCTAATTAGTTCTGATTTTATAACAATATACTTATAAGTTCTGATCTAAACAGTATTGGGATAAGGTGACGTAATGGTAAACGTAGTTCCAAATCTTGTCAATAAGAAAAATAAAACCGAGGGTAATACCAAATTAATGGTATACGTCTTGTGATATATATGTAACTACCCTGTCACATTACTTACATGTGCACATGCAAATTATTTTTATAAGAGAAATATCTTATAATAGAATCAAAATGGGACAAAAAATAACGAATCCCTAAATTTATTGGGATGACTTTCATGTCTTCTGCTACTTTAGGAAGATTCAGACCTTCAGAGCGTGTGAGACAATTCATTTATTATGCCACTGGAATGGAATGAGATAAGAATCTCTGGGAATCCATATAACCGGAGAAAGTATGCAACTAACGTTTTGAGCCCTTCTATTATCCCCTGAAGACTTTATTAAGGAAGAACCTTGGCTCCTCTTCATTCTCTACAGGGTTCATTAAATCATTATTGGTTTTTTTATTATATTATGTTCACCTACAGGGAATATTAAATCATTATTCGTTCTTGGCATGATTAGAGCATTAAAGTATTAAACTGAATTACCTCTTAGTATAATTTTTTATGTAAGATCAAAATACTATGTGACATATTGATATAATGTTACTTATCAACTGAAATTATAATATATATACAATTTTTAAGAGTATTGTGTAGAGTTTTAAATTTTATATATGAACAATACTTTTTATGTCTCAGGTTGCCTCTTATAAATGTACATTCTCTTAATTTTTGTATTTGATTTAAGTTATGAATTAATTTTGGAAGCTGTTATTTGCACTCCTAAAAAATTATCCTCCACTCTTTCATAATTTTTTATTTTTAAATAATAATATTATCATCTTAATTGCTAATTAGAAAGATTTATTAGAAAATAAAATATTATAAGGGGTGCATGATAAGTGGTAACTTTTGGGGAATATCAATAACGGTTCCTAAATAAATAGCATATAGGGAGCGGGAGCCTGAACACTCTTTTGGGCTGGGCCTATGAGAAACACCCGGTCCAGCCTGTTTTCAGTTTCGAAAGTGAGTCAGCAGGTCCATTAAAACCAGACATCTCAAACCAGATTACAGGACAGGCAGAGCTCTGTTTCCTTTTTCAGTTGAAGACCATAAAATCTGAAACCAAAAATAAAATCGGAACCAGGAAGGCGCTTACCGCGTTCTAGGGTTTTTCCAATAGAGTAGGGAGGGGGAGGGAGGGCAATCAAATTTACCAACTTAGGGTTTTAGAGAGTGAATAAATGGACCGTCTTCGTCCCAGAAGCAGACAAGTTTTCATTGGCTTTACAAAGGGCGAGGTAATGAATCAAATTCTCTTCATTTTTCAATTTTTTTTTCCTTGAAATTTCATATATTTTTCTTTCTGATTATCTGGGCATTATTTGGGTTTTGTGATATACGATTTTTGGTTGAAAATATTGGGCATTATTGGTTACGTTGGTATAGTTGTTTGGCAGTGGTATATGGTCATTCAATTGACAGGTCTATATCAACAAGATTTTCTCTTTTGAGTATATACGCATGTTTGATGTGATTTTCAGAGTCTTTTTTCCATTTTTTTAACAATGCCTATTGCCATTAGTCATTAGTGTTCTTTCAGCTGTTATCAAAGCTTATATGTGACTAGCAAACCTGCATGGTCTTTACAATGGAATTCCAATCCTTATTTGGAGATTATCTGTTGAAATCACTTGGGTTTATGCTTCCTTGATTTTTGCTTCCACCATTATTAACAGATTGAGAAAATGGAGAAGTTGCTAAGGCAATCAGGAGAACAGGTGCTGAACCGAGAAACTTGTCAAAATATAGCAAAAAGTTTCAAGTGAGTTTCCTTTCACGGTTAGAATTTGACTTTTTTTTGTTTTGTTTTCGATAACTGTTTCTCCGGACTCTTAAGTCTTGCTTTGGCTTGTTATGCCTATGCAGTCGCTCGGCTGGACGTGCTGGGAAACCTATTGTAAAATGGACTGAGGTTGCACATTTTATTCTCTCTTTCTTCTCTTCCTTTTACCTGCAATACATTATCATTATACGGTTGTCACTATTGTTCTCGCCATAAGGTGGCCTTGATTAATCATTTCTAGAAATCTACTCTGTTACTATTGTCTTAGGTGCAAAGTTGGTTCGAGAATAGGAAGCAAGACTCGCCAAATGCATCCAAAAATCTCTCTGAGCCCCTGGGAATTTGCCCTTTGAATAAGGTTCACGAAATTTCTGAAATACCTAAAGGTGCTTCTCATAACTGCTTGTTGCTTTTATGTGTAGTCGATACTGTTATGCAAGCTTGCAAGGCTTTTGGAAACTGGTTAAGTCTGATTACTGTATGGTGAATAGTGAGTTAGTATACTATATTTATATCTGATTTTGCCTACTAGTTATATACTTTTATTGTTTACAAGTTTTTCTCTTTGTTTCTAGCTAGACACTGAACGACATATAATAAGCTATTTGGATTGTTTCATAATAATATCATTTGGAGATCATTTTATTTCAAAATTTTTATTAATCTCCATTTTTTAAGCAGAAGAAAAGATCCCAGACTTATCAGAGTTGGAATTTGAGGCAAGGTCATCAAAAGACGGGGCATGGTAAGCATATGCAAGCAAGAATGACTTTGTCATTGATTTTCGTTCGGGTCCTTTTTTTTTTATCTTGTTGGATGCATCAACCCGTTGTTTATCTTGGCAAATTAGCCACTTATAATAAATCATATAAAGATTGATAGGAGGCATATGATGCAAGATTTTAAGGAACAAATGCTCATGCACACTTAAACCTGACAACAGTTCAAGTTTAATGCCTCAAGGTCTTTGTAACCACCTCATTTTGAGGAAAGAGATAGGCCAGATGTGGAAAACATGACAAAAACTTCACTGTAGTTTCAATTCAAGGGTATTACTGTAATCTTCTGATAGTGACCATCCTCAACTCTTGGTGCCCATTTGAACTAAATTCTGATTGCTTAGTGCAAACGTAATCACGTTGATAGTAAGTTTTAAAAAAGATGGTTTTCCTCAACTTAATTGAGGTCCGGAGTTCACCCCAAAAGTCATTCTTCTAAAGTGTGATATAGCAGATGCTATCTCAATAGGAATATCTCACTTGATTTTCATCTCTGATTGGTCATGCTATTTTGATGCACTTCGATTTAAATGTGAACCTCTACATGTTTTGGCTGTGTGATGCTCTTCCGTCCTCATCTCTCTGAATTTCTTATACAGGTATGATGTTGATATGTTCCTAGCTCACAGATGTCATAGTATGGGCGAAACTGTAAGTATTTAAATCATATAACCTATTACTCCATTCTGCTTCCAATTGACATAGTGGTCTGAACTTTGGGGTAGATATAAAATCTAACTGCCAGACACTTAAATTTAGGAAACTATTGTATGCAAAAAGCAGATATAATCATATGTAATAACAGAATAATTAGAGAATCCTTGTAAATGTTGCTTCCTTTTTACATAAATTCATTTGATAGCTTTTGTCATTTATTAAAGGAAGTTCGTGTCAGATTTGTTGGATTTGGAGCCGAAGAGGATGAGTGGGTTAATGTAAAAAAAGCAGTGCGAGAGCGCTCCATACCCCTGGAGCATTCAGAATGTCATAAATTGAATGTTGGAAGCCTTGTCCTCTGCTTCCAGGTAATTCTAAAATTGTTGTCTATTTTAGTTTAAACGATAACCCACAAATCTTTCAAGTTGGTAGCGCTTTAAAATTGGTAGTTTCATTATTACTAGGAGAGGAGAGATCAAGCAATCTACTATGATGCTCATATTATAGAAATCCAAAGGAGAATGCACGATATAAGGGGCTGCAGGTGTCTTTTCTTAATTCGGTATAATCACGACAACAGTGAGGCAAGCATTGTTAGTCTTTCCTTTTCCGATTCAGTTTTAAGGTACAAAGCATTTGATGTGATAATACTTTTGCTTCTGCAGGAAAGAGTTCGTTTGAGGAGATTGTGTCGTAGGCCAACACATTAGATGTTTCGTGCAGTGTCCAAGTTGTTTTTCAGTACATGCTAGCTTGGCTTTGTGTTTTTCCGTACTCACAGTTGTGTCGGGTTATTAGCTGGCATGGGCAGTTAGCAAGGGACAAAATGTAATGGGGAGTCAATGTGGGTTGTAGGAATTGACTCAAGTCAATGTTGATTGCCGACAATTGTGGTATAGTTCTAATGCAATTGTTCTATAGGCTTCTAGCCTTCATGTTCATGCATATTGTATCAGCATATTGGTTGAACAAACAGGAAACAAAAATATTGCTTCTGCCTTTTAATAAGACTAAAAAACTATGGAAGCATTAAATAGTGCTCCCTTTTGCACTCACGCACTCTCCCAAAGGAGTGCACAAAGTTCCTGGGGAGTTCATACTTCATAGCACGCACTTGTGGAACTCTTTTTTTTTTTTTTTTATAACTTTTCCCCATTTGCTTACAAGCATCAAGAACTCGATTAGCAGAGAACAGTTTTCCCTAAAATAAATTCTGGGCTCTCAGTTAAGGGTCAAAATTACTATCTATTGAACTGCAACGAAAATTGCATTTCAAACGGTCGAGATTTAACTAAAAATTTGTAAGAAACCATTATCAATTTGATAAGATTGTACGTTTTGGCCAACCCCAGAAGTAGATCATGCAACCGTTGCGAAGGTAAAGACTAAAGATCACACGCATTGGGAGGAGGAGGTGGGTTTGGGAGAACTGCAAATCAAGGATTGCTGGGATGTTATTTTTTTTTTTTAATTTTTTTTTATTTGTATTTGCAGGGGAAAAGAAGAGAGAAGGAAAAAAAACAAAAGAGTGGAAGAGAGTGAGGTTTGGGGTTAACAATAATCGGGTAGGGTTGGCTATTTTTATTTTAGTTATTACTAGTAATTGTACCCCCGTGCTGCTGCGGGTGTGAAGCTTGTAAAATGTGCATATATCTATAAAACTGAAATATAAGAATATTTACATATATATAAAAATCTAAATATGTCTGTGAACACTGACATCAATGTTTCTTATCTAAGTTTCAGTTACAAAATGTGGATTCATGACCCCATCAATGTCTCCTCGAATTCTACCTCATTTTTTGGAATTTTTTTCTTCTCATAACCCCATTTTCTTGACAACTTTGTTCCACAGCTTCAGCACCAGTGTTCATAGGCAGCACCATGTCATAGCCAAACATGCTTGTTAGATAGTCAGCAAATACTGGAAATCTATCATTATCGAAGGCTCCAGAACTAAGGGTGAGCCTTTCTGGCTGTTCTTGTAATGTCTTCATGATCTTTGGATCACAATGTCGCTACACAACACGAAGCTATCTGTTAGAAGATGGAAAACATGTGGCATGCAATAAATAAATTATTAAAAAGAGGGTATGAGCAACTGCAATAAATCTACTTTAGAAAAATGGAGTTTTTCATTTGAACTTCATTGGGATTACATTGAGTCTGATTTAAAGAAGAAAGCCACTGCCACATTACTAATCAGTTAGAAAGGAGACAACATTGGAATGCAAAAAAGGAATAGCAATGTCATGGTTTTTTATTTAGTTTTGCTGATGTGCTTTTTGGAAAGTTTTTGTCATTTCATGTGGCTCATATGGTAGAGATAAAGTTTTTGTCACTGTCTGTGTTTTTGTGCGCTAGTGTGCATGAATATTGTAACATTTTTACTAAACAGGAAAACAGTTTTATAACTTTTTCAGCTTACTATGGTTTTACAATATGTATGCAACTCTTAAACTGTTGTATACTCTTCCTTGGAGACCTTGGTTCATAGTAGTTATGAGAGCTGTATGTGTCGGTTTGAGAGTCCATATGTGTTTAGGATTTATATTGACTGTCCTTACCAGTTTTGATTTTTAATAGGTGTTCCTATGTAAGTCAGTTTAGGATTTCTTCTTTCTTCTCTCTATATAGTGTTGCATTGTCTTCCTTCATTAATGAATGAGAATAAGGTTTGAAGTCGCACTCTTATATTAGTTTGTTCACAATAGTAAAAATATAGCATTTTCTTCTTCTTCTTTTTTTTTTTTTCCCCTCAAATTTGAGCATTGTGTTGTAAAGCATGTTTAACAGAGAAAGATAAAGAGTGTGGCCAACTCCAACTTTTTAGCTAGGTACTTAATGATGCAGGTTAAGTAATTGTATTTGGTTCTCATGAGTCTAGTGAAGCCACCAGGCCAGTAAAGAGGGAAACTAAAAGGATATAGACCATTCACATAAATTGAAAAAGCAAAAACACTTTTAATTTGAGGAGGAGTTTAAATAATTATATATATTATATATAGGCAAGAGATATTTACCATTGACCATAGCATTGTTTTTATCTGGTTGGACCAAACTACAACCATGTGATGCAACCTTCATGATTTCAAACGCTTCACTCTCCAGAATTTTTTGATCTGTTGATCAATAAAGAATGCTAGAAAAATTCAATCATCACATCTCCAAATTTTATCAAAATCAATACAGATTTCCTTAAAAGAAATAAATTAAAACATAAAAAACTTTAAAATGAGATACATAACCTAAACCTATCAGAATATGTAACATAGAAGTCGTTGCCAAAATAAGTTCTATGATGTCATTGTAGAGAAATATCTACATAAATACAATGCCATCCAAGCAAGTACTGATTATTGGTTAAAGCAGATTAATATCTTGCATTTTTCCTTGTTTGTAGAAACTTGGTTTAAGAATATATAGATTCAACTAAAAAAGAAAGCAAATTGAAGATTATAAAATAATGTCCTGTTATTGATAAGAAAGATGAAATTAGATAAAGAGCTTGCTTTTTGACCTGAATAGTCCTTCGAGAAGGATCTGATTGGCATCTAGGCTCGTTAATAAGCTCCTAGGCCCCGGGTGTTGGGTCATCTTTATAATGAACTCTAGTATACCTGTTATATCTGTTAAGAACAGTCTGCAAAATGGTAGATGCAAATTAAAACTGAAAATCCTGTGCATCACATCTCATAAAAGAGGAAAGGCTTATCACCATCATAGACTGTTATTCCTTCACAGTAATCATTTCCAGACTTGGAAAAAAGAAACTGGATCATCACAACGTCCCTCACTCAGTCAGAACCGAGAAAAAAAAGATAAATGAAAAAAAAAAAATCAAATAAAAATCTGTGGCTCACCTTCGCTGCGCAAACAGTCAATCCGATTGAGTTCCTCAACAACCCAAGATGTAATCAGAAGAAGACCAGATTGATGTGTCTGGTTAGAAAAGAATGAGAGAAGATAGAGAGAGGAAAAGAATGAGATTGAGCCCTTATCCCAGGTGAATGACCAAAAAGGGCAAATCCAACCCCACTATTCTCACAATGGCAAGCAGATCAAAAAAAAGAATAGATGTGAGGGGAAACAGAAGAGGAGCACGCCGATGGCAGGGAGCGTAAAAAAATCAAAAAGATAGGGGCAAAAATAAAAGAGAGCGAAATGACAAAACGGCCCAACTTACTCCACAGATTACAATGGAAAACAACTGAAATAAAAAAACAGAGGGGCGAAACGGACTTTTCAGTGAACAGTCTATGAGCAGTAGACCTCTTCTCACCGTTTAGTATACTGTATATATACAATTTTTAATTTTAATTGCGATAAAGTGAATGTTTTTGAATTTTGAATTTGAATTAATGTTCAATATAGTAAATATCTCATTTAGACATTTACTCTCAAATTAAACTTAAGTAAAAGGGCTTGGCCAAAAAAAAAAAAAACTTAAGTAAAAGGTTCCTGAACCATATGATCAAAATCGTGAGATTCGGAGGAAAGTTAGGGGACTGTTGCTACATTTAAGCCAAAAATGTATTTACAAAGTGACACACATAGCTCAACATATTGGTATTCTACAACTTAAATTAATTTTAAATTTTTCTCAAAAGTTTGCAGGGCCTGCCATGGCCCCTCTCAGTCCCTTCTATGTTCCACCCTTGGTCGTTCATGAGACGGTTCGACCGTAACAAATAGATGCAATATAAAGGTTTTTTCCCCATTTTTCCTGCACAATTGCCACATAAAAACTTGAGCTTTCAGAAAGAAGAATGAAATGAATAGGCAAGCAGGAAGAAAAGGTTAATCAAATAATCCACCTTCACATGTGTACTAGGAAAGGCAGAAGTACGAAGCGTTTCCTGAGTTTCATCTGCCAGTTTTCTCCTTGGAACACTAAGAACAAAAGCTGCCTGATCCCAAGTTGATGCAGTTGCTGTGATTCGAAAACCAGTATCCCACCTTCGATGAATACCTTCACTAGGATACAGAAAATCGAGTTCCACAACCTACAATTATTCATTACAAAGGAAGGCAGAACACAATTATCAGAATCTTTTATTCACCAGAAAATGGTACTCCAATAGAGCAGATATTTGAGAATCCCAAAAATACCTGCTCAGAATATCCTGCACCACGAGACATAACAATAGCCCATCTACTCCCTGCAGTGGCCATTGCAGTAACATAAAATCCTTCCCTCCATTTTTTATTAATCCACTTGAAAGGAAATGACTCACTGACTTTATATGACTGCTGTAAGAACTGGGTCCCTATATGAAGCAATAGAAGTCAAGTTAGACAGTTAAATTGTTTAAAGCAATCTAGCTTTGCAGATTATACTTAGACAAACCTTTAGACATTACAACTAATGAGCTTCCATTGTTAGCTCCTGCTATTGCACTGATATAGTAATTTTTGTCCCATTGTTCCATAATCCATTCCTTCAAAACAGAGATAAATGGCATGATCAATATGTTGATTTACACGAGTACTAATCATAAAATCTACACAACACAGTATAATAGAAAAGATTCAATCCGTATAATAAACAATAATGCAGTATTAGCTAGCTAAATTTGAAATCTTGAACAGAAGACCATTAGATTTAATGGAATACAAACCTTATGAAGAAAATATGGAGAGAGTTCATAAACTTGGGAACTGAATCCAGTGCCAGCATCCATAATAAGAGCCCAAAGATTGGAACAGGAAGCCACACTGCTAATAAATAACCCATCTTCATTTCCTTTTTCAATGTGTTGGGAGAGTCTCGCATCTGCAACATTATAATGATATCTACAAGAAATGAAAATATCAACTTAGTTCACTTCTAGGTCAAATTTGAATTTATAGATTCCATTATGTAACTTCAAGGATATACCTTTGCTTCATAGGCCTACGAGCATTGTAAACGCTAATCCATTGAGTTGCAGGCATCCCCATACGAATCTTCTTCTTTGGTTGCTCATCCTCCTCCTCCTCCATGGTCAATCGTCCTCTCTTTTGTCCAACCAGACATATAAGCTTTACAATGCAAGAAATACATGTTAGATTAACTCCAGACCAAGGTCCATAACATATCAGTCATCAAATATAGTCTATATAGATGCAAGAACATCAAAAGTACCTTCTGAGCACCTTCAGTATTTATTGGCCTGATATCAGGATTTGGACCAACAATTCCATCAAAAAGGGATATATATTTTGCATAGTTCGGTTCTTCGTCAAACTTCAGATTCACCACATATTCAACAAACTGTCGGAATGGTTGAGGGCAAAAGTTACACAGATTTTCCGGGGAAGTGGCCATCTTTTTCTTGCAGACAAGGAATCCTTTATTTTCTCCCTAACCAAAATATAGTGTTAGGATGACATATACGATTAGATAGAAGCAAAAGCCTACTCAAATTTGGAAATTATGAACCTGATATCCTTGCCAAGGCAACCGGCCACGGAGAAGAAATATCAGTGTGTATGCTAAAGATTCCAAGTCATCTCTCCTGCTACCAGTTCTACCAAGATGAGCATGCACACTTGCATACCGCACCGTCCCCCTGCATCACATGAATGATCAGTATACCAAAGAATAATTGCTTTTTTCTGTTGTTTGGATTACTTGCAAAGATGAGCACATTTTTTGAGTAAAATAAATAATCAATGTTTATTTACCTGAAAACATCTGGACGTTGATCATATTCAACATGCTGGCCAGTTGAACTATCTTGCCATCTGGTGGCTGCAAAGTCAAAACAGGTAACAATATGAGGAAGCATTAGGTACACCGCTCTGAAAAATAATTTCTGCTGTAAGGAGATTATATAACTACCACTTACCTAATCCAAGGTCAACAAGAAACAGCTTCTTCTCCTCGGGAGTTCCAGGCGGACCAAGCAAAAAGTTCTCAGGTTTCACATCCCCGTGCACATATCTGCCATGAACATCAGCAGAGAAATTTTAAAGCATGTACGTGGCAATGAAAAATTGATAAAGAAACCATGATGTTGCTAGTAACTCAATGTTGTCATTTTGTTTCATTTAGTAATAGGAATTGAGCACATTGCTCCTTAATTATACCCCAGATATTACCAAGATAAGACTGAACAACAGACTACAAAGAGGCTTCTATACAGGAAAGGAGTATCAGGAAGTTGAGGACACCAACACAGCCAACTTGCCACATTTATAGAAATAATCACAAGAAGATTTGAATTAAATAACATAACTCTCTAAAAAATGGAATTCTTTCGTCATAGAAAAGCAGTCAACTGTGTTCAACAATTGTTGTAATTGTACTGAAAAAAAAAAATTATCATCAGAAAAAATAAAATAAAATTACTACCCTCTAGAGTGGATCTTCTCCAATATGGATATCGCCTCAATGGCAATGCATGCAACCATTTCAATTGACATCCTGACGTTGAAAAGTTAGAAGTGAACATTAGATAGGCAGACAATAGTAAGTGCTAAAAACAAATAATAAGATGAAAATCTTTCCTTTTTTGTCAAAAAGACAAGGAACACTTACGTGGTCGAGCTGTTATTCCAGACATCCCACAAACTAGGTCCAAGAATATCCATAACCTGTATGCAAAATAGGGTTAATATAATAGATTCTCAAATTTGGCTAGCAAGAAACTATAATTTAAATGTCATAAGATCAAATTTCGGCAAACAATTCATACCATGATATAGTAGTCGGCTTGCCGGCCCTTATAATGAACTCGTGGCACCCCATGACTACCACCAAGTGCACTGCACAAACAGAGATTAAGTGAGAGAATGTAAGACTATGATGGTGAGAATGTGATATGTATAGAACATACATATAGTACGAAAGATAGGAGTCTTACTTGTAAATTTGCCATTCATAAGGTGGGCCATAATTACATCCTTTGCTGGTTCTGTGCTCAAATTTTAAGGCAACCTAAAGTTTAGATCAAATGGATATGTTAAGAACAGAAATCCAACATAGCATATTTTAAGAAAACAAATTATGCAAAGATGTTACTCCATAGAGAAGATAATTGCACACCTCAACAGCTCCAGGGCCCGGCCCCATGCGTCGACCAACATACACTTGTCCAAAGCCTCCTTTCCCCAATTTTTTTTCTATTTTGTACATTGGGGAACCACCAACCTGGACCTGTTGTCAGCGAATCCGAGTATGAATAAAATTTCAAATAAAACTAACATCAAATGCTAAATAGTTTCTCAACTGACGCGCAATATGCAGAAGGAAACTGCATTGTTTTGCCATACACCAACTCAAAAAGAGTGAATTCAATGCCCATCTAAAGTATATGAAAAAAAAAACATATCCTCAGCATTCCAACTGGAACTACGAACACACAGAAGAACAGCCAATGGAAGAACTTTCAAGCCCATCATCAAATTGAGAGATAAGGAATAATTAAAAATATTTTTATTTAAAAAGAATTACTGCTAGAAATAAAGACTAGAACTTTGATGGAACAAGCTAAGCAAAAGAAAACCCAAACAACAGAAACAAACAAAATGCACAAATATTATATCTTTTCTTCTCCTTCCTCAGCTTTCTCATCATCCAAACAAAACACAACAAAAGAAAATATAGAAAAAGAAATAAAAATGAAATGCAATGCAATGAAAACAAAACAGTGAAACCAAGAGTGACCTTCTCGGGAATAGGAGCTGTTGTGCTCTCATCCTCAGCTCCAGGCCCCTTATCGCCACTGCGGCCGCCGCTATCGTACTCATCCATGGCTCTCTCACCAGCCTCTTCTTCGTCTTCCTTAAACGACCTCGTTTCAACACCAACCGCCTTCCTTCACTTCTTGTTCTTCTTTAACTGATTATTATTACTCTTATTATTCCTCTTGTTCTGTGAGGTCCTTCTCGTCCGGCGAGTCCGTACAGTCGGCTTAACAGGTGGTTGTGGTTGAGGTTGGGTAATCGGATTCGGGTCAGGATTATTGGGTGCCCGGTTTCTGCGTTGTCTGCTACGCAGCTCAGGCATGGTAAGGCCGACGATGATGGTCCATGAAGAAGAGAGACAGCAAACGCCGCTTATCGGGAAGATTCATGAAGGTTCTAGAATCACAGGCGCAAAATCGAGTGTGGAACAGAGAAAATTAGGGTTTTGGAGAAAGGGAATTTGGAGATCTGTGGAGGAAAACAAAATGGAAAGGGAACGATTCTTGGTTTTGAGATTTTCAAGTGCGGAGAAAAAGAGAATGAGAAAGATAAAACAGATAGAGATCGAGAGGTAAAATATAAAAGAAACTGTTTCTCCAATTTTTTCCCCTCTGTTTTTATTTTATTTTATATAAATTTATTTATTTATATAATAATAATTAGTTGTGTTTCCAACTGTAAGTACTTGAAAATTTTGTACTTAAAAATGTTGATTCAACCTGCCAACTGTTTTTTCTTTTTTCGGTTTTTGGATAAGAAATTGTATTGTTGTCTTGTAGAGTATATTCATTTTCGTTAACCGTTATGAAAATAAATATATCTTTAGTCGGGAAAATAATATTTTTAATGTTGGGGAAAATTAAAATATAAAACTTGAATTGCTCACGTGGTCCACTTTATAGAAGGCACCACAGCATATGGTAAAATTTATTTTGAATTATTCTATTAAAAACCATAGCTTTATTGAATAAACTAGCTTAAAGAACGAATATATATATATATAAATTGACCTTTTTATATCTATAATTCGTTTTCTTTGGCTAAACAACTAAATTTAGATTTATTTATGTTAGTTTTGAGTCCACTAAAGATTTGATTGCCTAGCTTTAAAACTCACTTCCATAAAGCCTTCTCATTTGTGATTTTAATAGCTTGAAGACAAGATTTTCTTAGGGCGACGAAAAAGGACCTTTCTAATTTATGCTGTGATGAGTTATCACGACCAACTTTTATGTGCAATGGAATCTTTTTTCATTAACTCTTATTTTTTTATTATAAAAAATTATTATATATGATTGTAATATCATGTGTTATAATATTACAGTATTATTATTAATTAACTTAAATTATATTACGTGTATAATATCTTTTAATTAAGATTTAAGATTTTATATTTTAATAATTGTATACAAATTATAATTTAAGTATATTAATAACACCACGTAGTGTTACGGTCACATAATAATCTCTTAAATATGAGTGCGAATAGATTATTTCTATTATAGATACACCGATATTTTGGCAAAAGTAATATATTTAATAGGTTGCTTCTATTAGAGTATTACGCATACGTTGATTTTGTTTTTCTTATAGTTTCATTCCTACTATTCTCAATTACATCATCTATTTCTATAGAAAAGTCCACATATGAATATGGAGCATGTATAATTCTACTACTGGCAAGATGAGAATGGTTGATGGGCAAAGATCCTATTAAGAGAAAAATCAACAGCGAGGGGAACGTGGATGCACATCATGCACCATGCTAATAATAAAGGGCTTCACCCAGTCCTGTTTCTACGCAGAAACGTACGGATTCATGTGCCAAAGTAATTAAAATCCAGAAAGATTTTTTTGAATCTTTCCATCATTCTCACCTACAAGTCCTGCCAATTCTCACTTGTGGACTATTTATCAAGCCCACTTTAATGTCCCTTGAGGTTTGTTTAAGCTTCTCCAGCCCATTCCAAGCTATAAAGCCCATCAGCTTTTCAGGCCCAACCCAAACCATCCTCCAGTGAGCATTCAGCATGCGGCTCACCGCTTCATTGGGCTTCAGCCTGGTTAGGCCCTGTTTGGCGTTGTGGTTTGGGAACTACAAGCAGCTTTCTCCCACAATTTTAGATTAACTACAACAGTTTTATGAGAGGATAAGATCTAATAATTCACAACTAATTATTTCCACAAAAATACCAAACTAAGTCTTACTGCTTCTAGTTGGGGAATAAGATCCAGCCCGATTTGTTGATGACCTTGTTCTTGAACATTGCTTATTCATTTTAGTCGTTTCTTAAGATAAAAGCTGGAAATAAAACCATTTGTGTCGCTCTTAATTGAGGTCGGCTTAAGATAAGAAGCAAGGCTTGGCACAACATTTTCAGTGATGTGTATTGAAAGTTCAATCAAGTTGTTGAAATTACGCGACTCGATACTAGTTACGAGAGTGGGAATGGGACTAGTGCCATATCATATGTGTAACATAACATGCAATTTATAATGAGTGCTTATATATATATTCTCATCCTTAAGTCTTATTTTCTCATTTATCATCTTATTTTTACACTATATTAAATTTTAAAAAATATAATACGAAGTGTAAAAATATAATAGGGGGTTGCATATTAAGTGACTCAAGATGAGAACAACAATTAATCAAAATTTTTTATCAAACTATCATTATTTACACTTTTTTAAAATTTAATAAGGGGTGAAAAAATAAGAAAAATAGGTAGAAATATAAGCACTCTTTACAATACAATATGTAAGACTATTGATCTCTTAAGATTAAATTCCATATATACATAATGACTTTTAAGATAAAATCACATGTGAAAAATATTCTTTAAGCTTGGCTGAAACTTAATTATTGGATTTGAGCAATTAAGTTAAAGATAATCTCGGTTTAGGACTAGATTAGTAGTGAGTTGATGCCGGTGTGTGTGTCCAACAAATAGTATCAAATCCGATGATTGATGATTAGGTCATTGTGGCCACAAGTTACGCTAGTAGCTAGCCTAGTCCGAAGTGCTGTGCGAGTGTGGTCGTTTTAGACACCATAAGTGCAGAATCATTGGAACCCTTGCAAGGATGATTGCTACCATTCAAAGTGCAGTTTCTACTTTATACTGCTCCAAGACTCCCAGCAGTCACGGACAAAGGGATCGAATCCCAAGAAGCATGTTTTCGATCATCATTATATGCCACTCATTAATTAATTAAGTTACAATTTGCATGAGAGCTACAGAGACCATATATATATGCGCCATAGAATTTGGAAGAAGCTTCTGAAAGCCAAACACTCACAAAATAATTAAAAGCAAGGGTTCTAACGGTCCGAGTCTTAAACTGTACAATATTGAAAGCAGGAGTTCCTAATTAATTACTTCACTAATTACACCTTCAAACAACGCATCGTTAGGGTTACAGACTGTACCACCTTTTAACAGCGGCTCTGATCACATTATGACTCGTGGGCACACGTCAGCTGCCATCCACTTTTGCAACATTAACTCCCGATAAAACTTGTCAATAAATTCCTGGGCTGCCTTGTCCACATGGTACTCCTCCTCCTCCTCCTCGTCACTACTAAACGGGAACAGAGGCTCCCACTCCGTTATCCTCACGCGCCGCACAATCGGCGTCGGCTCTGCCGCTATCCTAACGCGCCGAACAATAGGCGAAGGCTCCGCCACATCACCGCCACAAAACGACACCTTCTTAATGCCGTTTACACTTCCCAACACATTCTCGCACATCATGGGGACGTAAACGGCCCGCCGCGACTGCTGCTTGTTAAGATGATAATTATTATTATGGCCTCTGCGCCCGCTGACGTGGCAGGGAGCGTACGTCTGGCGCGGTGGGCTGCTGCTGCAGCTGAACTCGTACTCCAGCGGGTACACGAACGACACGTGGACGTCGTGCATGGAGCGGCAGCTGAGCGTGGTGTGGTGGCGGAGCACGAAGTCGTTCAAGGACTTGCCTAGGATCTTGCCACGTTTCATCATCGTTAGCTTCTTCTTCGACACACCCTTTTGTAAGGTGAACAAGATTAGACGTACCATGTTGCTTAATTTCTTGGCTATAACTGGCGTAGTAGGCTCTTCCATTTTTGTGCTTAGAGATACAACTCTCAGAGGCTAAAGAACTTAGAGATTTGAGAAAGATGGAGGTTATGGTTTTGTGAGGGAAGGATGAAGATGGGAATATATTTAAAGGGCCAACCATGTAGAATGGGGCCATAAATATTATTTATTTTACTATATTTATTTTGGGGTTTTTTTTTTTTTTTTTTAAAATAAAACAAAATGTGCTAAAGGTTAAAGATTGTATTTTTATTAATGCTGATAAGTATAACATACAATGTGTAATGATTGCTTTTTGTTTTGTGCTGTTCTTTTTCTTTTCTAAATTAATTTCTACAATATTCTTATTGGGTTTTTCTTCTTTGTTAATTTGCATACGTTGTCCGGTTGTCCCTACAAACTAGTGTGCTTTAATTAATTAGTTTTTAATGTTGATCCCAAAGTAACTGCCATCCGTCTAATAGTAATGTCCCCATTAATTAATTTCAATCTTGTGCCTCTCTAAATATCCTAGCCGTTGGTATGTTTTTGATTGAATGTTTGCTTTAGGCTACGGACATATATTAATATTAGAAATAATTAAGACTTTGTTTTTTTAGAAAAAAAAGTTTTTAGACAGAGGCAGGGTATTTTAAAATTTTTAAGAAATTTTTTAAAATTTATAAGAATATCATTTTAATTTATAATAAAGTTCTTTTAATTTATAAGAAAATTTTTTTAATTCATAATAAAGTCTTTTTTCGATTTGAAGGGTATTTCCCCTCTTAGGGTGTAGAGTGGGCTTTGTAAAGGAGTTAAAACCTAATATAAAACAATAAGAAAAGAAAAGAAAATGACTTGATTAAAAACTTTAACCGGTCTTAATTTAATAAAGACTTATAAAATAGACTAAATTTTAAATTTCTTTTAATATTATATATAAGGAAGCGACAAAAGTCAATAACCAAAAGCTACTTAGTTATACTGATAATGGGCCAATAATAGTGGGGTACTAAAAGGAGTAGAAAGTTAAAAATGAATGGCTAGCTATACGTTTTGTGGCAACTTTAGTTAGGTGAAAGTCTTTCTTTAGCCCTACATTATCTTGTACTTTCGAATTTATAAACGAAAAATTAAGGCAAATCAAATACTTTAATTATTTTATTTAAGTATTGGATTTGATCATGATGATAGCTAGTAAGTAGCTAGGATACCATCTGTTATTTTACTTAATTGTTTAAGGCGCAATGGACCTCACCTAAAGTCGAAGAAGAAGATTCGACCAAAAAAACAGTCGAAGAAGAAGTGTTGGAATTGTCATCTTAGGGGTGAGATTTGAAAAGATAGACCATGACAAGAATACATATATAGTTAGGGTTTACCCTTTCATGTATGATCTCTTCGTGGACTTGCTCTATCGACACTTGCTTTATATTTTAATGGTAGTTGTTTTTTTCGTTAATTTGGTGTTATGCTTATGAAAAAAAAAATTTTTGTAATATTGATACGACTGATTTGGTATCTCAATCCAATAATATAATAGCACATAAGATTTTATATTTCTTCACATAACAATTTTTCCAAATTCAAAATAAAAACTATATATTGGAATGTTAAGTCAACTCATATCTCTATTATAAGTTAATTTTTTTTTTATACTTATATATAATATTAATGTTAATTTTAATTCAGCCTATAGCCCTATAGGTCACTTCTTTTGTGGGCTGCAGCCTAGTTTTGTGGTGAAATATGCCCTGAAACCAATTGATATGAACTCATAAGTAGAATTTGCCCTTAAAAACGAATTGATTAAAGGAAATGTGTCCAAAAACCTCATATACATACTGACTCAAGATTCATCTTCTTTTATCAATGTGGGAAATTAATGGGATCCTAACATAAAAAAATTTGGTTGGTAATTTGTGGGTTTTGTTGGTGACGGAATTTATATTGAATAATCCCTAATAGTGGTAGGTTGGAAATGACAGTGGTATCGGTCTTGGTATTGATTTGTTAGGTGGAATTTTATTTCAAGTTATGGCTTCCATATATAGATGGCATACATCCCACATATTAATTTCACTTGTTACGCATTAACTTCCATCCAGAAGTGATATTGGGCCATAAAATATTCAGATGCCGACTTGTGAGATGAGAAACCTCAGATTCCATAGCCATAGGTGAATTACAAATGTGGAAATTTAAAGATTCAAAACTTCGGTATATGAATATTTGAAGAATGATCACCTTCTTTTTGTTCCTACAAGTATTGTCATGATTATAACATAAACGATTTACTTTATATCCAAACATTTGAGGAACGACAACACAAAAGATTCGGCCCTATTCTCCTGAATTAATGGGAAAAAAAGAAAAAGCTAATTTTATATTTAATGGGACAAAGGTTATAAAAGCTACTTTTGTATTCTTTTCCAGTTTTATTGAAATTTCTTCACCAATGAGTCAATGACCAGACTCGTATTCTCAACTTGTGTTTATCAACATTGCAAATCAATATCTATCTTCCTCTAACGTACAAAAGGTTAGTCTAATTAAAATTTGGTCCCTTGAATTTCATTTAATTAATAATCAGTACATAATAATATGTGTGTATGACTGTATGGCATACCATAGTCAGGCCGGGCCAGACCGTGTTCTTCTTCCAAAGATCAAGCCGGTCCATAAAATTAGTTGGGCCTAAGATTCATGCCCATGTTATCCCAATGGACTTCAAATTTATTCACACCCATTCAATTGGGGGCCTGACTAGTGAGATTAGAGAAAAACTTACCAATTACGAAAAAATAAAGAATTCATGTAGAATGTGAGATACTATTTGAATATTAGTCATGAGCATGTACATAATTTAGAATTGTTTTACATCTCGCATTAGTCCGCCAATTTCATTCTCTGTTAAACAAATCCGATAAATGGGCTTGAAGCAATTTTCAAATTTGAAGTTATATGCATGGTTGCCACTTTGCCCTAATGCATTTAATTTGTAGGTTCAATATTCGGTATAAAATATTCAATTAGATCTAAAAGAAATGTCAAAATAATAATAGTTGGGGCTTTACATCATATTTTGATTCATGCAGACTAAAAAAAGATAAAAAATGTAACATCATCAACGGCTTGGATTTGGCACAGGGATGGCAAATAAAACCGTAGGTTTGGATTTCCCAAAGTTCTCAAATTTACTGCTTAAGCAATTGAATACGTTTGAAACTCTCTGTTTCCCTCTCTTGTGGAAACCTCATTCAAATTTTAAAATACTGACTACTAATGTTCATTTTGGATATAAAAGTGGAAAAGCGAAAATGACTATGATCTAACAAAAATGAAGCTACCGATCCAATCCATTGTATATATACAAAGTTGCATGAGGTTAGCTGCTTTGCAAAATCAGCATATCTTCCACTGCAAATGAAGGCAAAAATAGAAAGCATATATTTAAAACATATTCAACTTGAAAAAAAGAAAAATCATAAAATACAGAAAGAATAAGCTCCACAATCTACTGGGTTTTTTCTTTTGAGGAGTAAAAAAAAGTGGGTAAGCTAGAAATGGTACGGAGTAGTCAAAATAGTCCAGCAATTACAAACCCAAAAGTACTCGGCGCAAATTTCTGAGTACTGTAACTCCCTTATTCCTTTCGTGTAGTCACTACTGTAACTCCCTAGGGTGTGCCACAGTTTACCTGAATGACAGAAAATAATAATAATAATAATAATATATTACAAACAAGTACTAGGTCTGCCCATCGGTCGGTTCGGATCGGTATTGGGACTTACCAAACCAAAACCAAAAAATTCGGTATTTTTCGATTTCGGTATTTTTTTGTTCGGTAATTTTTAGTAAATTTCAGTTTTCGGTTCGATTTCGGTAATTTTGGTATCGGATATTTTTGGTTCATTTTCGATTTACTTCGGTATATCCTCGGTTCATTTTCGGTTTACTTCGGTATATCTTCAGTTCATTTTCAGTTTAATTATAATAATACTAATTATTATATACTAATATAAATTAAAATTTAATCAAATATGATACATAAAATATAATGTTTGATGAATATATATTTGCACGAGAAATATTAGTAGTTTATTATAGTACTAGTATTTTACCCTAGTAATAATATATACTAGTATAATTAGTTTAATAATATGTATTAGTACATATCCTATTAATTTAGTATGTATATATACCGATAAATATGAGTGTATATATATATGCATTACTTATCTAAAGATGAGATTTTTATTTTCCTAAAAATAATAACATTTACTTTATTAGAAAATGATTCTATATCTTAACTCACACTTTTGATAATATTAATATGATAACATTATACAATTATATTTTTTTATAGTTGTTTAAGATATTAGTAGTTTAATATTTATTATACCACTAACATAATAGTATTATATAAGCATATATAACTAAATTTCGGTAATTGTTTCAGTTTTTTCGGTAATAATCGATTCGGTTTCTTTCGGTAATAATTTTCGGTAATCGGTCGGTTTACCAACTTTTTTCGGTTTTTACCAAAACCAAACCAACTTTTTTCGGATATTTTCGGTTTCGGATTTTCGATTTTCGAATTGTGAAAATCGGTATACCAAACCAAAAAAATTCCGTCGGTAGTCGGTCGGTTCGGTAAAAACCAAACTAAAGGGCAGCCCTACAAACAACCATCATATGCATATTTTCCCCAAGCAAAGAACCAAGCAATTCTTGGAAAATTAAAACGAAAAATGGGCAACAAAATTCCAGCTAAATATTTTAATAAAGCATATCCCACAAAATTAGGAATTTCCCACTTGGGCACCAATCATATATTCGTATGTAATATATGAATATATATAACTGATGAGGTTGTTTTGGTAAATCCCACGTGCCACTTTTTTCTTTATCAAAAGCCAACTTTCATTTCATGACCCAATTACACAAATATAAAGAGTGGAAGAATCTCTTTTGTTGTTGGAGACTTGGAGTGAGCTTTCTTCATTTCACCACATCCCTCTTTTTCTTTGTTCCTTTCTTCCATGGAAGCTACACAATCAAAATGGGAAGGCAAGACCTCTGCCGAGCTAAAAGCCTCAACAGCCGAAGAGGCTTGGCCTCTGGTGGCCGATTTCTGCAACTTGCCCAAGTGGTTCCCACACATTGACACGTGTCGCCAAGTGGAGGGAGTCCTCG
Source organism: Dryas drummondii (assembly GCA_003254865.1). Taxonomy (NCBI): domain Eukaryota; kingdom Viridiplantae; phylum Streptophyta; class Magnoliopsida; order Rosales; family Rosaceae; genus Dryas; species Dryas drummondii. The sequence continues at coordinate 2,226,850 of QANW01005609.1, forward strand.
GCCAACCCGGTCTGGTTCGCTACTGCGCCTGTCCTCCAATTGACAATGATGAGACGACCATCAAATGGGCCAAAGAGAAGCTGCTGATGATCGATCCGATCGAACGGCGTTTGAGCTACGAGGTCATTGAGAGCAACATGGGGTTTAAGGAGTTTGTTGCAACATGGCAAGTAGTCCCGATCAACGGTGATGGCAGCCGCGGGTGTAAGATTGAATGGTCGTTTGTTTGTGATCCGATGGAGAGCATGACATTGGAAGATTTGCAATCTTATGTTGACACTTCTCTTCAATTTATAGCAAACAAGATGGAGGATTATTGAGTATTGGCTTGTACGTTTATGTATTAATTATTGAGTATGCGATGGATCGTTTATTGGCTTTTTATTTGATTATTGAGTATTGGCTTGTACGTTTATCGGTTTATGTATGTTTATGTATTAATTATTGAGTATGCACTATGCAATGGATCGTTTATTGGGTTTTTATTTGATTTTTAATTTTAGTCGTATTATTATAAAATAAGAATTTGTGGGAATAAGAGGGTAGATTTTGTGATATTTGTCAACCATTTGAATGTTGCGTTTCAAGTCATTGAATAACAAAAAGAATCCAATGTACCGAATTTTAAGTTTTTCTATAATTAATATTCTTATAGAGAGCAGTTTTGCTCACCTCCTTTAATTCAGGTGTATGCTCACCTCCTATTTAAAATACTGTCATGTGTTTAAAAAATTAACCATTAGTTAATCTATTGTATTTAATTATTTCTGATGTTATAATGATGAGAGAGAAAAATAATTCGACAACTCTTTTCTACTTTTATCCTTATCTTTTATTATTCAACTTTTTTTTACTTTTTTATTACCTATTAATTTTTATTTTCTCTTTTATTTAATTATTTCTAATAATTTTTGCTTTTTTTGTTTTTTTGCTCAATTTTTTTAGGTCTTCTCATGTATACACCTTTTATCTACTTTTTTAATTAATTAAAAAAAATAATACAGCAACACATTTTGTTTTTTGTCTAAGAATTCTTTTTTCTTGTCTCATACATGACCTTTTCAGATCAAACAAATTCTTAGGTTAATACAAGGTATTGCAGCATTTGAAGAGAGAAGAATAGTTGCAACGACATAATTTTTTTTTTTTTTTTAACTCATGTAACTTTTTTATTGGATTTTCTATGTATGTAAATGAGTTGTTTTAGATTTTTGTTTTGCCAATATTTTAGATTAAACTTTGCAAATGAGTTTTTTGTTTGAATTGCAAATGTGTTGTTAGAATATTTTATTTTTTAATTAATTAATAAAGGGTTAATTTCAGTTCAGTACCTCAAGTTTGCTTCAAATTTTAATTTAGTACCCCATGATTAAAATTTTGCAATGTCATACCTCATTTTTCCAATTTGTTGCAATGACATACCTCCGTCAGTATGACTCTCTTAAATGCTGATTTGACACTTATATGACACTCCCACAATAATGACTGGATATCACGTGGTCTGATAACAGGCCACGTCATGCCACATGACATAAAAATAATTAAAAATCTAAAAACATGACACGTAATTATTAATTTTTTTTCTTTCAATTTTTAGATTTTAAATTATTTTTTTATGTCATGTGACATAATGTGTCATATTGTCAAATCACGTGCTATCCAGTCAGCATTGTGGGAGTGCCATGTAAGTTCTACATCAGCATTGAAGAGATCTTTTAACAGTCATACTGACTGAGGTATGATATTGCAACAAATTGAAAATATGATAACATTGCAAGATTTTAAACATGAGGTACTAAATTGAAATTTGAAGCAAACTTGAGGTACTGAAATGAAATTAACCCATTAAAAAATAGATAAATGTGTATACAGGAAAATACCCAAAAAAATGGATGTGATTTTTTGAGTACTAGAGGCGTACTAGAGAAGAGCAAAAAAACAAAATAAGTAAAAATTATTAGAAATAATTAAATAAAAGAGAAAAGAGAAAAGAGAAATTAATGGGTGATAAAAAAAAAAGTTAAGTAATAAAAGATAAAGATAAAATAAGAAAATAGTTGTCAAATTTTTTTCTCTCTCATCATTATAACATCAGAAATAATTAAATACAATAGATTAAGGGTCAGTTTGGTATTGCTGTGAAAAAAAACAGGTGTGAAATAAAACAGCTGTGAAGTAAAGTCAGCTGTAAAGTAAAGCAGTTGAGTGTTTGGTAAACTATGTTTTTAAAAGTGTTGTGAGTGCAAAAAAACAGTATCAAAGTGTTTGATAAATGTTAATATAAAAATGCTGTGACTGTGTATAATTACTAAAATAGACATGATGCTGAAAGCGCATTTCACTTATTTGTTTGATAAAAATAATATGTTTTTTTACTTGTTTTTGAAATTTTTGACTACAAATTTTTATTAGCATTAATTTTTCTAAAAACAACATTATTAAATAAGTATGCCTATTATTTTCTTAGGTATATTATAATTTTAATCCTATAAATAAAATATTATAATTAATTATCACAATATAAAATATAACTAACAATGGACATATTTTTTAATTTAAAATAAACAAATAAAAATTATAGAAATCAATTAGGGTATTATGAGTAAAATAAAATATTCATTATTGCTGTGAGTCACTGCAGCTTTCAAAAGCACCTAAAACCTGCTTTCTGTTTTTGTTGTGGAAAGTTGAGAATTGTGGGGAAAAACAGTTTTTTATTTTTTTACCAAACACCAAAACTGCTGTAGGTGATTGAGAATTGTCATCCACAGCAGCTTTTGGCTCCTTTACCGCAATCCCAAACGGAGCCTAACTCATGGTTAGTTTTTTAAACACGTGTCAGTATTTTAGATGGGAAGTGAGCATACACCTGAGTTAAAAGAGGTGAGCAAAACTAGTTTTTTGTTTTGGTATTTTATTTAGTTTAATGTGTAAGCATGCTATTTGTACGAGGGACTCACTTCTTTGTATAGATAGTGGTCATTTAAGGCACCGATATTCTCTCTGGTAGGCACCAATCAGGTCCCCAAGAAGTCACGCCATTTAAACATTTTTTATTTATGATTAATAAAAATATTCAATTAGATCTAAAAAAATGTCAAAATAATAATAGTTGTTGTCTTTACCATCATATTTTTGATTCATTCATACTAAAAAAACGAGATGAAATGTAACATAATCATCGGCTTGGATTTGGCATTCTCTTAAAGCACAACCTCAAGGGTGTTTCAAATTAGAATTTTAATAAATTTTAAAAAAGTTTACGGCTTCTATAAATTTTATGAATTTTTATTGACTTTCATACAATTCATTAAAATCTAAAAGAAAAAAACTGAAATTCTTCTGACTATTATTATTTGAACAATATCTATCATTCAATGAAATTTTTTGAGATTCATAAATTTTTAAGAACACTTACATTTTTTTTTGAAGATTTAAAACTCTTGATTAAGAATAACTAAATTTCTTTGAGATCTTTCAAACTCTTAATTAAAAACACCTAAATTTCTATGGATTTTTAAAATCTATGAAATCTCAATTGTGAACACCACCTTAAAGATGGCCAACTAGCATATCCCAAATTTATGAATTTCCCACTTGAGCACCAATTGTATGTAAGATGAATATAAATGATGAGGTTGTTTTGGTAAATCCCTTGAGCCACTTTATTCTTTTATCCAAAGCAAACTTTCATTTCATGACCCAATTACACATATATAAAGAATGGAAGAATCTCTTTTGTTGTTGGAGACTTGGAGTGAGCTTTCTTCATTTCATCACATCCCTCTTTTTCTTTGTTTCTTTCTTCCATGGAAGCTACACAATCAAAATGGGAAGGCAAGACCTCTGCCGACCTAAAAGGCTCAACAGCCGAAGAGGTTTGGCCTCTGGTGGCCGATTTCTGCAACTTGCCCAAGTGGTTCCCACAGCTTGACACGTGTCGCCAAGTGGAGGGAGTCCTCGGCCAACCTGGTCTAGTTCGCTACTGCGCCAGTCCTCCGATTGACAATGATGAGACGACCATCAAATGGGCCAAAGAGAAGCTGATGATGATCGATCCGATCGAACGGTGTTTGAGCTACGAGGTCATTGAGAGTAACATGGGATTTAAGGGGTTTGTTGCAACATGGCAAGTAGTTCCGATCAACGGTGATGACAGCAGCGGGTGTAAGATCGAATGGTCATTTGTTTGTGATCCGATCGAGAGCATGACATTGGAAGATTTGCAATCTCATGTTAAAACTTCTCTTCAATTTATAGCGAACAAGGTAGAGGATGCTCTTCTGTCTACTACCGCTTGAACGTTGACTCTTGGCTTTATTGGGTTGTGTGTTTGTATTTGACTTTTATTTGTAGTCGTATTATTATAAAAATAAGAATGCGTGAATGCGTGGGAAAAAGAGTGGTAGATTTTGTAATATTTGTCAACTATTTGAATGTTGCGTTTCAAGTCATTGAATGACAAAAAAGAATCCAATGTGGCATCGACGATTGAGTCTCTAATTTCTACTACTAGTGAGTAATGATCCATAAACATAAACATCATGACACTACAGTCTACTAGGCATCTGTCATTTCGTCTATGGGCCCAAAGCAAATGAATGGCTCAGACAAGACTCATTGCATTCAGGCAATCTATGTCATGTTATTCTAATTTCTTTAATTTAGCAAAATGGGAAAGAAAATTAAATTTGTACATGGTCATCTTTACGCAGGACCACAACAATCACAGATATTTGCTTGCCAATTTTATAAATAAAAAAAATATTATCTTTGCCTATCAAATCTCTTGGATCAAGAATCACAGACAAAGTGGGAAGGCAAAGTTTGTGTAAGGCTTACAAAGGCCACAGTAGACCAAACATGGCCTCTATTCAGAGACTTCTTCAACTTCCACAAGTGGTTTCCCAGCCTTGCCACGTGTTATGGCATCCACGGGACCAACGGTGAGCCCGGCTGCATCAGATACTGTTCTGGGTCCTCAATCCCATCCAACGATGATGACACCCTCGCCAGCTGGTGCAAGGAAATATTAATAGCCGTTAATGATGGTGAACGTAGTTTGAGCTATGAGATCGTGGACAGTAACATTGGATTCAAGTCATATGTATCAACGGTCAGGGTTGTTCATGATGGTCAAGATGGGTGCGTGATTGAGTGGTCCTTCACTGTTGATCCGGTGGAGTGTGGGTGCTTGATGATTTGGTGAGGAAATATCAGGTGGGGTTGCAGTCCATGTCTAGGAAAATGGAGGGTGAACTTGGAAATTCAGAGCTAGTAATATAATACTCTTATGTGCTAGTTCTTTGATTATTTTGATATTTGGGTTGGGTAGCCCAATATTCACTTTTTGCCCATTTTGACTCAGCATTAAAAAAAAATCATTTCTTCAGTTTTGGCCGGCCACCCCTCCCCGCCGGCGCGACCCCACCACTCCTCTTTGTCGGTCGACCCAACCCCTCACCATCGCCAGCGCGACCCACCCACCCCGATCTCCCCTCTCTTTCCCCTCTCTCACCGGACCACCATGGGTGGCCGGCGCAACCCCACCCCTCCCAGCCGCATGTGCGACCCTACGCCTCCTATCGCCGATTGACCCTACCCTTTCCCATCGCCGGCGCAACCCACCCACCCCCGATCTTCCTTATCTCTCTCTCTTCCCTCTCTCTGCCTTCTTCCCTCTCTTTGCCTCCCTCTCTCACCAGACCACCATTGGTGGCCAACGCGACCCTATAGACCTCCAGATCAGGGGTCGCGTCGGCCATCCATGATGGTCTGGTGAGGGAGGGAGGCAGAGAGAGAGACAAGGGAGATCGGAGTGGGTGGGTCGCGTCAGCGATGGGGAGGGGTGGGGTAGACCGGAGAAAGGGAGAGGTGGGGTCGCGCCGACGATGAGGAGGGGGTGGGGTTGCGCTGGTGGTGGGGAGAGGTGGCCGATCAAAATTAAAGAAACGAGTTTTTTTTAATACAGGAGCAAAATGAACAAAAAATTGTAGAGTGGTTAATTTAGTGGTTCCGAGTGATCTGAATAACCTTCTCCTAAAGAACCCATAAACATACACAGGATACTCTACAGTCTATCGGCATCTATTATTATCGTCTTTGGGCTCAAAGAAAATGCATGGCCCATTAAAAAAGGTAGCCTAGACAAAACTCATAGCATTCAGCCTATCTTGATCTATATGATATGACTAGAGAATGTACATTGCTCTCCCCAGCATCGTCTATTCGTCTTCATGTCTTCATATTAACGGTAGCCGGTAGGACAAAATTAAAACGACACCATATTGTAGATCACAACTCACAAGCCACTATATAAATATTTCAATCTGTTGAATACACATTTTGGTGGTGGAAGGCAAACCACATACACGTAAATAACTTTTAACATCTAAATTACACGTAACTGAATATGGCCTAACTGCTTCAAAAACGTGGATCGGATTCGCATCCGATGACTTCTTGTTGGAATGAGAGGGGGAGTGGGGAAGTAATTCATGGGAGGTTGTTCACATCTCTGTGGCCAACACTTAATTTCTTCTCCATCCAGTCAATTATATCCTGTCCAATCTCTTGACGTTCAGGTTCAAAGAGAAGGTCGTGCAAGAAACCATCATAGAGCTTTATGTCTTTGTACTTGGATGCTGCCTCATTATAAAGATCCTGGGAGGCTAGTGGATCAGTGACTCTATCAGCAGTTCCATGAAGAACAAAGAAGGGGACAGTCACAAACTTAAAGTTCCGCATCAATTGAGAGGAGATGCGCAATATCTCATAGCCTGTTCGGACCCTTATTGGCCCTGTGTAGACCAGGGGATCAGAATACTTGGCCAACAATGCTGCAGGATCTCTTGAAACTGGAATGCCCCTTTTGTTTGCACCTTTAAACTGGAACTTGGGAGCAACCATTGAAACAAGTGGAGCCACAGCCTACATTAAGACATCAGAAAATTAGATGTAACATGTAAGCAATCATCAATTGAACAGTGAAAATGCCATCAACATCAGACAACATTTCACCCATAACCAGAATACAAATTAGTTAATGGTAAGGTTTAAGACAGCTATAAGGAGTTCTCACTTCTCAAGGGGAAGAAAAAATTGCCTAACTGAAGCATTCAACATATCATATTTCATATGTTATCTGTGAGGAAGCAAAGAACATACCCCAACAATTGGATGTGCTGGCTTAACACGTAAAGCTGGTGAGGTCAGTACAATACCCTCTAGCATTCCTTCAATTTGAGGGGAGGAAGCCGCCTACACAAAAATTAAGCAATTTGAATGATAAACTAAAAGGCAGCCAACACAAAGGTTAAGCAATTTGAATGATAAATAAAAATCAACTAAGCTGGGCACTCAATGGATTTTTAATGCCTTACCTTCAAAACCACAGCTCCTCCAGTTGAGTGACCGAAGAGAAAGCATGGTACTCCAGGGTTCTCAAATCTAATCTTTTCCAAGAAAGCACCCTATTAAAAGAGGATGATAAATAACTGTTAAACTTAGGCTCACCATAAATAGGATTTTAAAAGAAGAGAGACATGGCTTAGTATGAAACAAAACGATGAGGAAAAATATGCTCCTGCCTAAATAGTTGAATGAGGTTACATTATAGAGAGAATCCTAAATATTGAGATGAAGGTATGTTCTGAGTTGAGTGGACATGCATGATATATAATAAACTGGAAAAATTGCAGCTGAACTTACAGTGTCAGCAACAACATGGTCAAGTGAAGGAACGTATCCATGCAATCCGTCGCTGCCACCATGACCTACCACAAAGGGAACAATACAATATTACAAATGCAATCTACTTATGAAATCATTCGAGATAAAAGATTATTGATGTCAGTAACAAGATCTTGAAATTTGACATTCAGATTTCTATCATAAGCTCCTAGCATAATGCAAAAAAGATTGTCCCCAAAATCCTCAAAATGTTCACACACATAATGCAAAAGAGAATGAATTTTGATACAGAGGACTCCTTTTTTTTCACCTTTTCCAAAGCACAAAGTTCTGACAGTCTACAAAAATATGAAATAGCTTCCCAAAGTTCTCAAATTTACTCCTTAAGCAATTGAACATGTTTGATACTCTCTGTTTCCCTCTCTTGTGGAAACCTCATTCAAATTTTAAAGTACTGATGTTCATTTTGGATATAAAAGTTGAAGAGCTAAAATTACTATGATCTAACAAAAATGAAGCTACCTATCCAATCCATTGTATATACTCCAAAGTTGAATGAGGTTAGCTGCTTTGCAAATTCAGCATATCTTCCACTGCAAATGAAGGTAAAAATACAAAACATATATTTTAAAAAAAATATTCAACATGAAAAAAGAAAAATCATAAAATAAAGAAAGAATAAACTCCACAATCTACTGGGTTTTTTCTTTTGAGGAAAAAAAAAATATGGGTAAGCTAGAAATGGTACGACCATGTCAAAATTTGAGTTGAACAGTCTTACCCGTGCTCATTAAGCCCATGTAGGATGACCAAAATACTCCTGCAATTACAAACCCAAAGTACTCAGCAGTCAGCACAAATTTCTGAAGGCCATACAATACAGAATGAAAACAACACATCAAGAAACGCAAAACTGTACATGCTAAAGAAGCGTGGAAGGAAGAAAAACCACAAAAAATCAGCACCACACAGCCCCTTATTCCTTTCGTGTAGTCACTAGTGCAACTCCCTGGGGTGCGCCACAGTTTATCAGAAAAAAAAAATATATATATTACAAACAACCATCATGTGCATATTTTCCCCAAGCAAAGAACCAAGCAGTTCTTCGAAAATTAAAACGAAAAATGGGCCACAAAATTCCAGCTTATTATTTTAATAAAGTAAACCCAGAAAATCAGAAAATAAAACAACGATTAAAACAAAATCATTAAATAATGCAAAATAGAAAATTCAGACTTGACCTCGAATTACCGGAGACCGGCAACCAGGACCGGCAGAAGAGAGCGTTGTTTCTGGCACCAAAGAACAAGAACGTGCTCCAGCGGCACCGGCAGTCGCCGTCGCCGGTGCTGAAGTCCTCAGCCAAGGCTCTCCGTCTCAGGGTGTCCTCCTCCTCCTTCCTCCATGCCGATTTTCGCTTCTTCGAAGAAGATTGCGAGAGCGGCGACGGCGCGTCGAGGAGCGAGTCCGAGAGGCCGCGGCGACGGCGGCGAGGAAGGACGAAGAGAAGCACCGAGATGATGAAGGTGTGGACAAGAATTATGGAGGTCCTTAGGGTTTTGAGGATCGGGATTATGCGGTTGCTCGCCCCTGACGTCAGCTGCTCCATCTCCGCCCCCGACATGGCAGAGTAAGAGAGAGAGAGAGAGAGAGAGAGAGAGAGAGAGAGAGAGAGAGAGAGAGAGAGAGAGAAACGAAGGAAATGCAGNCGAAGGAAATGCAGTGGAAATGTAAAAGGAAAGAGAGTAGAGAGCGAGAGAGAGAGAGACAAACACAAGTTTTTGCGCGTTTTTATAATTTGGGCTAATAAATAATAATGCTTTGTCCTCTCCGAAATCTTAGAGGTCAATCTGGGCCGTCAATTCTTGCGGGTCCCGCTTGTGGGCCCAGATGGAAGCGGGGATGACAAGGAGTGAAGGAGAACTCGTTTCGCTGGGTGTTTGGTGACGTGGTGGGGTTTGATTGGTTATCAAGAGGTGATGGGTGAACTTTTAGTTGGGAGATTTCGGCTGGGGGTGGCGTGGAGTGACGGTATTGGGTGGGGTTGGAAGGGGATTCGAGTTAGGTGTGTAGGAGATTTGGGGTTCGTTTATGGTCTACGTCCAAATTTTAATTTTTGGAGAAGGCAGTTGGGGAATTAAGGAGTTCAAGGCGCGCAATCATATACTTTGGTTTGGCTCCCACGAATCCGATGTATCAGTTCAACATTTTTAAAAAAGATCAATGTACAAGTAAAGTAAATAATGAAAAACACGTAATTAGGAAAGAAAAAAAAAAGTCAAACATTGGTACGTGGAAATTTTGAATTTTCATTTGTAGATTAGATGAGTCAAGACTAATAACTTATTTTAATTCAAATTTTTTTATAGTAGACAGTTTTTATATTATCAGTATTACATTTTTTTTTTTTTACATGTATCAACTCTTAAATAGAGACAAAAACCCACATATACAAATGAATTCTACTTTATGATGGGTTTATTGTAGAAATTAACCAAATAGGCAAAATATAAAATTAGAATATTGATCATTCTACTTCTTTTGAGCCATGAATTTAGCAGTTAGCTTAGTAGAAGTTGTAAATTCAAATTCCTCTTCGCAAATAAAAAGAAGGGTTAAGTATATTTACATTCACCAACTATAGAATTCATTTTAAGTTGGTTTACGAACTATAAAACATTTCAAATTTTTCCATTAACTATAAGATTCATTTCAAATTGGTCCACGAATTATAAAACATTTCAAATTTCCCCATTAACTATAGGGTTCATTTCAAGTTATTTCACGAACTAACAAAAAACATACAAAATTGAGTTGACAAAAAAATCGAACCGAACCGGATTATTTATATATATGTATATTATATAAAAGTTATATATATTGAATAAAAAAGATGTAAGTTTGTTTTTGCATATGTTGGGGTTTGAATCCATGACTTTGTGAGGAGAGTCAAAGTATGAATTCTCACTACACCACTTAATCATTTATAAAATTCAAGTACATGCAATATATTTATAAGCATACTGAAATATAATAATTTATAAAATTAAATATAATTTATATATCATTTTTTTAAGATATTATTTTAGGTCTTTATTTAAATATTATCATTGCAAAAAGTCTAAAAATTTTACTAGTTTATTTTTTAGGGTTAATTTCACTTCAGTACTTCAAGTTTGCTTCAAATTTCAATTCAGTACTCCATGTTTAAAATTTTGCAATGTTATACCTCATCTTTCCAATTTGTTGCAATGACATACCTCCGTCAGTATGGCTCTCTTAAATGCTGATGTGGCACTTATATGACACTTCCACAATGATGACTGGATGTCACGTGGTCTGATAACAGGTCACGTCATGCCACATGACATAAAAATAACTAAAAATCTAAAAACATGGCACGTAATTATTAATTTTTTTCTTTCAATTTTTAGATTTTAAATTTTTTTTTTATGCCATGTGGCATAATGTGTCATGTTGTCAGACCACGTGGTATGCAGTCAACATTGTGGGAGTGTCACGTAAGTTCTACATCAGCATTGAAGAGATCTTTTAACAGTAATACTGACGGAGGTATGATATTGCAACAAATTAGAAAGATGAGGTATGACATTACAAGATTTTTAAGCATGAGGTACTAAATTGAAATTTGAAGCAAACTTGAGGTACTGAAATTAAATTATAGTTTATAGTTTATAGTTTATAGTTTATAGTTTCTTTATTGTAAACATATTACTAAAAGTCCAAAACTATAATTTATAATTTATATACTAAAATTATTAGAGTATAGGTTTAATTGTTAAGGTATAAGGTTTCAGACTTTATGGTTTAGTGTATAAGGTTATGGTATAGAATACTAATTATAATTCTATAAATTATTATATTTCAAGTATCAGTATGCTTATAAATATATTGCATATACTTATAATAAGTGACTAATTGGTGTAGTGATAATTCACACTTTCACTCTCCTCAAGTGGTCATAGGTTTGAACCTAGCATATTCCAAAAACACCTTATACTTTTTTTATTCAAAATATATAATTTTTATTTAATAAATATATATAAATAATCCGGTTTGGTTTGATTTTTTTGTCGACCTGATTTTGTATGTTTTTTGTTAATTTGTAGATTAACTTGAAATGAACTCTTTAGTTAATGGAGAAATTTGAAATGTTCTATAATTCATAGACCAATTTAAATAAACCCTATAATTAATGAAGAAATTTAAAATATATTAATTCATGAACCAACTTAAAATAAAACTTGTAGTTTATGAATATAAATGCATTTGAGCCTAAAAAAAAATAAAAAAATAGCTGTCAATTCAACCAAGCCCATGCACGCAAATTGCTAGAGAGGAGAATTTATGATGCCAAGGTGACTACTAACTACTAAGCTTGGAGCCTACCACGTAAGCGTGCATGGACGCACAATTTTAGCCTAACAATCCTCTAAATTCTCGTCGATGAGATCCTGACACGTGTTTCTTAGGACAAAGAGATCATCTATGGATGAGTACTAAATTGAAGGACATAATTTATTCTGGCAGCGGAACCCCCCCCCCCTCCCCCNTTCAAAATTTGTTTATATTATTTATTAAAATTAGGCTGTTTTAAAAATTTATTTATTTAATTTAAATAAGGTACCATCTAATAGTATCAATTGATATTGCTAAATAAATATAGTGCGGGATAATATCGATGAATTATTAAATAATGAAAATCTTTACTATTGCTAACGAAAAAAGAACTAAATTTTGGGACATTTGAATCATTGAATGAGTCGTATCTGCCCCTTTTTTTATATCGTCTTAAAGGCTTATGATATGATTGAGATCACAAAATAATCGAACCGGAATTTACCAAATCAATCTCTTGACTTTCTATCTTTGTTTATTGACACTCCCTCCCATGTAATCATATAAGTATATAACCAGTTCGTGAGGAGCTTGAAAATGATGAAGTCGGTCAAAACTCTGTTGTTTTAGTATTCATTATTTTCATACCACCATCTTTTTAATGTTACAAATTAATTACTTTTTTATTCTATACGCTTTCTTTTATTTGACCGGAAAATCGAAGGACCAAGAATAAGTCAGAGGAATGGGGGGTCTCATTCTATACATATACTTTCTTTTTTAATGCCTATAAATTATATGATACCATTTGAATGCCTATATGTATACACTAAGCAAATTTTATTATGAAATCATGGATTGTTCTTCTACTTCTCATCTTTTTATTTTTATTTTTTATTAACAACTGTTATTTATGAAATTTGAACTAATAATTTTCATAAAAAAAAAAAAGATATCACACTGGACCGAATGGTCATTGACTTTTATTTCTATTCTTTAATGAAAGAGAAAATATAAAAGAACCGAAACATAATTTTGGAGATAATATTTTGGAACCCCATGTTTTGTTGTCACAAATCATAAATCTCTTGTAACATGCAGCAACACACCTCTGCAAATATTTGTGAGGAAACAAATGCGACATCGTTAGTATTTAATAGATAAGTACTACCTTTAAAACTAAAATGTTGGCTGTTTTGCTTGTAGGCATCGTTATGAATGCAAATATGTAAGTTCAAAGAGTAAGGACACAAATAGTATAAACAGGAATTCTTGCTCTTCTTCATTAATCAAAAGTCTATGAAGACGATGTTTTTGGTACATGTAATTATCAATAGTGACACATTTTCTATATTAGGAATGAAAGAAGAGCTAGCAAGCATAAAATACGATTGACTAGTCTTGAATAAGATCTGGTAATACGTAATCAAAGGGAAAAAGCACCAAAATGGGGTTTGAAAAGAAAAAAAGCATCTTGAATTATTGATCTTCGTTAGCATAGGATAACATTTTTGTGTGGTATTAAATTATTAATTTTGTTCCTTATTCTTTGAGATAATCCTATATGTATACAAAATTACAAATATCTCAAAGATAGTGGGCAATTAGACACTATCACTACAAGAAATGTGAGCAAAAGCCACCTTCATTAGTTGCACAGAAATGGGTGACAATTGAGAAATAGGGACTAAAATGCCTCGATTTTAACAAAAATAAGTGACAATTGGACAATAGGGACTAAAGTTCCTAATTGCCACCCCTTCCTGTGCAACTAAATGATAGTGACAATTGATCACATTTCTTGTAATGTATCCTAGCTTCTTTTGTAATAAGTTGGAAAAGTTGGAAAATTATGCTTAGTAAAAGTATTTATGAGACAATTTGGAGTTTAATTTCTTTTGAAAATAAAAAATAAAAAATGAAAGAGGACTATCCATATGATTATGATTAGGAAAACTTAGAGTTCGGTCTATTTTATGAGTTTTTTTTAGACTAAAATTGGTAGTGATTTAGGATTTTTAATTAAATATTTTTATTTTTCTTCTTTGACGGCTTTATGTTAGATTTTAACTTCAGTCATGAAATTAAAAACCTAACATAAAGCTTCTATAAAGTTTTTAAAAGCTCACTCTACATCCTAAGAGATAAATATTCTTCAAATCAGAGGATGACTTTATTATGAATTAAAATAATTTTTTTATAAATTAAAAGAACTTTATTATGAATTAAAATAATTTTCTTATATATTAAAAAAAAAATTTATGAATTAAAATAATTTTATTATAAATTTTTAAACACCCTAGTCTCCATGTAAAACTTATTTTTTTAAATAAATAAAGTCTAATTATTTCAAGAGACTAGACTTGTGGAATATGAAACTCCATAATTCTTGTCCGTTTCTCAGGAATTGGATGTGAAAAGGCCTCCAATGCCAAGTCATTTATTGCTTATTAATTTCAAACACGATTCTTTTGATTGAATCAAATCAGTTGAAATTTATATCCCACTGATGTAAACAAATTAATTTGGTATGTATAATATTATTGAAATGTATATATGAATCTCAACAAATTAGAGATCACAAGCCAAAAATGATACATATTCGTTGACGAATCATTGCAACACACCCCATCGTGTCTTATAATCTTCCATAAGTCCTTCTTTTCTTCAATAATATTAAAGATTTTAATTTGTAATCTGTATTTAAATCCCAAATTATATAATTCATTGGTTTAAGGACCTTTGGTAAAGAGCGTTAGGCCTAGTCTTTGCCAATATAGGCCGGTCCATTCTCAAATAGTTGGATGATGGAACACTCTCGTCATATGTCCAAAATTTTTTGATGTCGGCTCATGTCCACCTTTAGGACCTGTTTAGCACTGATTTTAAAATTGTCAAAAGCGCTTTCATATTAGTAAAAGCGCTTTTGATAGCGTTTGGCAAAAATAATTAGAAGTGTTTTTGAGTTATAAAAACACTTTTAAGGGATTTTTTGAGAAGCACCTGACAGGTGCTTTCTCAAGAAGCACTTTCAAGTGCTTTTGCATAAACAACTTATAAGTTTTATAAAAATTTATATGTGCTTCTTAATATAAACGTTTCTGATAAAAGCGTTACTAAATAAAAGTGCTTCTAAGAAGCAGTGCCAAATAGGTCCTTACTTAGTGAAACACAAAAGCACCGCTAAAACTTATCTATCTCTTGTTGTATATAACATATGAGATACACATATGATTATGTGATTCATCTCCGAAAACACAAGCCTTAGTTGTTTTTATGTTTTATTGAAATAAAACCCGATATGAGATAATCTTATAGGTGCAACAATATAGAACTCGAAATACATGTAGCCTTAGAATCCACAGTTCAACAATTTCTCAATAGGTGGAGTGGTTTTGAGAAAATTGCTAGAGTGGATCACTAAGTGAAGTATATTCAAGAAATCTTAATTGGGTTTGAGGTGACTAGGTGAGATCCAAAAAAGTTATTACGTTGAAATGAAGATTACACAAAAGAGGAGGAGCCAGATAATTTTTGTTGAGGGAAATTTCTTTTGTTGTATCAAGTTAAATGAACCCTAAGCTCAATCTTAATTGGGAATGAAGTTCTTACCTACGTTACGTAATTCACAAAGTTGACCAAAGGGTCACTTCACAAAAGTGCTTCCCAAAAACACTAAAAAGCTTGTGTTACTGACAGCCAAGCATATAGCTGCTTTCTCTTCATCTCCCTCCGAGATACATGTGATTTATGATCACTTTTCTGATACTTGGTGTCCAGTCCATCAACCCTCTTTCACATGCATGGTTGGTTATGTTTCTCGTGAAGTTAGAGAGTTCTTTACATCAATCTCTAATATTGTACTATATGTATATATCTCAGACAACAAAACAGTACAAGTCATTTTCTAACACTGTATCTTGTTCCCCCAAATCCCAATACTGAAAACGAAATAAAAAGTAAGAATTAACTTAATTTCATGGTTGGTGTACACTATTGTTCAATGTATTCCTACAATTTATGTTTGTTTCTTGGACTTAGCAAAGAAAAAATCTCTCTGCAGAAGCAATTACTTTTCAAAAGGTTTAGACTTTAGACTAATTTAGAGCATCATTTTTTCTTATTGTATATAAATTTTCATGCTTCCCAACCACTTTAATTTCATATTTTGTAGTAACAATAAGATCCCACCAAAAAAACGAGAGGATATATATAACTGAACTATATAAATAAATAATAATACTATTGCATTTCAGTTTTCAAAGAAAACAACAAAACAGAAAAAGGATATTAGCTTTCAATACTTCATGAAAAATCTTGCTTATTCTGGATACTCTCTCTGTCTCTCTGTCACATATTCATTAATTACTGCAGATTACATGTGTATTCACATACATTTGCTTTCTTGTCTCTAGTGAACACAAAGATACCTATATAAATCACAACACAGGCCCATAGATTTTGATCAAACTCGATTTCAAAGTTTCCATATATCTCTGAGACTCAAAGTCCCAATTTCAACATTAATTTTCATCCTTGTTCACCCTCGATCATGGCACCAAACAGAGAAAACCACATTGGCTCCTACTCCTCCTCCAAGCCACCAAGTATGTCAATGTCAATGGGGAGTCTTCAAAGAACCATATCCGACATCTCAATGGAACTAAGCAGCAGCAGCAGCAAAGAAGCCATTGATGCCAAGCATGAGCTCCCACCCATCTCAGAGATTGAGGATGCCAAGTGTGAGTGCTGTGGGATGTCCGAGGAGTGCACCAGTGAGTACATAAACCGAGTCCGCAGCCAATTTTCGGGGAAGTTGATTTGTGGGTTGTGTGCAGAAGCTGTGAATGAAGAGATGGACAAGAATGGAGGCAAAAGAGAAGAGGCCGTGACTGAGCATATGAGTGCTTGTGTCAAGTTCAATAGGCTTGGCAGGGCATACCCTGTTCTGTACCAGGCTGAGGCCATCAAAGAGATTTTGAAGAAGAGTTCGAGAACTCTTAGTAGGGCCAAATCTATGAGTCCTAAAGACAATAAAAGTGCTCAAAAGAATGGCCCTGCAGGCATTGGAAGGAGCTCCAGTTGCATTCCAGCAATCTCAAGGGAAGTTGGGGATCGAACCAGTTTTAACTGATGGACCAAGATTGTCCGTATTTTTGTGCTGATATTGTGTTTATGTTCAAAACCACGACATTCTATTATGTTGTTTTGGGCACAAAGGCAATAATAGTACAGAAAAAATTAGTAGAGTTAATCATATTTCTTCCACTAGGAAACATGTAATCTATCATTTGACTAGGCATTCGTTTTTCTCTAGCTAGCTAGTTGGTGCCAAAGTATAATGCAACTAGCCCATCAGAGTTTAGGGGATAAAGGGTACTTGCAGAGTTGCAGTTGCAGGCATAGCAAGACCAAAACCCCATTTACAAAAAACTAATGTAACCATCTCATCTTGTTGATGATTGCTGATCACCTAGTCAGCTTCTACTGCTAGGACTTAATTAACTACCTTTGGCCAAAGTTCTTGTTCTTCTTTCTACATTACATGTACTTGGTTCTTACAACCTCCTCTAATAGATTAGGCCTATTAGGATAGCAAGAGCTTGCTTAAAATTGAGCATAGTCATGTTTGTTTATTGTCTTATTTATGTGTAATCAAATAAGTTATAAACTAATGAATGAACTTGGAGGTTGTTTTAAGTCTATTACTCATTGTCTCAATCACAAGGAATGTGGACGTGGTAGCATTCACCATTGAAGATAAATGATTAATAATTTGTTTTAGAATTTAACCGTAAATTTTTTTTTTTTTTTAAACAGAGTGTTATAGGCTAACCGCTTGTCACTCAATTCAAAAGATTAACTTGTTAAGTAATGTTGCTTACATACCCCTACAAACTCATACTCGAACCCATTTCTACGCAGTGTGAGATTCTTGTATTTGACATTCTCTCCCACCCAAACACACCACGATGCCCTTGTTCTTGACACACCCTTGTGTTGGTGCCGTCTTTGCAATTCTACTTATGATTTTAACCCCCAAAAAAAAAAAATCTACATGTTAATTGTGTGATTCATTCCAAAACGGGCCGAAGTCAATTGCACTGATCCCAAGTGCCAGGCTGTTAGCTTTGGGCCATCAAGTGACCACGTTATGAGCCATTTGGTATACGAAGTGCATCCAGGACTGGTATGGGCCAAAATAATTTTCCAAGCCCATATGTATGGGCCACAACAATATTCCAAGGTCATATGTATGGGCCAAAATTAAAGGAAACACGGCCCAGCTTAGCAATCAAAAGATTGATGAATAATGACTCGAAAATAATAATTAAAGTAGTAATAAAAAATTTTCTCCACACGGACCACACTCGTTTTCCAGCGATGATGATTCCTCACGTCTTTGGCTAACTTGAAAGCTATGGCAATTGGCAGTGTGAAGATGGGGGACCATAACCATGAAATTTGCATGCACTTTTTTTCTTCTTTTTTGTTTTATCATTATCCGTGCAGTTGGTTTAATTATAAGGGACGACTTATAACATAAGGTGACAGATCCTAATGACCTCAAATTAACAAAAAACTAATTCCTCACGAGTAGGAAATTGACTAAAACTCCATGGGCTTTGCATTATGAATCATATATCAGTTATCAGCTTATATATGTTTCAATTACTTTTTTTTTTTTTTCTTTTTTGTTAATTGTATTATTTGTATATGTACGTGCAAGATCTATGTTCCCATAATATCTCGATCCCGCCGTCAACAAGTTGTGCAATTTGCATAACAGTGGCATGAAAAAGCAATACGTACACATGCATCTGTAAATTAAAATATAGATATTTTAGTCGATCTGTAAACTGTAAAGTGCTCTCTCTATCTCAGAATGCATATATGCGACCGCAGGAAATCTTCTGGAAGCTATACATGTAATAACTACCTCAACTAGTTTGATGTATCAGACTATTGCATTCAATTCAATCTCTTTGAAAACATTAATTATATATCCTTACCCCAAATGAAAAGTGAAAACAACCCAAGCCAGTAAGCCACTCACAGTACCCTGCAGCCTCATTTTGAATATAAATACGTACACAAGTGCTAGCTCGATCTTGTACTACTTCAGCCGATATCGAAACAATATATTATTTCCTAATAGCCTCTTCACAAATACATGATCATATTATTATCTGACACATGATGGTAATAATTTATGTTGTCTTTAACAGTCTTACAATATATCTTTAATTAATTGATTGTCTCTCTTTAATTAACTTTATATCATCATGCATAAAGCTAACAATTAATATCTCTCTCTTTGGTGTGCATGTATGCGTAGAATCAAGAGGAAGCTGGGCTTCGAAAGGCAATCTCTGATGTGTCTACTGAAATACTCAAGTATAGGAAGGAATTGGATCATATAAGTAGTACCAATAGTACTAAATACAATATCACCAAAATTGATGAAGTATTGGAACTGAAGCAAGCAGAATGCGAATGCTGTGGGCTCAAAGAGGAATGCACCCCAGCCTATATGAGTGAAGTTGAGGTCTCCTTTTCAGGGAATTGGGTTTGTGGGCTTTGTTCAGAAGCTGTGAAAGAGATTATAACAAGATCATCATCATCATCATCATCATCATCAGCTCCAAAAACACTAGGCATGGCAGAAGCAGTGAGGGGTCACAGGGAGATTTGCCAGAAATTCAACACCACCAGGCTCAATCCTAAGCTCTCGTTAACCTCAGCCATGAGGGATATAGCAAAAAGAAGCTCCCTCAATAGAACTACTTCCAACGACCCACCATTAATGCCCGCAATCAAGCAGCTCGTTCGAAGGCGTAGCTATTGATACTAACTGGCTATTGTTCTAGTTGTATTTCTCTTCCCAATGTTAGAAGAGGTACCACATTCGACTCTTCAATTTCTCAAATCCATAAAAGAAGTAGCTATTCATCTTAGCAAATACATGCATGAAATATATATATATATTAAATATTGTATAGTAATTTATGAGTTACATATTTGCATTTACATTGATTTAATTTGGATTGACCTCCTTGCTAGCATTAGTCTGGTATGATGAGAATAATTTCATAATTGTTAAAGTTTAGAAATTTCAGTTTTAGTACTGTAAAAGTAACATTATATTTGTTTAATTGCTTCGGTGTTTAGGTTATCACTTTGCAAATTAATTTCAGTTTTGTATTAACTTCGGAATCTTATAAATTTGTATTTATATTTTTTCTACATTTACTAATCAAAGAATTTAAGCCAAATGATATTTTTGGTCCTTTTACTTTCATGAAATTCCTATTTTAGTTGAGTTATTTTAATATTGACAATTTCAATCTTGTACCTCTAATACGATAACAATAAGTCTAAATTGTTGACATCATTTAAACTGTTGATGAAAAATCTAGTGTGCTTCACAGTGAGTGACATTTCGGACATCTTACTCCACCTAAATGCCTATGCAAGTCTATATATACCCGCCATTGAACACAATTAATTTGAAAAAATAAAAAGTTTCAACATTAAATTGAATATGTTCCATGACGAGTAGGGGCATAAATAGGTATGCAAATGGACTAAAATGTCTGAAATGACACTTATGTGCAAAGCACGTGCTTCCACGTCTTATTTTACATCAAAAATTTATACAATGTTAACTATTTTGACTTAATTACTATCGTATTAAAAGTACAATGCTAAAATCACTAAAATTGAAATAATAAGACTAAAGGAATACAATAGTTTAAAATAACAGTGCTAAAATCAAAATTTTAAAATTAATTTTTTAAAAAATTAAACTTTAAACTATATGTGTCCGTGCCAGATCTGGGCTGGCCCGGCCCAATATACACCACAAATCTAAAGTGTTATTTAGCCAAAAATTTAAAATAAATTAGGAAAAAAAAACACAGTTATGACTTATGATCGGCCAGAGATGAGGGCGAATGCCTATGGCCTCGTTTGTTTCACAGGACTGTCTTGGCTTGGACTAGCTGTAGGGACTGGCATGGACTGGCTTGGCATGGATTAAGCTAGCTAAGAACTACCTTTATGTTTGGTGCAGTGCAGGACTAACAACCTGGATAATTAAAATAGTCCTGTCCTATGTTTGGTGCAGTGCAGGACTAACAAGTTGATAATTATTATTAGGTTTTTAAAAACTATTTATAAGTTTGTTTAGAAAATTAGAAAAGTATTTCTAAATAATTTTTTTTAATGAAACTATATAGAAAAGTTTGTTGATAAACTTTTTTTTTTTTTTAGAAAAGTATCTGGGTCAACTGGGTCAACAGGGGAAGGACCCAACTGGGCTTGATTGGATGATGAAGAAGCAGAGGTCCATTTGATGGTTCTCTCGCTCTCGCCAAACTCTCTCCAAATCCAACCAAGAATCTCTGATGATTCTCTGAGTCCAAAATCAATCGGGAAACCCAGTACACATAGATAGCATCACTGTCTCTCTTTCTTTCAAACACAAAAATCAATTGGAAACCCATTTGCATCAATTATGAATATAATCTCATCATCATCGCCGTTGGTCATCTCTGTCGTCGTCACCTTTGAGATTGAGAATCTTCGCGTGTTCGGTCCTGGCTTGAATCCGTTGGCACCAAACTACTGCATGGCCAATCATTCTCGCTAATTTTCTCGCCCCTTTCTTTATTGCCCTTTTTCGGTGTTTTCTTTTTTCCTGTGATTTTCCTACAAATCATGTAAATCTTGGGTCTAATCTAAGTCTTGATCGTAAGGTGAGGTGTGTTCTGTTGTAGTTGTTGCATAGAAGAGCTCTACTGGGTTGGGTTTTTTTCGTTGTGTTTGTTCGTATTTGCTCTTGTTCTCATTCCATTCAATTACTACAAATGGGTTTCTTCAGACACGGGCTTCTGGACTTGTCCAGGTTAAGACATGGGCTTCTCACCCCGCCGGAGCTGGGTGGGCGGAGTACGATTTGGGTGGAGGGTGCGATGGGGCCGGAGCTGGGTGGGCGGAGTGCGACTGGGGGGCTGGGTG
>QANW01005609.1:2249473-2280921 GCA_003254865.1 Dryas drummondii
ACCCCCGATCTGGAGGTCTATGGGGTCGCGCCGGCTACCCATGGTGGTTCGGTGAGGGAAGGAGGCAGAGAGAGAGGAGAGAAAAGGAAGAATGCAGAGAAAGGGAAGAGAGAGAGAAGGGAGATTGGGGGTGGGTGGGTTACGTTGGTGATGGGAGGGGTAGGGTCGACTGGTGATGGGAGGGGTGGGGTCACGCCGGTGACTGAGAGGGGTGGGGTTGCGCCGACCACCCATGGTGGTCCGGTGAGGGAGGGAGGCAGAGAGAGGGAAGAAGGCAGAGAGAGAGAGAAGGGAGATCAGGATGGGTGGGTCACGCCAGCGATGGGGAGGGGTGAGGTTGACCGGCGAAGGAGAGGGGTGGGATCGCGCAGGCAGTGGGGAGGGGGTGGGGTTGCGCAAGCGACGGGGAGAGGTGGCCGGCCAAAATTGGCAAAATGTGTTTTTTTTTTTTTAAATACAGGGGCAAAATAAGAAAAAATGGGTAAAAAAAATTAGGGGTGATCAACTCAGTGGTTTCGGGTGGTCTGAATAGCCCCCTGTTAAAAAAATTGCATGTTGCATGTGAATTTTGGACTTTTTGGTCTCAAACTGATTGGGCATCGATCTCCCAATTTAAAATGGGCGGGTCCATAATGTGACAACGACTTTGTGTTAAAGCTCTTGTGAGATTTGTGGCCTACATTTCTGGTCAGGCTGAAAATGTGGAATACATGGGCCTCAACAAGCTTTACTAGCATTGGTATAAAGGACCAACAATTGCTCCCTTCAAGATTTTTTTTTTTTTTTTTAACAATAAAGTTGTCTGTACAATGTTTATATAACCATATTATAAAGAATGGTAACATGAATGGCCAAAAAAAAAAAAAAAAGAATTTGTAACATGTAATCTACAATGTGATCAATAAATGTACATACTATATTATATGAAACATTTCTATATTTTGTTACTTTTAGATAAACTAGTAGATTTCATACACCCATCCATCAAACTTTATAATGAGTACATTAGTCAATATCATTATGAATGATTTGAAGAAATCCAATTAATCACCACAATTTAATTAGAAACTAGTTATTTAAATATTAATGCCAAATTGTTCATTAAATAATGTACCAGTATTTTACTTGTTAGTAATAACTAATAAGCGAAGTTCTATTTTTTAATAAATATATATCATTATATTATTTAGTGAATAAATTTAATACATAAGTATCACAGTGATCTTATTTATAATTTTGTGTGTCTATTGGAAGCTTTTTTTTTTTTTTTTTGAGTCTATTAATTAACTTTAAGGTATTCACAACCCCATAAGTTAATCAAAAATACTCATTCTCACAAATTTAATTTTAATGTAACATCAACCCACCCACAACTATAAATTTAATTTTCAAGTAACATCAACACTTAGAACCATAAATTTAATTTTCAGGTAACATAAACTCACCCATAATCCAAAACAACTTCAGCACTATGCAAACAAATTTAATCGTAAAAAGTTTCAATTATGGAGAACACTCTTATAAAGTCATAGTTTTAGTTTGCATTTTTATTTTGCAATTTCAGTTCACAGTTTCAGTTCATAATTTTAATATTTTTTTAGATCTAAATTCTAAATCTTTTGAAAAAAAAAAAAAGTTCTAGATCTGCGAAGAAGAAGAACAAGAAAATAATGAAGAAGAAAGAGAAGAGAGACATAGCGGGGAGAGAGAAGAGTAAAGTGAAAGACAACAAATAAGAAATAAAATGACAATTGAGCATATTTCAAAATAAGTCAATTAACACCAACTCTTACAATGTAATAACTGATAATTACCTTATTGTTAAATAAAATTAATTAATATACTAGAGATTAAATAGGATGCATAACAAAGCACTCTATAGTAATTATTATTTTTTATTATATTTTTTTAGGCTAGATTTGGCTAAGTGGCTCAATAACCCATGTTAGTCAAAATCCTAGTGGACCCTTGCGCCTGACATTTGCAGTCCATAATACGTTGGATATCTATTGTTTACAAAAGAAAAGATCAATGAAAGAACACTCATAGGAAGTGCAAGCGAAAGTTCTCAATAATAGTCATTAAATTACAAGCAAAGTATGATTAAAGTTTGAGCCAAGTGAATGTACTAGCTAGGCCACTAACCAAGAACATGAAGCCCTACAAATTTCAAAAGAGATTGAGACCCTTATTCAAGGGATATGGGTCGGCTCCACGTCATGCAAACCTCAGTACTGATCAATTAATTAATCTGGAAAAAAAGTGGGCATTTAAATAAATACATATGGGAGATCACAAAAGGTATATCATATATTCATATGTAATGGAAAGTGGTATAGACTTATTAGTATAAGTACAAAAATGAAGCACTAAAACCTAGTTTTGGACTACAATGCCCTTTACAGCATACTGGCATAAATGAACTTTTCAATATTAATATCTCCAAAGTCCAAAGTGGATTATTAACTGAATAATCAACAATTAAATATCTATTTATTTTCATTAGATCACCAAAGATAAGAATATTCGATTATTAATTATAATCACATCCACATGGTCACATCCAAGTAGTGGATGAGGGGAAGTAAATAATTGTTGATCATATCTTATTTGCTATGTTTTTTTTTTCTTTTTTACATATAATTAAATAAACGAAGTCTTTAATTATCTAGAAGGAAACTCTTTCTGTCTCTCACTCTACCAGCCTAGCACTTACCATTTTTTATTAACTTGCTCCTTGTCATATGCCTAATCTCTTTTTTCCATGATCAGAAACATAGTGGAAATTGAACACCCCCGCACAGCTAGGGTTTTAATTTTTAAAGAAACTCAGGCTTTCAGCTTGAGTTAGAGGATCGAAAAGGTCCTTTCATGGAATGAGCATAGTGGAAAATATCTAATATTATGTAATGCACTTTCTCTTTAATTAATTAGTTATGTTATATGTAAAATACCAGTCCAAATATAGTACGTATTGCAGATATGTTGGATCAAGATTGATCAGGATCCCTAACCAATTGTCCCACGGTCTCATAGACATATTTAAGATTTAGATGTCAGATTTTAATTCTCAAATTTTAAGTTAACTTACGTTAAATTTTTTTTATAGAATTTTAAGAATACAAACTACTGATCATTAAATACAATTGCAAATTGATTGTAACCGCAATACTAGTCATGTTGTAAAGAAAATTTCTGTAAAATACTGAATGGTAAAGTTAGGTTTTATGAGAAGTGGGAAATAATGCACGAAAGGGTGGGGTGGGGGTAAGAGAGAAAGAAAATGAAAGGAGTGTAAAACCCTAGAAAATGGAGATATGGGGAAAGCATGCCGGGCATGACAAAGACCACAGACTGTATATTCCTTCGAGAAAGAGCCTGTGGGTCCCCCATCCCCCTCCACAGAGAGAGAGAGAGAGAGAGAGAGGAGAGAAAGAGGTTTGCGCACGAGCACTGCCACTAAGTGTTGTATATGTAACGTAAAGCCAGCCCACTTTTTCTTTTCAACTCATTCATTCCTCTGCTTAGACTGCTTTGCTCTCTCTCATCCCTTTATACTTTTTATCTAGTCCCACTGTTCTCTTCTGTTCCTATTTGCCTTCATTTGTAACTCCTTCTATATGCTCTCTCTCTCTCTCTCTCTCTCAGACTCTCTTTCTCTCTAAAAGTTTTCTTTTCTCTCTCTGCTGATCGGAAGGAGAATCCTAGATCATAATAAAAGCTAGAGCAGTCCAAACAAAAGGGGTTCAAGAATATTGCTTTTTACATGCAGCTATAGAGGAACAAGTTCTAGTTCATCATCATCATCAACTTCTCTACCTAGCTACCAAGTTTGCCCTTACGTCTGCACTAGAATTACTTTCAAGACCAATTAGGTACACACACAAATGGAGCTAGCTAGCTTGAAGAATAATTTTGATTATTCATTTGTCATAATTTGGTCTCACATATTAAAGTCGTAATTTATAGAACCAACCCAATAACCAATGACAACACAAGTGGGTAGATATTGCAACAATGATTAGTGTAACTCCAACCAAGCTAGCTTTGAATGGGTTTGAAGAAAACAATTATTGTTCTTTCAAATGTACGTACTGGTCTGTCATAAGATAGCTGGTGATGAGATCTGAATATAAGATAGCTTACCAGAGCAGAAAATTGGAACTAATAATAATCCCTTAGTAAAGAAGGGATTATTATAATCCCTCATAATAAAACAACCTAAGGAGCGTATCCAATTCAGACTTTTAATAATTTTTGTTAAATTAAAAAGTTAAGAGATACTCGATCAATACTTTTTAAAAGTCTATGACAATCATACGGTACTTAAAATGTTAATGATTTTTACAAATTTCTCAAATTAATAGATTTTATTTCTCTCACATTCCTCCCACTGAATTTGAAAGACTTTTTAGTTACACCTTGCAGTTCCTCTCCCTCCATGGGATAAAATACGAAAGTTTCAAGATTTGATCTAGTTTTAATTCTAAACCACTTCATTGAGATCAAGTTCAAAGCCTCGTTTCTCATTTGCTTTCCACATGCAACTCTCTCTCTTCTCGGATTTCTCGAACCACACCAGAGCGTAAGGCTTGGATATATCAATGCAATAGCAGAGGGCCAAGCAAAGTTCCAAAGTTGTTCCACCAAATTTTCAGCTAGGCAACTAGCATACAAAGCTGAAACATATGCCCTTCAAGTCAGAAATCACCTCAAGGATACAAAACCACTGGAATCAACTATTTTTATAATTCAAATGACACATATAAATGACAGCTTAAAAAAGACACATCACTAGGCTTTAGATGGACTAATTAATTGGCCGGGGAAGGCTAGCTCTTACCGTATAATCCCATTGGATGGACCGGATCGAGTAGCAGTAAGGGTATGCTGCTCCTCTTTTAAAAGTAATGTAAAAGTAGCAAAGTAAATAATAAGACAGGAGCTAACAGTACGTAATGTAATGTTAAAATGGCATTGAAAGTGGAAAAGGAAAAGGTCAATGGACCAGCATGAAACTCGATCACAGGCAGTGTACGTGTTGTCAAGAGACTATCTACATTCGTTAGTAAACTCAAAGATTCAGTCTCAAGGATATATATCAGAGTTAAGATTAACAATTGGACCGAGCAATCAGGCTCTACAGCTGATGATTCCTCTTGGGCCTCATTTTCAGTAGCCACATGGTTGAATTGTACGTACATCGGTGCTGGTACGTTATTGAACACCTTGAATTAAAACTATCAAATCTGTCACCAAGGGAACATGAAAAAAAGTCACATTCAGTATTTCTGTCAAGTCATGATCTACGGTTTGAGATTTCATTTCTACTTTCCTCTAACTAGTTAGTGAGAATTCAATTATTGCTTTAAAATCTTAGAACTCAACTTAATTATATAAGGGTTTTTTATTTTAAAAAAAAGTTTCATTCTACAAATTAAAGGAAATGACTTGATAGATACCATTCAGTATAAGTCCCAAAACTACATAACAATCCAAAAATCAAACTTTTTGCTTTTCTATTTTCTCTTGTATTCTCCACTCTTCGGCAACCAAACAGAGCTTATCACATACATGAGGTCTATGTTCTTCATCCTTACACATGAATAATTTGTCTTTCAGTCCAATATACATGGAGATAATGAAGTAAATGAAGAAAAAATTATAAAAGTCATTAAAATTTCATAAAAGTCTATCAATGTCTATCAAATTTTCTTAATAAAACTTCATAAAAATTTATGAAAGTTTGATACATTTTTGAAAGTCTGTTACTTAAAAAAAAAAGTCTTTAAAAGTCATTATAAGTTTGGATTAAGTACGTATACTTCATAAGTTTTCCCGATTATAAAAAAAAAAAAAAAATTCCATATATATATATTTCATTAATCTCTTATTTCTATTATGTACTACAAATAAAACCTGTTCAACTTTATTGTACTTGTACATGGCTGCCATAGCCATTTGAGTTATATTTATCTTATTTTTCAAAAAAAAAAAAAAACGCATAAATGGATATAAAAGTTTGGGAGTGTTCAACGGTTACAAACCCTTGTCATTATGGCGCGAGTCAGTCAGTCAAAAGAGCAGTTTGGTAAGAGAGAAATATAAACCGACAAAATCAAAGGCTTTTTCCCAACATCTATCCCTGTTTCCCTTTCAACCGTTCGTGTTCAAACATCATTCTAAAGAAAGTCAAGGTGCCTTTTCGTAATTAACCCCAACTTCCTTGCCCACTTTTCCATTCCTTTAATCCCCCATCTATTTAAACACACTCAAATCTCCCACTCTTCACACACGTACACTAACCTCTTCAATAGTTTCAAATCCCTCTCCATTTCTCTATCTAGCTTCTCTTTCAATCCACGCTTCATATCTTCATCACCTTTGAAGTAGCAAAGCCCTAATTATGAACTTTAATTAGGTGCGTTGTACGTAGACATTTTACCCTAACCTTTTTAATCATTTAATTCTGTTTTAATTATTTCCTCATATGGGTATTCATTATATCATTTTATTTGTTCTAATTTTGTATATATAGGACCTAATTAAAGTAGTTGGATTGATTATAAATTCATGAAAATCAATGTTATATAACAAGTAGTATTTGTCTAATTTTCAGTGGTTTTTACAAAATTTGAGGTGGAGATGATGATGGGCAAGAGAAGAGTAGCTGATGAAACATGTCTGATATCGTGCATGTTCATCTTCTTACTCCTGTGCTCAAATATTTGTGCTTTTGATGGGGATGAAGTTGAGCTTCTCCTATCCTTGAAAGCTTCCATCAACGACCCTTTACGCTTCCTCTCCAACTGGAATGCCACAGGCAGCAACAATGTATGCAACTGGCACGGCATCACCTGCAAAAACGACACGTCGTCGTGGTCGCAGCACATCGCCGCCATCAACCTCTCGGGCACAAACATCTCCGGCAAACTATCCTCCACGGTCTTCCACTTGTCTCACGTCGAAATGATCGACCTCTCCAACAATCGAATCTCTGGCCAAATTCCAAACGACATGTTCACTGCAGCCGCCGCGAATTCGCTTCGGCATCTCAATCTCAGCAACAACAACTTAACAGGCACGCTTCCACAAGGCTCACTCCCCAACCTAGAGATTTTGGACCTGTCCAACAACATGATTTCGGGGACAATCCCAAACGACGTCGGATCCTTTTCGAGCCTCAAGTTCCTCGACCTCGGCGGCAATGCGTTGTTTGGCAAAATCCCAACTTCCATATCAAACATGTCCAGCTTGCAGTACTTCACCTTGGCTTCGAACCAACTGGTGGGCCCGATTCCGGCTCAATTGGGCCGACTGAAGAGCCTCAAGTGGATTTATTTGGGCTACAACAATTTCTCCGGAGAAATCCCAAACGAGATCGGAGATATTGTCTCTTTGAATCATCTCGATCTCGTTTACAACAATCTCACCGGCCAAATCCCAGTCTCTCTCGGCAACCTCACTCAGCTTCGGTACCTCTTTCTGTACGGAAACAAGCTCACGGGTCCGATTCCTCGCTCCATTTTCGGTCTCCGAAATCTCGTTTCTTTGGATCTCAGCGATAATTCGCTTTCGGGTGAGATTCCTGAGCTTGTTCTTCAGCTCCAACAATTGGAGATCCTTCACCTTTTCTCCAACAATTTTTCGGGGAAAATTCCGAACGCTTTGTCTTCTCTACCTCGGCTTCAAGTTCTTCAGTTGTGGTCCAACGGATTCTCGGGTGAGATTCCGGAAGATCTCGGAAAGCGAAACAATCTCACGGTTTTAGACCTCTCCACCAACCATCTCACCGGAAAAGTACCCGAAACGCTATGCGACTCGGGCCGCCTTTTCAAGCTCATCCTCTTCTCCAACTCTCTCCATGGTGAAATCCCACAAACTTTGGTTTCTTGCAAGAGCTTGCGCCGAGTTCGCCTTCAAAAAAACCGCTTTTCCGGCGAAATATCGGCCGAGTTCACGAAATTGCCTCTTGTCTACTTCTTGGATTTCTCGGGCAACAATTTCTCTGGAAGAATCGATGACAAAAAATGGAACATGCCATCACTTCAAATGCTGAATTTGGCGAGTAATGGATTTTTTGGGAGTTTACCGGAGTCGTTTGGCAGCGACAAGCTGGAGAACTTGGACTTGTCCGAAAACGGGTTCTCGGGTAGTATCCCGTCGGGTTTTCGGAACTTATCGGAGCTAATGGAATTAAAGCTTTCTTACAACAAGCTCTCTGGCTACATCCCACAAGAATTGTCTTGGTGTAAAAAGCTTGTGAGTCTTGACCTCAGCCACAACCAGCTCACCGGCCCAATTCCCGTTAGTCTCTCCGACATGCCGGTTCTTGGGCAACTCGACTTGTCCGAAAACCAATTGTCGGGCGAGATTCCGTGGAATTTAGGCAAAACAGTGTCACTTGTTCAAGTGAACATTTCTCACAACAAACTCCATGGAACTTTGCCGGCCACCGGAGCGTTTCTGGCCATAAACGCCAGCGCGGTGGCCGGGAACGACCTCTGTGGCGGCGACACCACGAGTGGCTTGCCGCCATGCAGCAAGAGCTTGAAGACCAACCCCACCTGGTGGTTTGTTCTCACTTGCTTTCTTGCTGGATTAGCGGCTTTTGTGGTAGCTAGCTTTGCCATTGTATTCATTCGAAGGAGGCGAAAGGATTTGGAGCTAAAAACAGTGGAGAGTGAAGATGGGATCTGGGAACTCCAATTCTTTGATCCAAGGGTTTCGAGATCGGTCACAATTTCCGATATTTTATCGGCAGCCAAACAAAGCAATGTCATTGCAATGGGCAAAACGGGAATTTCATATAAAGGAGAGTCGGTGCTAAATGGTATGCAATTTGTCGTAAAAGAGGATGCTGTGAATTCAATTCCACCGAGCATTTGGTCTGAGATGGCAGAGTTTGGGAAGCTTCGGCACCCGAACATTGTGAGATTGATCGGGGTGTGTTGTCATTCTGACAAGGGTAGATATGTCCTCTACGAGTATTGTGAAGGGAAGGTGTTGAGTGAAATATTAAGGAATTTAAGTTGGGAACAACGGCGGAAAATCGCCGTTGGGATTGCAAGAGCTCTGCGCTTCTTGCATTCCTATTGCTCCCTGAGTATTATCGCTGGCCGCGTGTCACCGGAGAAAGTCATTGTTGATGCAAAAGATGAGCCTCGTCTCCGATTGAGTCTCCCAGGACTTGTTCATACGGAATCTAAAGGATTCGTTTCTTCTGCGTACGTTGCTCCAGGTACGTACTAGGACTAATATATATTCATGCAACCATAATATGCACGTAAATGAGTTTCACTTCTATTAGAAATGTTCTAAATTTTATTATGTTTAATTTGTAGAAGCTAAAGAAAGCAAAGGCATAACAGAAAAGAGTGATATCTATGGGTATGGCCTCGTCCTGATCGAATTGCTCACGGGGAAAAGTCCCGGCGACACAGAATTTGGCGTGCACGACAGCATTGTTGAGTGGGCTCGGTACTGCTACTCGGACTGCCATCTTGACATGTGGACCGACCCGACAATTAGAGGACACGTGTCGAACAATCAGAACGAGATTGTGGAAATCATGAACTTGGCCCTTCACTGCACTGCTATAGACCCCAAGGCTAGACCATGCGCCAATGAACTATACAAAACCCTAGACTCTATTATGAACACAAGTTCTTGTACGTGTTTCAATTCTTAAAGTTCCTTCTGCTTTTTGATTTTCCCCAAGGATTTTTGTTCAAGTTTTTTTTTTTTCTTGGTTTATTATAGGGTAATGTACGTGTTAATTAATTAATTACCACCTTTTGTTGTATTTTGTAACATAAGGTGTTAATTACTAGCTAGTTCTCAAATGTTTTGTTTGATTGTATGTTTGACATACTAATGAGTGCAAAAGTGTAGATACATAAACTAAGAGGCCAGGATGTACGTTAATTAGTTTATATTATATATTTTTTGGGCCATAACTGCCTGTATTATGATTTAATCGATCCCTTTTCTCTCTAGCTTCTACAAGCATGCATGGTGTCTTTTCTTTTAGAATACCTTGCAAATCATCATGTCACTACTTTAATTAACATCTTATTTATGATCGGAAAAGTACTTAACAGTAGTTTTTAATGGTTGAGTTCGGAATATGCAATCACCACCTTTTCCCTTTCTTTATGGCCAGTTTGCAAGAGAAAGGAAATTGGACCATTAAACAAAGTGGGGTCCGTCTTTCCCCTTAGTAAAAAAAGGAAGAGCATCAAATAATTAGAGGAAGGAAATGACCTTCTAAACGCATGCGTAATACTGGCCAGAGGACTACAATTTGATACTACACACATGTACAGTATCTCTAGTACATAGAGATGGGCCCACCTATATATACAGAAATATTGCTAAATTGTATATTTGTATGTTATGCGCATGTTATCTGATACGTTGTTTTGTACTTTAGACTTTTCCATCTTAGTGTTTTGAGAAAAACTTACTTAACCCTCGTGATATCACATTTTCTCATTTATTCTTTTTTTTCTCTCACTCTTGATCTTTCTTTCATCTCTTGTCTTTATTTATTTTTTTTTTTTCAAAGAATACCACATCACTACAATATAAGAATAGATAAATTTTTTTTCACGTCTTAATTATATATGTTGAAATTGGAGATTGGATTAGGATATAAGTGTGTGTATATATAGATGGAGGAAAAAAGCTAGCTGGCTAGGAAGGATAAACAACCACTGGTGCTACGGTGTTGGTGCGAGCATGTATAATAAGCAGACATATATATTGGCGACTACTGTTGGATTCATACGAGTTTATCTTTTTAATCTTAAAATATAAATTATGAATTCTTTGATTTGTGTACATATTATGCACTCAACAAATGGTTGAATATATTGGCATGAGCTATTATGCAGCATGTGACTCTTTTCCCTAGTTACTATATATATTATTGTCGATTGTGGACAAGATCGAAGAGAAAATATAGCGGCATACTGAATGGTCTTAATCAGTGAGTTAGGTACGTGAAAGAAAGTACTAGCAAACATGATCAGCACTGCTCATGCATTTTGCAGGGGACAAACTGCAGTAACATCTGATATTCCCCTTCATGATATTTTTTGTCCCATTGTCGGACACTCTTTTGCATTTGAAAGAAGCCAAACAATATTCACAAAGCTGCATGTCAAAGCTCGATCATCACGTTAGACAGTGAAAATGGAAGCAAACCCTTTTTAGCTTTATATGCTCTCACACTTTAATCTCTCCGGCCCCCTCTACCTTTCCTTGATTAATTTGAAACAATGGTCAAAGGGTTTTACAATCTCAAGAATTCCAGCTAATATGTTACAGAGAGTACTTTATTCTCACAGTTCTAAGGATCAGAACAGTTATTAAATAATTTTTACATTTCAAATTAAGGAGCTAGGTAATTAATTAAGGAAAATTAATGAATATATTAGGGAGACTTGTTCCTTATTGGACACTCCTTAATTAGCTTTATTGGCTTATAAAACAAGTTTGAAATGATTGGTGGATTTTTTCTCTCTTATCTGCTTTCCTTTCACGTTAAACATATGAATTGCAATTATTATCACTGGGGCTGCACTTATATCCTGTGCATGTGTTAAGTACTAAAACAAGCATGTTGTTGAATTGGGTATCAAAAGGAGAAGAATCATATATGTTTAGATGGGGCTGTTTCAGACCAGGTGATATGATCATGAGGCAGCATGCAATGTTAATTTCTTAATTATGACCTATCTTAGTTAATTTCCTTCTACGTTGTAATTATGATGCTTAATTAAATAAGGGTTTATTTAATTAATTAATTTCTATTGGCTACATTGATGGCTCTAAGCAATGATGAAAGTCTGACAAGGCCTTTTCTTTTTTAATTGTACAGCTCTATGAGACTGTGATCATGATCGAGCAGAAGTACTCATGATAAGGCCGGGGGCTATAAAATAGTTAGAAGATTCCATGTCCAAAGATGAGTCTAAACACATAAATTTAAAGAAGTTGACATTTTTAGGAGCAAACCTGGCCAGCTCAGTTTTGCTGGCATGCACGGATATGATCAATCGATCCATTATATATATTTGAAGGCTCATTCAATTCTTACATTTCTTAAAAGCCTCAAGATTTCAATGATGCTAATTCTTGGAGACCATGCAAAAGGCTCTTTGGCCTCCTTTCTTTCCATTCAAAAAGCTCCTTTTCCTCTTGAGGTGTTTACATGGCATGCATTTTACTTCTCCGTTTTGGTTTACTTTGTAGATCAAAAAACAAACATTTTTTTTGTGTGTTTTCGATTTAAGACAGGTGGGTTTTGTTTACGATTTTTTATGTAGTAATAATCATTGGATACACGTGTCTCGATCCCATCGCATATCACAGCAACAACGTTCCCACTGATTAAACACACATGCA
Source organism: Dryas drummondii (assembly GCA_003254865.1). Classification (NCBI taxonomy): domain Eukaryota; kingdom Viridiplantae; phylum Streptophyta; class Magnoliopsida; order Rosales; family Rosaceae; genus Dryas; species Dryas drummondii. The sequence continues at coordinate 2,261,888 of QANW01005609.1, forward strand.
GTTAATTAAACTCTCACAAGCGCTACAAATTAAGGGGAAAATTTTACTAACTGATCATCATGAGTAATCTACATGGCCAATTCTCTTAGCATGACTAGTACCATGGTCTCTAACAATGTCATCTCCATTACTGATTAAGTACTTAAATCAGTAACTATAACCAAGATTTTACCATGACTCAATTTTAAGATCGAGATGCAAAAACGAAAGCCTATGGTCGCTTTTGTAACTAATAATGTCAGCGCTAAAATTGTCTTTACATGATTTGATCAATGAATATATCGATTCCTTTTTCAATTTGGAATCTTGTAGTCTACTCTTGCACATACTATCGATCGATTGTCTCGTTAGAGATCGATAAGCTTTAAAGTATATTCAGATTGAAGCTAGCGTCAAGGATTCGACAACTTTAAAATTAATGGTGGGGTAAGAGATTGCTTATCTGATTACCTAACTAAGAAGCTTAATTATTGTGAGAGAATAAAGACTTGGCAGAATGATTACCAATTAAACTATATATATATCATCATAATAACTAAAGAGAAATTAAAGAAGGAGCAAAATCTCATATGGATCTATATATATCAAAAATTGCGCATTACTCGTTGAATATTGTGGTCACTTTTTCTTTCTGTTTTTTTTTTCTTTGTTTTCTTGAAACATTCTGTTACAATCAAGATATGTAACGCGATATCCTTATTAATTAACTCGATCAGTATATCTGTTCTTTTCGTCCTGAGTCATGTCTTAAGAAAAAAAAAAATTGATTTTCAAAGATTGCCAAGGACAAGAACTGTTATTGAACAGTCCTTCAGAGTTCAGATAGTAATCAAAAGTTAATAATTGGCAATTTGGAAGGAATCCTGTTCTCACTGCATGTTAATCTGGAATTGAGGTTCTTAACAATAATTCTTCAAGTATATATACACAAGTTGACAGGAAAATAATAAAAGAACAAAAAAAAAAAAACAAAAGAGAGATCAGCTTTATGTCCACTAGTGTTGGATGGGTTCTGATAGCTAGGCTAATACTTGAAATGACAATGGTCCTGAATGTGGCCAATTGAAAGGGAGAGTGAAAGTTGGTATTAAAATGATAAAGTAGAGTGGATGAGGGCAGAGACAAGAGCAGAGAGGGATGGCCTGAGTCAGTGAAATTTTCATAAATAACTAGCCAACATCTTCAACAAGTAAATGCTTGTCCCACAGTGAAGACATAAAAGCACTCAAAGTACAGTGCTTATATGACCTTCGGGATTTACAAAGCTACTAAGCCTACTATGAATAGAACCTTTTTTTTTTTTGTGAAAACAAAAAAAGAAAGAAGGGAAAAGAAAAGGCAGAACAGAAGCATTATGATTCATAAATAAGCATAAAGTAAGATACAGAGAGTAGGATAACCAAAAAAAAAAAAATTGGGGCCAATATGCCTTTTTAATGCACATGCTCATAACTGTTTTAGGGCACTTTGCGCTTTCCTCATACTCAAAGAGAAGACAAAGAAGAGGTTTTCCTAACTTAGTTTATCTTTCTAAATCCTATATCTTCTGTTCAAAGTTTTAGACAAATGACCAGTTGATGAACATGAAGCAGATGCAGTGAGCAGTTTCTTCTTCATTCAACACCTTCCATGCCACTGCTCTCTCATAGGAGACTGGTCTCCCCATGCTTGACATGCATATACCACCTTGAAGACACATAAAACCCTGTCCCCCCACAGAGGAAAAATAAAGGTTAATCACCCATTTCAAAAGTAAGAAAGTGAAAGTCATCAGCTCAAGTTAACACTCTGCTCTATGCATGCAAAGACACTTGAATGATATAGTAAAAAACCAAAACATTTTTTTTTTTTTTGGCATAACAAGAGTGCAAAATATTTTGGTTGCCAAGATGGAGTAACCATAGTATGGTTTGATAAGATTTCAGTTTTGCTATTGTTTGTTTTTTCTCCATCGGACACCTTCTTTAATGTTTTTTCCTCATCTTAGATGGACTTCAAAGTACCATACCTGCTGCATAATTTGCGGGAACTCGGTGCATAGGGTCTTCCTTCCATTGTCATCAAAAATCTTTTCCAGTGTAATGTCTTGAAGGGCAACTAGGGTCGTCTCAAGCATGTCAAGGCCGGCCTGGTTTGCGAATGTAAAAACTGGCAATGCCTGCATAAATTGTGAAAATAGATTATGGGAAGGGAAAATATGTAAAAGTATTTCATAATTACAGAGGGACTCTGGATTATCAGACTATTTATAAATAATTTGGATATAAATACTAAATGTATAGTATCTACAAGACAACGGCTGAGTAAGCATAAGAGATAGTCACAAGAGGAATTGAAAGCAAATTAGCTCAGACAAGCATTACAGGGTTCTTATTTATAAATTCGTAAACATCTTACGTTATTTTATTAGAAATTTAGGGGTCAACCTTTAATACATTGCTTCAAGGATTACAGCTCAGAATAGAAAGCTAGGCTGCAAAAGGAATATTTCAGAACAAAAAAGCAAATAAAAAAAAAAATATACCTTCAAAGAGCAGCATAAGACTGCATCCGAGTGATGCCAAAGGGATTTGAGAATGGACTCACTTTCTTCAGCTTTTAGTAGTTCTACCCCTAGATAGCACCTGAAAGATGAAGAATTAAAATATAGCTTTCACTTCTTTTGTTCAATTTTAGGTGGAAAAAATGATAACAAGTTTCCTTGTCAATTCTTGGCCTTGAGCCTCACTAGCAGACAGTAGGTCTGTAATATAAGATTTAGTCCTATCTAACCAATTGGCCTACGTTACGTACCTATAACTCTGACAGATCCAAGCAGCAAGTGTCTGTGCTTCAGGAGTGCCAGGTGGTGGCCGGAAACCAGGATGAGAACCGAAACGAGAAGGGGAGAGGGCCAGTGCCACCCTCTGCACTGATGCTATAATACTGCGGACATACTGCCGAGCCATGGACGCTACATTTTCTTGCATGTGAATTTCACATGCGAATTGGAATGCTATAGTCATCACAGATTTTGTATTCCCACAATGACCAGAATTATCACCTGATGCTCTGCTTCCTGCAGGTCCAACTTCAAGAGCAGAGGCAAGATCAAGTGTACGGTTTGGACTAGGGGCATCCTGCACAATAATTTAAGCACATAACCCCTAAGAAAATTAACATCGTACAAAAAGAAATCATAAGAGAGTTTTATAATATAGCATATAAGATGAATATATGGTTACCATCCGCGAATCAAGAGGAATGATGCGGAAACCAGAAGGTAGAATTGGAGCATCATCAGAAAAAGAGGCATCAATGGGAGCAAAGATGAGTTCAGCACAGGTGCCAATGGCATTTTCATCCACTCCATTACACAGCTGGAATTCAAAGAAACCAGAAACAACAAAAATCAATGACTATAATTTTATAAAAACAAGTAAAACCAAACTTTCTTATATACAAGTGATAAATATTTACTATTTAGAGAATGATAGTATACGGGACCATAAAAAAATGTAAGCACATTATGTTGTAAATCAAATGGAAAAGAAAAAATGTACTTACTTGCAAGAGGAAAATGTCAGCAGGCATAATCATATCCTCCCGATAGTGGCCCATATTCTCAATCTTGATGACCTCCATGAACTGTTTACATATAACCAAAACATATCAACATTCACACAGAAAATTGCTATGCTAAATGGAATATAAGGTACTACATTAGTGATAGAATGGCCTTCTACATGCTACAAGATAATTCACTACCCAATACCTACCTCTTCATGCTCAATTGTGTGAGCTAGTGGAAGAATAACCTGATCCCCAAAACTTCCGGCTCGAGACCCTAGTATGCCACAGGGACCAGCTTTAATAGCAGCAGCTGAATAAGCATCAATGCTTCTGTCTGCCCACTCTGACCGGTGTTCTCTCAAGAACCTAAGGAGTATGGCTGGAGGCACATTCTACAGGAATAAGGGCAAAACAGACGAGTTATTAGAAAAATTTGGAAGATGATTAATTAAAGAGAAAGAGAACAAGAACCATGATGTTTTATCTTCTTCTAAAGCATGTATTCTCATGTTGGATTGTTGTAAAGAAGGTTTAGAGGAGCCAAACAATGGTTATAATGTCAATGTAATATAGAAGAATCACTTTCCAAGTTGTTGCTTCCTAGGGATTATTTTAACTTGATTTTTTTGGTTATCATCTGCAACACATTTAAAATCCTTACTTGGAGTAACATGGATGCTTTGGCACATAAAACTGCATTGCTCATAGATGGAACTCCATTGGCATAAAGATTTGCGCTTATCATCTTGCCCGGAGACGAGTTCACCATAAGGGTAACATCATCAACACCATCACTTTGTATAATAGACCATCCCTCATCTGTAAACCCATTAACTGCTTCATTGAAACCCCTGCATCATAGAATTTGTAAGATTCCCAGAGTTAAAATTTGATCAACCATTCCAAGAAACAATCTGGAGATTAAATCATAAACACACTTGCTCAATCTCTGACTAAGACCACGGAGAGCTGCAGGCCTTCTCCCCCAACCAGTGGCATTAGGCTGAGAAACTTCTTGAGAAATCTGCCTCAAATTGCGTAAAGCCTGAATGAAGAGAGAAGACAATTAGTCTACATTAGAGCATAAGATGTATGAAATCAATCTTCATCTCCCTATATCTTATTTAATAAGCATTATTAATTCCTTTGAATAATAGTGTAAGCTCATTTCTACTGTTCAATAAAGAATATCAGACAGGAGAAAACAGTCTTACTGCCATCGTTGTCTTTTGAGCAAGAAGTGCTGATGACTCATAGAGTGGGCGCAAGACTTCAGGTACACTCCAAGGCTAGTTTTAAGTAATCAAACAAGTCAAAACTATGATCAATCAAGCCAGGGAATGACTTTGCTTCAAAATATAAACCAAGCCAGTTTTGCATACCTCTAAATCCACATGATCAACAATATGAATTATTGACCCACCACCTTCACAAGGTCTAATTAAATATCCACTTGGCAGCATTTCTGCTCTCACAAAATTCTGCACTGGTGGCATACTCGGACCATTCTGAGTGTTGTTAAGTGATCGTTCACAGACCTACCATGAATCACACAGCATATATGACACACCAAATTAGAGGCACTTCCAGTGAACAACAGCATACATATCACCAAATTTTGGTGCTTGTATCCCAAAATCCATGAGTCACATACCACAAGACTACCATCTTCCAAAACAGACGTGTAGCGCAGCAACCAGAAGTCACGAGCTGGTGCCAAAGTTGTGGGTGCATAGAGCTAGGAGACAAAGTTCCAAACTTTGTTAAGCAGGTCCACCAATTAGGACAAAACTCAAAATGGCAACCACAAAATAGAGATTAGAGAGCACTCTACCTGCATGTAAAGCAGTTCAATGGTTCCACCATTTCCAGTGGACAACACATTTAGCACATCCACAGACCGGCAGTTGCGGAACCATGAAGTTCGATCTTTAAGGATTTCAGCAACCTGTATACAACAACATCATTAATTAATGTTTTGTAAGACTCCAACAAGATTAATAATTAATTAGTATGTTGATTGCCAGACCAAGTGGAGAAGGACTTACTCTTGTAGGCTCTAGACCCACAAGGCCGCATGCACGTGCTGCCACACCAGTGCAACCGTGAGAAATTGCAACGATTCCAATGGAATCCGGACCAGGCTGTGCAGTTCATAACAAAAGAGAATACACAATAAGAAATGGAATTTAGGAACATTGCCATCTGAGACATTTTGATTTTTGAGCAGCACGCCAAAATTAACTATGCAACTGAGATGAAACCATAAGGGAAGAAAAGAATTTAACAAAACCATGCTGTTTGAATGTTGCTTCTTTTTTAAAATAAATAAATAAAAAAGAATCATAATTACTTCCTTAATTATTTTGCTAATTTTATTTAAAAAATAGATTTTTTTGCTAGGCTTAATTAATTATGCTTTTACTACTCAAATGTTTATTTGTTTTATTTTACCACATACAACTATTTATATATCTCACTTTATCTTTTTCCGTTAATTCCATTACTCAAGTTGTCAAAAATGTTGATGTGATATGGGCATTTTTGTCACCAATATTAACGAATTAGCTAATGAAATAGACGAAAAAAGATAAAGAAGGACAAACAGAATAATTGTAAGTGATAAAGTAGGATAAATAAACATCAATGTGCTAAAGTGTGAATCAATTAAAACTATGAGGGTAAAAACATAATTAAAACTTTTTTACTACTCACAAAATGGAAGTTAAAGAAAGATGTATTTAAAAAAGTAAAATATAATACCAGAGCCCTTTGAGGCTTTGACTGACCAAAAACAAAAAAAAAAAGAAAACAGAGCATATTAAAAGCCTGCACCTTTCTGGAAAATAGATACTTATATAAAAATAAAAGAAAGCAGAAAATATTCTATTTGCTTCATTTAAGAAAGAATAAAATGAATGGGGGACCCAAAAGGTAAAAGCAACATTGGTCTGTCCAAAAATTTAATTGATGTGGTTTGAATGTTGCTTAGAAGGTTAGCAAAGTCATGTAGCTTGTAAAAATTTCTTGATAATCACAAAAGAGATATTGGAGCATAAATGTTACAATACAATTATACAAGACATTAAATAATGACAGGGAAAGGAGAGAAGTTTATACCTTCATCCCAGGCATTTGGACCCACTCCACAGCAGTTCCAGTGGCCTTTGACAGAAACTCTGCTAAAGTTTCCTCTGCAATGGACAAAAGTCTAGAAAACATACAAAGAACAATCAATCGATCTCATTACTCAGAATAATATAACAACAGCAACAACAAGAACAAGGACAAGTAATTGTGAAGCACAAAAAAGAGTGAAAAAGACTCGAGAAGGAGAAGTGAGAATCAAATCCAGTACTAACCCTGCAGGGCTGGCATCCCTTGGTGGATGCTGAGGAGTCAAATGGTGTTGACCACTTGTCACCACCGATTCACAACTTGTGTCTGTGGTGGCCAGAGTAGCCTGCAACACAAACAGAAAAAAATCTCAAAAACTCAAAACCCAGAAAACAATTGTTGTACAAACTACAAACCCATATCCCTTTATTAAAAGAAAAGTCTTTTCTAGATTGATATAAGCTCAAATCCCATTCGAGCAGACCAAAATGAAATTTTTCTGAAGATTAAAAAAAAAACAAGAGAGAAGAAATTTAAACGAATGAAATTACATTCTGAGTCTGTTGGCGGAAATAGCTGTTCTCATAAACCAGCTGAGAGACTTGCTTTTGCAACCTGTCGTTCTCTTCCATCAGAAGCTTATTCATAGCCGTCAGCTTTCGATTCACCGTTTGCAATCTGGAAGCCTCTTTCCTCTGCTTCTCTCTACATCTGCAATTAATTCAAACCCAGAACAAAACCAATTAAACAAACCCACAAATTACAAGAAATTGAAAAGAGAAAAGAATTAAAAGAAGCAACCCAATTGGGGATTTTGGGTAGTAATTAATTAAGTACCTGCGGTTCTGGAACCAGACTTTGATCTGCTTGGGCTCGATGTTGGAGAGTATGGGGCACTCGCGAATCAGCTGCTGGCGGCGCATGGAACTGGGTTTTGGGCAATCGTGGTAGAGCCTCTCCAAGGCCTCCACTTGCTCCGGCGTGTACCTCACGTACTTGCCATTGTCCATTTGCATCTTCATCCCTCCGTCTTTGCACGCCGACGACGTCACCGCCATCATACCCTCCTCCTCCTCACTATATTGCATGGGTGGATAGATCGATCTGTAAGCTCAATCATAAAAATAAAAAAAAGGAACAAGAAATATTCAACAAATTCAAATTGAATATTGATTGAGTAATTAGACAAACCCACTTACCGTTTTGGTTGGCTAAGAAGCTTTTGTTGATGGTGCCCAGAAGCTAGGAAGTCGCTGAGCGTGTTGTTTCATTAATTGATGGAGTAGCTACTGGCTATCTAGCTAGTTCATCACCATCATTATGGCACTAACTTTGAGCTTTCTTGAGATCCATCTTCTGCTCCCAAATTTACAACCAATGAATTAACCCTCTTTGGCTGTGTTTAGAATTGGAGTATCAGGAGATGCCTTCCTTGAAACCTCTTAAACATGCTAAGAAACTTAAAAACTAGTGCATGTATGTATGAGCTCAACAAGACTTGGGTACTGTCAAGTCAAGTCTGTCATACAGCTGAGAAACTTGATGAGGGGAATTGTGTATGATTTTTTACTATGTTAGATATGATTTTATCATTATAATTTATATATATATATATATAACAGAGGAAATAAAGGAAAGTCTTTTAATGGTAAAGAAGAGTACTAAGATTGGAATATGTCTTAATTATAAGAGAAGAGAAACCCATAATACCAGACAGATCGAGAAGAAGAAGAATAACCGACCATATATTTCTTGTTTTCACATCATTTTCTCTCTTTTGGTGTTGCTGTTGCTTTTGCTGCTTTTCTTTCTTGCACTGGTTTGTTTGGCACTTTCCAACACTTAAACTCTGTCTCTCTTTCTTATTTTCTTTTTCTTATTTTCTCGATCTATCAGACTCCTCTAGCTCGTCTCTAGCTGCAATATTAATCTGAAAGCATTAATATTGCGATCCACACTTTCATGCACGGCGCGTACGTACGTACGTTGTAAGGTTTCTGCGCGACCTGGCTCGGTTGTCGGACGTAAATACCCTCCTACACATACTCGCTCATCAATATCATCATCTGCATGGAGACCATGCATGCATGTCATCATGTTATATAAGCTGATTTGAATCCACCAAATTTTGATGTCAAAATGAAGTCAAAAATATATAATGGACAAAATTATGAGCGCTTTCGCATGCGGTCTCTCATTTTCTCATGCCATCACCTACTTTCCCTCTCATCATCATCACAATGCTATACATGCATGCATGACATCAAAATATACATAAAAAAACACACACATATAGATATATAGATACAATATATTTAGCAGCTTTTATAAGTAGGTTTGGCTGTCAACCAATGCAAGCTTGCAAGTTGTCGTGTTTGTTCAATTATTTTGAGACCTGTCTCATGCACAAGTGTCCAACGAATTGCTTTCTAATTAGAAAATAATTATACAACTTGTATATGTTTTAGTCACAATCTCGAAAATAGAGAAAACAAAAAGTCCATATATAACTAATTTTGCCTAATTCGATCCATCCTTTTAGCAACTTAATTGATTCAATACTTGCTAAGCACGCAGCAATATTGCGGTCAAGGTAATCTTACATTCTTACCAAACAATTACTGGCGAGTCACTATAGGTTAACTAACCTGAAGAAATTTTGATGCTACCAATTCAATTATTTTGTTTGAAATTTGTGCTAAACGCTTTTGTTATGACTTATAAGCACATAAAAAAAATTCATTAGAAACTCAAGTATTTACTGCTTTTTTACTTGTCAATGACACATAAGTGATGAAACCCATATTTCAAGTGATCATACATGTAAACAAATGTTATTTTCTGTTCTTATGTGCGGTACATAGTACGTAGTCTCGGTATTATTAAAAATAAAATGTATTTTGTATTTTTCTGATACCATATTTAACATTTATCTTAAAAATTTAAGTGATCATATGTTTAGAAATTCTTGCTATTAGATATTTAAGCATACTATTGTGTCAGTAATTAGTTTTCAACAAAATCACTATTTACTGTCCGAACCTTTGGGATATAAGAAAAGAAAAACGGAGTGACTCTTAGCTATATTGATCTTTTGTTAAAGTTGGGTCTTGGCTTTGGTTGATTAGTTTTATGACAAGGGCACAGATGGGTTGAAATTGTGCATATATCTTAGGTAAAAGTTGACACACAAATTTCCGAAAGCCCAATTATGCCACTTTTTTAGAACCACCCTTCACAAAGGAGTACACAGTACTTTTTCCACCATATTTTTCTAGAGTAAACAAGTCAATATATAGAACTTCATTCGTACATACAATTTCCCAATTATTTTCCCAGTCAATGATGAATGGTGGTCTCTCATCTCCTGCCATAAATTTTCAAACCTCACATTGTCCACTCCTCTCAAAGTTGGCCGTCACTAAAAAGGAAAAAAAAGTAAATAATTAAAATAAAACCCATATGTATATCCTTTGCTATGTGATTGGTGAAACTTAGCAATTAATGGCAGACCAACCTAAGTGGGTGTGTTTGATTAAACAATTTTCCACATCCTTAAGATAGACTTAACTATTCAATTATAATCTCATTTTTCCCTTAATGTCATACACTTTTTGGGCCCATTATATTAAGTTGCAAGAGCCTAAAAGTTTTACCATGTCCTAATCTAAGCTTAAAATATAAGGCGGCCGGAGAACGTGCAACAAGATCAATGGCCTAAACCTAACCAAAAAAAGAAATTTAAGCGAAGTTTTTATTTTTCATCTCAAATTTTTTGCATTATGTCAACGGCTGTGACGGTAGCAAGTGGGCTGGTAAAAGGGCCGGCATACCCCGCCACATTCGGCGGTAGGATAGAGAAAGCGTGCCACCAAAGATATGTGGATTTTTTAAAGTTTGTTGTTGTTGGTGGTGATTTTTTGGCCCTGTCAAAGGTTGACAAGTGTCGAGTCGTGTGTAGCGTGGGTTTGACGCCAGCAGACCATATCTGGAGTGTGTGGTCCACTCGTGTGGACCCAGAAAGATGTGGACCCCGCACGCGTGATTAAGAGTGAAGACTCGCCCCTCTGCTTTACAACGTGCTCCTCACCACCCACAATCAAATTTTTTCTTTATTTTTCTACTTGAATCATAATACTTTAGGATGTTAATTGGAATTTTGGTTTATTTGTATATTTATCTCATGAGACTATAAGTTTATCTCACTTTAACTCTTAAAGTTTATTGTCTTAGTTTATCCCTTTTAAGTTTTTCATTTGTCTCACATAATTCGAAATCGTCAAGTTCGTCAATTAACATGTTATCAATTTAAACGTTGGAATAGACATACTTGACAGTTTTGAATTATGTAAAACATGAATAAAACTTACAATAGGTAAATTGAAACAATAAATTTTAAAATAGTAAAGTGAGATAAAACTAAAGTTTTAGGGATAAATATGTATATAAGCCTTGAATTTTTTATAACGTTTTTAAATATGTTTTAGAGGTTTATCGATCGAGAATATAGAGTATAACTATAATGTTGTAATTGCACATGCAGTTGCAATTGGAACAGGTGAGATTTGCTGAGCGAATGGCGCTTCCTACAAAGCACTTAGCGTTACTTTTTGTCTTGAAACGTAAAGACGTACACATGCGTTTGTCATTTGGGATAACAAATGAGTGATTTGTCTTTTATTTGATAAATTATTGTGTGATTACAATAACATGTAACATATTAACGTGATAGTATTAGTTTACTCAAATTATAAAAGGTGTAATATTAATTAATCGATCATTAATATGTAAAACTTAATGTCAAAGAAAAAAAATCATCCGAATTCCCAAATAGAAATTGGAGGGCGTAATCCAGATATGTGAGCAAACGCAAGTAAAACAAAGATGTTAATGAGGGAGCTAGCTGTGGTCTTATAGATTATATTATTTGATACTCGATGCATGGCACATATTGAAAAGTGACATGAATGGTGCATATGATATAGTTGTAGTGTATTTGCATTGAAGTGGCGAGTGAGGGAGTGAGTGAGTTGTGAGGGACCACGAACCCGGTAAAACACATGAAGAAGATAAAGATTAAAGAGCAAAGAGCTGAGTAAGGTGTTGGTTCGAAGAACTGAAGATAGACAAGGGGTGGTTTGTGGTTTGTGGGTGGGGGATTGGGACCACTGGGAACAGAACGCATGTCGCTATCTTTCGGTGTGTCAGATTGTCAGAGACTGAGAGACTGAGATGAGTGACATTCTCTTTGGGTATTGGGAAGCGTGAGTTTCACTTCGTGGCTTCGTCAACGTAACGGACTTTCACTAGTCCGCCCTTTACTGTGACACGACGCACCTCTGTCTCCTTGTCTCACTCATTTGATCGCAATTTGCGTTGGGCCCAAATTAATTACATCTTTTACCCCCCAGTTAATCCCATCACTCATGCATACTCTGTCACATCTTTTTGGTCGCGTGAATCAAATCGTTTTTGCTTGGGCATTTGGGGTCAGGCATGAGGTGCCAATTGCCAAAAGCTAAGCCAGCACAAACGAAAGAAAATTCACACATGCAATATTGCAGTGTGCCTCACTGCCTGCCTTGCCTATAATAATATTAATATGTAAAGAAAGAAAGGCACGCGAAGCAGAATCAGCAGCTGGGTAGCACAATATACACACATTTGTGAACAAATTTAATGGGAGTGAGTAAAGTGGTTGGCAGAGGAAGCGTGACCCGACAACTACCAAATGGACGGTGGGCTCCACCCCACCCAGCGGCGTACATTACAAATAGAGACGGTGGGGCCCTTTCCCATATCCATCATCATCATCACCCTCTGATTCATCGGTTGTCACTCACAAGTCACATCACAGTTACAAATTCACTATATTGCTCTCGCCGGATTTTTAAATTTCAAAGATGAAGAGAATATTCGGCGGCGCCACTTTATTTATTATTATTCAGACGCCAACCTCTGACGTGGCGCTCCCAAAATGTCACTGTTTTGACTTTAAGCGCTAGCTGCCTAAACTCTTTTGTCTTAGGTAGGTGATCATGGAGTTGTATCGTATTGTTTTATGTAACAGCTATATACATTATCTATGTCTCTCTCATTACGTATAAACAACACATAAGACATGTATCTATAATAAGTCGGTTTTTTGTATGGTATGATGTTCAGGTCATGTCATTCTGAAACCAGATCAAGTCATACACCACCCTCATAGACAATGCATGCAAATTATATATACATATTTAACAAAGCCAGCCATTGCTGGCCAAAGATTTATTTATTTATAATTATTTGATTAATACAAGGGACAAAATTAGTAATATTTCTTCGATTCATACCAAATTGGCAGCCTCTCTTAAATTACTAAAGTGGAACTGGGCCTCAGACCAAAACGAAACAAAGAATGGAAGTGGGCCAACTTTCATGATTCATGACGACGTTGCTAAGCTTACCCAACATAGAAGATAGGCCCAAACCAAAGTCCAACACCAACAGGATAGTCTCTTCTCTGTTTGAAGGAAATGGAATACCCCATGCCTTTGTAAAGTTCAATATCTATATGCAATATGAAAACTGCTCTTATCAAGGTAGTTGCACTGATAATCTGTTGTCATGTGATGGTTTCCTAGTAGATATTATGTTCCTTACCAAATAACTTTTACGTTGCAATCGTATATCTCTAGTTTATACAAAATACAAGAGTTATCAGAACTTTTAAAAGATTCTGAGTTGGATTGATGACTGGTTCTAAAATATATGCATTAACATACACAAAATCAAGCAGAACTGGAAAAATCCTTACATCTTGCATGTAAAATGGGGGAAAAGCATTTAAACATAGATACATGTCCTTTACACCTCAAAGATATAGACATGTACAGAGAGGAAACAAAATTGGAAGCACTGATATGGCAAAGTATAGTATGCATCAATGTCAAGTACCTATTTGCCATTGATATACTCAAGAAGGTGCCGATCAAGCTTAAAATACCCCGAAAGAAATCTCTGCAAAACAAACAATCAGCCCATAAATGAAGTAATTCTCATTAAGTCATGTCAATTTAACAAAGATCGTATGAGAAAGAATTGAACGAGAAGCTTTTGCTTCAAAATCTCGCCAATTAATTTGTTCCAGACCTTGGTTATTGGGGGACGAGAAGCTTTTGTCTCAAAATCTAACTCTGGATAGCGTGCAACTTCAGCTCCATGCATGAATAAGACATACGTAGGCAGTTGGCTCATGCGCCCTGCAAGTACATAGTGTCAATATGAATTGCTTAGCAGTGTCTATATATATATATATCATATAAATGTGGATCCGAAAGTAATCGATAAATCTAAAGGAAATAGGGAAGAATCAAGTTTAGCATTTTTAATTAAAATTCATTTACCAGAGAGGGAAATTCCGAAATATTCTGCAGCATTTGGGAACAGTCCAAGGTCAACTATTCCAAAAGAAAAGCTTTTGTTTGAATATCTGTCAATAAGATTTATGACAATCAGTAATAACTAAGAACAACAATTACAAAAACACTTTAAAGGAGTAAAATTAAAATGATCACAACAGCCAGAAATATTTCTTCAAATCTCTCTCTCTCTCTCTCTCTCACGTTAATGAGCATTTATTAGATGAGAAACATACGTAATTGAGAGCTCAGGAATGCAGCTACTTGAGCGTATGCATGCAGGAGAATACGCAGCACGAAATTCAATCTGCCAAAATTATGTCACATTAAATATATCAAGAGAAAGAACTCTAACATATAACTGTTTTTGTAAAGCTACAATCATTATGTTATTTGAATGATGCCTGAAGCTCAATACATTGGATATTCTCAGATTAAAAAATCCTGAAATAAAGTCTGTGCAACAAACCAGCCGAAGTTTTGATGAGCTCCCTTCGGTCAGCAGGCTTTCCAACTGCAATGGTGTTAATTTGCAAGAAGTGCCTAGGAGAATTTGTAAAAATGGAAATTGATCAACAATTTTGAGTACATTACATAGCAAGCCAAACTTGTAGTACATAATTTGCATCTTGCTCACAGGGGAAAAGAGGAACGGAAACAAAGACAGATAATATAAGTTGGGTACCTAATCTTTGAAAGGCAGGTTGTTGTGTAAAAATATATATCACTGCATAAAATAAAACCACAACAAATGTGCATTGGATCAAAATATATTTCACTGCAGAAAAAAGGACAATTTGAAAGATACCCACCTATAAATACCACTATGTACCAAAGTGTCAAGTGGTAATCCAGTATTAAAGTAAGGCCAATAAGAAAGAGCTGAAAAATAAACCTCAAGTCAGAACTAGGAGATGGCAAACAATGGAATTTGATGTTAAAAGTACATTATTGTGATTTTGTTTGTTGAAAGTTAATAACAATTTTATGTTGATTATCTGCTCCATAATTCATAATATAACCAATAAATTGTTGAAGTGATGGTTAGGACTAATAAGTGGTGGAGATGAATTTGTTTGCTCACCTTTGCAAAGAAGAGGGTATCAGAAATAAATCCCTCCCAAGTTTCTTCCCTCACAATCTGTTGCCAGTAAAACATAGAAATTGAAATAGTAGTGAAATGCACACACAAAAAACCTGGGTTTTACTCTAATTTGAAGCACAAAGACTGGCACACACACACATCAATCAACAATACAATATCAAATGTTGAACAAATCCAAACCTTGAAGGCAGCCAAGAGACCAAATGCCAAAAGCGCTTGAATTTCCTACAAACAAAATAAAGATGGTGAAATGTATGAATCAAAATCGATGTTTTAGCAACGAAAATGGAGAGAGAGAGAGAGGGAGAGGAATTTACTCGGTGAAGGAGGAGATGGGTGATTTGGGGAGAGAGGACTTGGGCTATGGAGGTGCGAAGGACGAAGTAGGAGAAGAAAGCCGATAAATGGAGCAAGTAAAATGGCTCTGAGACCATAAGGTTTAACCACTCCAATGGTTTTCTCTGCTTATTGTCCATTGCTTCTCTCTCACAGTGAGCTCTCGATGTCGCTCCGCTTCAAGCTCTCTGTGTTTTCACCGATCCATCACAATTCACAAAGCTTCTTCCCACTCTCAAATTCCAAGTCCCAGTCTTACCTTAATTAAAATTGATATTAATTATTTGTTATGGGCCTTCAGTGGACTACAAGAGCTTTTTTGGGCCAATGCCTCTTCAAAATCCAAGCCCATTTCTTTTTGGATTATCTTGGACCGATTTCTTTCATAGAGGTGAAAAGAAAAGCTTTCGTACAACAAGAATTGGTGAGGCATTGGCCGAACATCACCAATAAAAAGGAGGATGGATCTTAAACTTCAATGTCCCAAACATCACTGATCTCTATTACATGAAAGTTTTTCTAATGAGGTTAATATGCATGAAGCCTAGGTACACACAGGAATTTTTGACGAGTACACCCCAACGACCAAACTATGACTCATGTGGTCGAATGTGAATCATGACGGGTCTAAAATGGGGTCAATCTTCTCCATTTAAGACGAGCCATTGACGGAGCGTGTTGTCCTCATCTCTAGTTGCTCTTTTGTAAAAAATAAAGAATAAAAAAATTCCCATATTTTTAAAAATCCTTATCTCAGGTGCAATTAGTATTGAACATGAAATTTACTTTTCGGATATTCATTTGCAAGTATCGAAAAGTTCAAACACTAACTTAAGCAAGCATCGAAGAACCAAGGGCCAAGGAATTGAAGCTAGGTTGGCAAAGTGGTAGACTGTCCCCACCATGTCCCTCTTCCTCCGACTTCTAAGCCTAAAGGCCTGAAACTGAGAACAAAATCACTTGGGCTTGAAATTCAAGCCTGTCTGGGCTACTTGCTGCATGATTCAGGGCTTGCTTAATACATTTGCCTTTGAAGATCGTACACTTATTTTTTTTGACCACTAAGTAGCTTACTTAGTCATGTAGCTTGCAACTTTTATTCCCTTTCTTATTACATTACACCTTTGTCACTTTTGACAGAGGAAAATTGCAAATTGTGCCATCATAGAATATTAATCCAACCCCAATTACATTCATCCCAAATTACAGCCTGTTTTCTTTCTTACTTTTGCAATGTATTATACTAATGTATTCTACAGTCGTCTACGCACACGTCGATAAATGTCGACCATTGATGTGTGTAAGTCTCGTATATATCAATAATTGGCGTTCACGTGAATAGTGATGGATTTAGATGGGACCAAATCAAGGCAATCAACCCTACTTCACACTGTGTTAAATGATTAAATGATTAAATGCTCTCGTAGCTTGTTGCTGTAATATCTTTTTTTAGGACATTGCTTGTATAGAGTAAGATACACATTGAAGTGCTTCAAATAAGTTAGGGTAGGAACAATTAGACAATTGAAGAAGATTGGTGTGCGGAGGGAGGCATGTCACGTGTACAGAAATTTTTTTTGAATTCGTCACTGCATGTCAACAAATTGTTCTTAATTGTTAATTAGCTATTTCACACGTAATTTAGCTTAATTTAGGAAGCTAATTGCCCCATAATTCTAGTGGATAACTAGTAAGTATATCTTGACACATGCATGAACGTCCTATAAAATGTTAGATCAATCAATGCAACATTGTTATATAAATGGGCTTGTGAGTTGCGACAAGCAACCACCTTGAAGATAAAACCAGAGCGTATGTCCATACTCTCTACCACGTGACTGACCCGAACTCTGGAGGTGGAAGCACATGCAGTACCCACTTCTCACGTGACCAACCCCTCTCACGTTATCGAGTAAACTATAAAAATGAACCATATACATATATCTTCTAATTCTAACATATCTTTTTAGTTTCCCTCAAAACAAAAAAAACAAAAACATATCTTTTTAGTTGAAACTTCTAACATATCCGGTCGCAGCATCTCAGAAAAGGCAATGCCCCATAGATTCTCGCCACGTGTCATTGACCACCGTCCGTTTTGGCTTTTAACACGAGCGGAGCACTCACATGTGCAGCTGACACTACACCCAACTATATCACGTGCAAATTGGACCCTACACATCTAAATTACAAGTTTACGACATATTTCTGAAAAAAATCACGAACGACGATATTCTTTTTTCCGAAAAAAAAAAAAAAAAAACATAGAAGACAAAAAATCTCTGAAAAATGAAACCCTCCAAGCCAAGCAACGACCCAGGTACCTTCACTTTTTCAGGCTTTCCTTTTAATTCACGCAAAAAAGTGAAAAAAAAGTAAAATCAAAATGAAGAATCTAATAAATAAAATGTAGAATAAAATATTTCTCAGTAATAAACAAGAATTAACACCTTATCCATTCTAGAGCAACCTAGGGATTGGTATCATCAAATCGGGGCCCCACTTTTCTCATCTGCACTTCTCGATGTCTGCCACGTGGTGACACACCGGACATTATTTTTTTGGTGCAGCCGAGCAGGACAAACCCGACATTTAACAGCGTGTTCATCATCAGCTGACCTTCTCAGAGAATATATATATATATATATATGCATGCTAAATTTGGTAATTGGGCAGACATGGTTTTCCATTTTTCTAGTATATGTAACTATATCAGCGAGAGTTACCATTGTTGACTTTGCCAACAATATTCATCTAGTCCATTGACAGGAGCTCACAAATAAATTTTTTAGTTTTTATTTATTTTTATATATGTGATTCCTCTTCTTTGAGGAGATGTTCTCATTTTTTATTTTTAGTTTTTTCAATTTTTTAAGAGGTTGTTTATTTACTATTTTACTCTATATTTATATAGACATTTTTAAAAATTTTGAAAATTTTACTTAGCCAATCATGTTTTCTTTATATATATATAGATATTAAAATTAAATAAAGTTTATACCAAATAAATGAATATGAAATAACATAATAAAAATAGTACAGATTTTACTATTTTTCTAATTAATCAACAACTATCGTTTATTACATTTGAAGACATATTACTAAATCAAATGAGAAATTAGGCACCAACACTAAATAGTGACTCGATACCACTACTAAACAAAATAATTATTGTAAAAAATTTTACTACTTCATAATTGATCATACTTATTAGTTATTAATTTTAGACTTACTTGCACATTTGGCACTTGACTTTAAGGTTTTGTCTCAATTTATCTTTTTACATTTTTTTGTTTCACATAACCTCTAAACTTTTATGTCGTGTCCCATATTGTCTGATTCCGTCAATTCCGTTTATACCACAGTTAAAAATGTTGACGTGGAAGGATAATTTTGTCATTTCAATCGTTAAATATTTTAAAAACAATATTTAAATGAATAAAATAATAAAACTTTAAATTAAAATAATATTTTTAAAATAAAATCTTTAAAATTCAATTAAATTATTAAAAAAAAAAAAA
>QANW01005609.1:2287997-2521037 GCA_003254865.1 Dryas drummondii
AGAGAGAGAGAGAGAGAGAGAGAGAGAGAGAGAGAGAGAGAGAGAGAGAGAGACCCACATGCAACATGCAAGTGTATGGTTATCATGGAGACATTGGCTCTAAGGCCAATGCTCTGTTTTCAAAGAAATGGGAGACATCGGACGTTATCACATCGACCGCCCAGCATCCTCACCTGCACTTCACGTTGCTTACAATCTTATTCTATATTATCAATTCATGATACGTGGCAACATCCCTTTTGCTGCCACCTTTATTTCATTTGTGAGGTAGTAAAAGAGAAAATGCATTGGTGATGAGGAAGAAAACTTTAACAGGAGGAACTTACAACATACGCCAAATATTAGTATTTTTAAAAAAAAGATGATTATTTTTTTCCCAGAAAAGGATTGTAAATCTGTAATGTAGTACATTGATGCTGTAGAAAAATGCATTTGAAGGAGAGTTTCAACAATTATAGCAACGAGTCAGAGAATTCAACTCCAATAGATGATGAAAAGGACATGCTGATAACAGAGCTGATGGCACTCATCTCTTAGCCTCTATCTTCCAACTTCAATCTCTTTATCGAGGCACACTGAGACCCAGTTCTGAATATATTTATACAAAAAAAGGACGATAACATTAGCAATATAACTAAAAAACAACTTTATAAATCAAGTGAACTGAATTGTTAGTAAACAACGTACAGAAACCAACTAAATCAGATATATCATAATTCATAAATATTGCTGTATAGAGTGCAAAAAGTTTAGTTGCCAACCACCATTAGAACTGAAAAGAACATGTCAATCCTAGGACTTGATAGATAAATCCTATTTCAAGAGTAAATTATCTCATTAAGAATGGCAAAATTAGTAGTGTTGTAATGTTACACACTTAAAAATAAAACTTATAATATTCAAACAGAAAGCAAATTTCAGTGATTCTGAGTGTATCATTGCCCATCTATGAAGAATATACTGTGCCAAAGTTAAGAATAAAGTACTCGACACCCAAAGAATGATGGGTATTTTACTCATAAACCAAGTTCAATCCTTTCATACCTATCTTCAGCCTTGACAAATAGGATTGCTCCTCCCACATTAATTATTGGTTACTAGCTCTTCACCTCAAAACGGGAAAAACTCAATCTTGATCTCAATGCTTATACCATAGAACAGAATCTTGATCTCAATGCTTATACCATAGAACAGAAGTTAGTGTCTAGCCGTGTGATTAAAAAACCAACTAGTCTAGACATCTAGAAGTTATTTATACTGCATGGTTGAAGAACCCCTCAAAATATCACAAGGTCTTCCAGCATGGAATCATAATTATCATTGTACAATTCACACAAATCATATAATACATTTTAAAATAATAATCATCATTATTCATCATATCTACAACAGCATAAAATTAATGTTAAGTGTTGAACAAAATTTTCTTGGAGTCATGACAACCTTTAAGTTTGTAAGGACTATCATGTTTGGAGAATGAACTGAGGTCACACACCATTCTGACTTCGCAAGACCAAAGAGAAAAATAAATGCAAAACACTATGAAACATTGAAACTGAACTTCAATAATAGGAAATTAAAAAAAGGTAGACCCATTAGTTTCATTAGAATGCATGGATTAGATGTATATTCCTCAGATATTCCCTTTTTATTTTGTAAGATGACTTCAAGGACTACATACCAAATGCTTTCTCAAAAACATTAGGTGGAAATAATTCTTGCTAATTGGAAGTTTATCCTAACCATAACTATGTCAAGTATTTCGTATGGGGTATGCAATTTGGCTCCAGCTGTCTTCTATTCATGATATTTTTGCTTGCCACATATCATGGTTAAACGACCACATGAAGGAGAGCAAAACATGAAACAACTGATTTTCACCATTATTGGCAGCACTCTACACCTACCACCATCCCCTATATATGAGGTTCCAATTGCAAGAAATTTGAATCTTAAAGAACGCTATGTATTATCATACAAAACACATAATAATAGATGAATTCACAATTGTGACATGCATATCAAATAGAGCATCTAAAATATCAGTGTCAGAAGGTTTCTCTGAGCAGTACTATAGCTGTTTTAGATGTCATATACCCTCTAAATTTTATGAACAATGTGGCCCAAATATGTTCCTCTAAACTTGAACTCAAACCAAAAATTTGGGCTACTAATAAAATTACATTAACAAAAAAGAATTGAAGTATACCAAATCCCACTAACCAACTACTAAAGGTATAAGGGACCAGAGTGATATACTAGACTAACAATTTTCTGAATATCAGTTTCACCAATTTTAGTACGACCAAAACAAATTGAGCAAATTACAACACAAAGAAAGAATTCAATATTCAGGATTCAATATTCGCTCATTGTGGAGTAAAAAAGTTGCTTACAGATAATAAATACAAAACATTGGAGATATCAAACTCCCGGGTTTGCACCGAGCATACCCTGAGACAACGACCTCGAGCTCCTCGAGTCAATGCCGAGGCACGACGTGAGCCGAGCCGAAGAGACCGCTGTGTGAAACGGAAGCAAAGATTGCAGAGAACCCAACTGAGGAATCGGCCTGAAATTCAAAAGGTCGAAAAAGTTAAAAACTTTGCTAATTTGATGAAACCCCATTGGAGAAAACGACCTGAATTACAATCCCAAAAGGAAAATTGGCATAAGATGGGTGTGAAAATGGGTTTGAAGGGCTTGCTTACCTTGACATTGTGAGAGAGGAGCGAGTGGAGGGGAGCGAAGACATGGGTGTGGGCTTGATCGTTGGTTTGGTCACGGTGGATTTGAGAAGAGAGAAAGTCGGCTTTGAAAGAGATCTGCAGCGAGAGGCCATTGGAGAACACGGCGGAGAAATGGTAGAGCTAGGGTTTTGGGGATGACACTTACAGTCGTTGGAGAGCCAGGGCTCTAGTGGGGTTTAGCATTTTGGTGAAATTACCAAAAGGTGATGAGGAATATTATTAAAGACTTCTTAGTAAGAAAAACTATTTTCCCCTAGCAAATTTGAAATCACAGGGAAAGAAAAGTGATTTTTTTTTTGAAATCAAATTTGATATCGTGGACTCTGATTGCTTTAGAAGTGATTTGGATGATTGTATTGTTAGCGGGAAAAATGGTCTATTTAGTGAAGTCTTCTAAAAATTGTGACACTTAGAGACTACAGATTGAATTTTATTTTCATATAAATTAAATAAGTTTTATATATTTATTTCTCTCATCGAGTCTTAAGACGCCTAAGACGTAAATGTTGTTCTACGCAAAATTCAATCGAATCCGAATGAAAACAAAATTCATCTCAAGTCTCAATGGCTTCACATAGACCATTTAAAAGTTTATACAAAATCATTGATTGTTAAGTTCATGCTCAATTCTTCACACAGCAGTTACGAAGCAGTTCCAAAGTACACTAGTTTCAATATACAATTCATGGTCCTTTTCGGGTGTCAAGAGAATGAATGATATAAATATACCTAGAAATTTTACAATTTGTTCAACATACATTTGAATCAGAACAATGGAAAATTCAAGATACAAGTCCACCTTTCTTATCCACCAGTGGCAGTGGGGTTAGGTCTACAGGATTCTTAATGGCATATTACTAAGAAACACATAAACCATCTCTTCAGCATGACAGGCCTCAATTAGAGAAGAAAAAACCAAGAAGAGAAAAGCTCCCATGGAATATGGAAGAACAATGGTGTTTCAGGTCTTTGTTTCTACAGCATTGTCAGAGGAGGCCCTGTTTCCCTGTCACTGATTCTACTATTTCTTTTGGTCCTGCATAAAAAGTAAAATAATAAGAAGGCACCTCCTTTAAATTGGGTTATTTTTTCATATTTAATTATGGTAAATTCAAGAGCATGTAATGTAGAAAGCCACAATAATCACAAGACAGGCAGTAATTTCAATTTGTTTTATAATCTAAGATCTTAAACATCTTTCCAATACTTCCATCGATTCAGCAAAAGGGTGTTACATTTGTCTACAAAAGCATGCAACAAAACTATTTTCCAGCTAAGTGTGAGATGCATACCAGGTCCAACGGCAAGAACTGTCTTTGACCCACTTGCAACCTGAGCATAATAAAGTGAATGTCAAGATCCTAACTACAATCTTATTCCAGACCCCAGAAAAAGCTATAATCTCATCGTTTTCTTTTTAAGACAAAAATTTAGAACTACTTATTAATAGACATATAATTTCAGCAACTAAATAGCAATTGCATTTCTCCAGGTACACTCATACCAGCTACGAGCAAAAGTTCAACCCTCTCAAGATTTTGCTTTTTTGGATAAGGAACCGATACTCCTCACAATAACACAGTTGTCTTACTAGTTTTAAATGCCTTTAATTGACTTCAGACTGATTCCGTACATTGTGAGATTGCAACATTTTACCTGTGTTCGCCCTGCATCAGCAACAACAAAAGTTGGAAGGCCAATACTCTCAGCTGCTTCCTTCAGCTTATTCCTATATAAAAAAATAAAAAACAGAATCTTAGCCCACAAATACAATTCAGCAACAAAGAGACATATTTGTTAAGTGAGCTATATTATTTATGAACCAAATCATCTGCTTACATTTCCTGTTGATTTTTGCAAGTAACCACTATTTTGGGTTGCCCATATTGCTCCCATTGTCTCAAAAGGGATCGGTGGCTGCAATGAATACTAGACGTTATAGCTTTGATATAATGGTACATCATTAATAATATATAAAGACTAAGGGGTTGTCTGCATTCCACTTCTTTACTGATTGCATCATTGTACAAGTAGCTACTAATTACACTAATTTCTCTGCACACTTTCAAAACCATGGTTACAGATGTTAACTTTTCTGTCCTCAAATATTGCAAAAAGGCTAACTTTTGTATGAGGGCTTGTGCATAAGAGCACAAAGGTGCAGTCTTGAGAGAGAGAGAGAGAGAGAGAGAGAGAGAGAGAGAGAGAGAGAGATCATTGAATCAGAGTAAACTTTAATGTTCAAAATAGAAGAAGCCAGTCATAATCACCTTTGCACCAGTTCTGCATACATGCCAGTGGCAGCATCTGCAAGTTTGTGAAAGAAATATTTCACCAAATGATTCAGCAAAAGAAATCAAGAATAGGGTGTTGAGGATGCGAGAGGTGAAGTAATGGTGGAAAATCAATATTAGATGCACTAAATTAAAAATTAGAGTTTAAGGTATTTTACGAGCACACTGAGATGCAATTTTTCCAGTTGTCATCTTCAGGTCTCGTCTCACTACCAGAACCTGTCATGAGCAGTTCACCACTTGAAATCAGAGAATATTTCAACAACCAAAACAACAAACCTACTTAACACATAAACTCAAATCAAATCATTACAAACTCCACATATGCTTTTCATTAACGAAAAGAGTTCGAATAACTGGCTACTTTTATGATTTAACAGTTCCCCAACAAATGTTGTAGTAGTCAATATAATTCGTTCATGCAATCTATAATGTCCTGGACGAATTCGTAATTCAATATAATTTGTTCATCAGGTTACTCCTCAATGATTAACAACCAGCTACTCGAATTAACTTTATCTTTATATAAGGCCTATGTATAGCAAGACATGTTAACAAATATTAAAGCATGGAATACACCAACAGTAACACTAGTCCAAGCTATAGATAGTACAAAGCTCAAGGTACTACCAATAACATAAGAATTCAGTAGTAATAAGAGCTTAAGGCAATAAGAAACACACCATTTTAAGCTCTTCATCGCCATTACTTGAGACCATGCTTCGCTGTTGGAGCTTGCCTACTGCCAAATTGTTCTTCTTTGAGTAACCCTTCCCGGGTTTTGATAAATCCAACAACAACCCAAGAATGAAACCAATGACAACTCCTGGAATAAAGTTCTCTGGCCTAAAACTCAATGCCAACCATTCTTTTTCTTGCTTCTGCTGCTGCTTTCAATGATACCCATGAGAGTAAAATTGATATAAATTCCACTGTTAGCAGATTAGAAAGTAGAAAATAAACTAGATTATTGAATTTCGACTGATTTTGTTATTTGAGTCATAAGAAGTACAAATTCCACTCAACGAAACTTCTAATACAACAATATGGTCTCTTGACTTTCTTCCCCAGTTTATTGGCAGCCAAACGGAGGGTCCTGATGAACCCATATGAGAAAGATGCAATCTTTTTCTGTTTGGCTGCTGGGAACTCTGTCTGGTTTCCTTTTCCCGGAATTCCCAGAAACCCAACTCGGGGTAAGCGAAGAAATTGAAAGCCAAAAGTGAGAGGGAGAAAACTAAGTGATGAAAATGGAATTGAATAAAAATACCTTGTTCGGATGCCGAGAAGCGTTTGGAAACATGGGTTTTGTTCAGTGGTTTACAGCAAAAGGAGTAACTTTCTCAGAGAAGAAAAGAGAATTTTGGTGGGTTGTAACTTGTAAGCAGGATATGAAGGTAAGTGGGACAAAACGGAAAGTGAAAAACAAATGTAATTATTTAACGGGATTAATGTCATTTTGTTATCTAAATTATTACAATCGGATCGGTTTGATTTCTAAACTTCTAATTTAAAAATTAAGAACTTTAAATTTTTTTAATTTTGTCAATTGAGATTATTTTGTCGATTTATAAATTTTTCATCTAAATTTCCGTTTATATAGCATCATATGCCATTCACGTGAGATTTTTTTTTAAGGCAAAATAATCTCTTTTATTTAGATTTTACTATTTTTTCCTCTTTCATTTCTTATTTAATTTGAATGAAAAATGTGTAAATTGACGAAATAATTTCAATTAACAAAATTGAAAAAGTCAAAATCCTTAATTTTTTAAATTAAAAATTTAAAAACGATACAAATGTAATAGTAGAGCAAAGTGACATTAATCTCTTTTTTTTTTTTTTGTTAAATAAAAAACAAAAATGTAATTTTCTAAGCTCTGTTTGGCAGCTGCTGGCAGCTATCTTAAATTTGACATCTCAAATTCATGTCCTGGACATTCCCATTAACCAAAAAATATTATTGGTTATCAAAAAAATTTCTAAACTTTTTCCTCTAGAGAGAAAAAACATCTTTCTCTGCTAATTCTTCTTTTGACAAAATATATATATATTATTGTGTGGTGTAAAACACTGTTTTTAGATCAGTATTACCTGATCTTAACCGTATTAATTGCTAGTATCGGTTACATTACATCAGTGTTACAGATCTTTCAACACTACAAAAAATCAGTGTTTTTCATTCAATAACTAAGTACTTTATATGTTCTAAAGAGAAATTGGGTTTGGCAATTGACATTCAATTTTATTTGCAGATAGAGTGGTTTGTTTGTCATTCTTTTGTAGCAAAAAAGTGGCTTGAGGTTGAGGGTCTACCCTCACATTACTCCAACTCAAGGTTTTAAAATTCTCCACATTCACCAACTTCTCTACCCACCCGCTATCCCTCACGTACTCCTCAAACCCGCACAAAGAATCCCAACTACATTCCCCTATAAATCCCATTTATCAAACACCTTACCTTGCCTTATTTTGTTCCCAAAAGTAAAATCACATTTCAGGTTTTCAACTACCAACAACCTTAACTGCCATAACTGCCCAATGGAATCTGTTGCCTCCAATTCCTCCCCACCTAACCACCACCACCACCGGTGGCCGCGCACCCGGTTCAAACCCACACAACCCTTCGCGGACCGGGTAGTCCGGGCCCTCCACCACCACCTCCGCCTCCTCCACCGCTCCGAATCCAATTTCTTTGTCTTGGGCGCCACCGGGAACGTGTACACCGTGGCCTTATCCACCACCCCTTCATGCACGTGTCCCGACCGTGCAACCCCATGCAAGCACATACTGTTTGTGCTGCTCCGGGTATTGGGTCTCCCCCTTGATGACACGTGTCTCAGGAGGAGAACTCTCCGGCCTTGCCAGGTCAGCCGCCTCCTGGGGCTGCCCACGCTGCCCGAAGCACTGGCCGGGGTCAGTGTGCGCCAGAGGTTTCACCAGCTGTTTTTTCAAAGGAATAAGGGCTCTTCATCAACAGGACCAAGCATAGATATTGAAGATGGTAGTACCTGCCCTGTTTGCTTAGATGAGATGGGAAAGGAAGATAGAGTGGTGGCTTGTGGGACATGTAGAAACCCAATTCATGAAGAATGCTTGTTGAAGTGGAAGAGGAGCACAGGGAGGAGGTCAGCTTATTGTGTGATTTGCAGGGCAAGGTGGAGGGGTAAGATGGACCAGGACAAGTACTTGAACTTGGCTGCTTATGCTGCTCATGATCATGAGGATGATAATGCTGATCTGGGTCTCTGTGGTGCTGGTTAATCCAAGTCTATAATTTGATGAATGATTCATAATTGTAAATACAAAGATAGATAATGTAAACTTTGAAAAGGAAATTAAATATGACGAAGTGATTTGTAGGATGTTGGTTGATCTGTCACTGTTTCTTAACGAAATTGATTGCTGCTACATATGTGAAAGTGACTAATTCCTGCACACTTTTATTGGGATTGAGTTGGCATTTTATGACTTATCGATTAAGCAATAGATTAACTATGGTTTAGTCATAATAAGAATGATTTAGTGGTTGACAAGAAACAGAAGCAGAAATAACCTTGTTAATGCATGATGGATGATACGTGATTAAGCTTCTTTTGTGTCTTACAAATCCAAACCCAAGTCCTATTTAACACCTGCCAATCACAGCTCTACAGCAAATGAACAAAAAGATTAGCATTGCAATATTGAGCATGTTGTAATCCTTAAACAACCTTCTGGTCATTGACTCATTAATATGGATTTATTATGAAATCATGCATTGTCAATATAAATTTATGATAACCCAAAATTTCCCATATTCAAATTAATGACAAAACAAAAAGAACATTGAATTTGACAGGTGCCCAAATTGACAGATACGTCAAAATACATTGTAAGATAATTTCCATTCAGCCATTGACAGTGAGTACAAAAATTTCAGCAGATAAAGACCTCTACATCTCTCGGGGGCAATTTATCAAACATCAAACTAACTGGGTCACTCTGGCTTCAACAATGGAGGAGGACAGCGTCGTCAGTCTTCCCAATAGCGGCAACTTGTCTCGTAAAGTGGTGGCAGTGGCTGCCGGCGAAGCCCACACTCTGGTTCTCACAGGTAGGAGACTTCGACACAAGCAGAAGAGAATTGATGAATTTAGAGAATTGAATATTTGATGTTTGTGGTGTTGAATTGCAGGGGATGGCTGCGTGTATTCGTGGGGAAGAGGAATGTTTGGGCGGCTTGGGACTGGCTCCGAAGCCGACGAGCTCTTCCCGGTTCGGGTCGAATTCAATGACCCACGTAGTGCAGAAGAAACCGGGCTCAAATTTGTGGGAGTCGCCGCTGGTGCTTACCACAGTCTTGCTCTTGCTGGTCAGTTTTTAAAGCTTTCACTCAGATTTTGATGCTTTCCGTAGTTTAAGGTCAGATTTTAAAGCTTTCACTGCTGGTGCTTACCACAGTCTTGCTCTTGCTGGTCAGTTTTTAGTTTGAATGGGTGTTTTCAAAAGAAACTTAAGGTTGCAACTTGAAATGGGCTTTATTCAGTCTTTGATTCTTAAAATTCTTGGCTGATCTCTGTGGCAGACATTGAAATGAATAGATGGTATGTTGGTGTGCACAAAGATAAGGATTATTTTGTGGGTGATTCTTTCTGCTGGTTACATGCTTGTAGACATCGCCACTTTTCTTAAGTTTTGTTTTTACTTTTTTATAAAAGTGCTTGAAAAGTTGGCTTCTTCTTGTTCTATCTTTACTTGAGGACCCACTGGATGGTTAAAGTTCAAAACTTTCCTGCATTTAAATCCAATTATCAGGCCAATTTGAAGTTTGAAAAACTGTGCCAGGCAACTAAAGCCTCTTGATGAGTTTAGGATCAAGTTATATGTTGCTAGCCCTTGATTTGTTTATTGGAATTGAAAAACGTTTTTGGTGGTGAGACCAATAACCAAGGCTGTGTAGAGTGGCATTACTGTACTTCTTTGCATGACCTATGGACAGACATTTACTTTGACTAAATGGCTGCAGAGTCTACTTTGACTGAATTGCTGCATAGTCTGTTTTCAATGTGATGGCCAACTTCTACCCATGAAATCTATGATACTTAAGCATTGTGCTTTGTCTTATTACAATGCGCATATATAGATGTAATCCTGGTGTACTATTTGTGATCGGATTTAGTTACTTGGCACACATTAGGATAATAATATAAACTAACCATATGCATCCATTAGATATCAGAACTCAGAATATACATCTGGGTATAGCTTTAGCCTGAATCTAACTTTGAACTAGCAACGCAATGAAATAATTGAATGGTGGACGTGATTCTCCTCTGTTCTAACTTTACTTGTGTGATGGCAGATGATGGGTCAGTGTGGTGCTGGGGTTACAACAACTGTATCCTTCATTATAGGGTTCTTTATATGCTTCATTAATTCAATGCAATGGAAGAAGCTAGTTATGGGGATTGCATCACTAGTATTTCTTCTTTGTGATTGCACCTTGTTTATACTGTTCAAATCCTTGACTATTGAACGGATGGCCAACTTGGTGTAAATGGGGAAAATTCTCTGGTGCCCTGCTTGCTGGAGCGGTTTCTTGAGTTGGCGTCTGCAACGAAGAGTGAAGTGCCACTAAAGGTATGGAAAGAATTGTATTATCGTTGCACCAAATACCTGATGAAGACAAGAGCCTTATGTGCTGTTTTCTTGTTACCGCTCTACATCAGGTTTGTTCTGTTAAAGCTGGAGGGATGATGTCTCTAGCAATTGATAATCTAGGTGCCCTTTGGATGTGGGGCAACTGCCCACAAGAAAGCAGCAGCAGTGAAAGTGGGTTCTCTCTTGTGAGTAGTTTCAATCCGACCCCTGTGTGGGATTTCCATGGCCACACTGTGGTGAAGGTGGCATGTGGAAATGAGCATGTTGTAGCCCTAGTCACTGCTGGAGAAACATATAAAGGTGAAGATCTTGTATGCTTCTCTTGGGGTGGTAACAACCATGGTCAGTTAGGCCTGGGGGATAAAGAGAACAGGAATCGTCCTGCAATAGTAGATACTTTTAACCAGGACTCCCCTTTCGCAATTTATGAGGTAGCTTGTGGGGCTTTTCACACAGCTTTGCTCACCCACAGAAAAAGGCCGAGTGACACATTAGAAAGCATGTGCTGGACGTTTGGCCTTGGAGAAAATGGACAGCTTGGGCATGGAACCACCCAAAATGCATTGTCTCCTGAACCTGTGAAAGTATTGCCGCAGTATGTGTATCTTATCTCTGTTGACTGTGGCTTATTTCACACAAGTGTTGTTTCATCTGCGGGAGATGTGTGGTCCTGGGGAATGGAGAAGGGTCTTGGCCTATGCCCAGATGCTAGTTTTACCGGCACAGATGCAGGGGATGCTATTTCTCCCATACAGATTTGGTGTAACAGATTGAATAAGGCTAAATTTCAGGATCCAGTCCGAGTTGTTTGTGGGGCTGCCCATACTGTTCTTGTTGCACATGATGGATATAAGCTTTGGTCTTGGGGTAGAGGAAGGAGTGGGGTTCTCGGAAATGGTAAGACGATTGACTATTATGCTCCCACTGTTGTATTGTGGCCTCCACTTACAGAGGACTTGAAGCAAGAAGAACTAAATACCGACAATGAGGATAAAAATGGGGAAGAGAATTCTACAGGGCCCACCGAAACAGAGAAAAGGTTGTCTTTGGCAATGGAAGAGATGAAGCTTCTTCAGTCAAAACTTTCAGTGATGGAACAGTATGCTAGCATACTTCATGGCTCAATATTTGGAAAACCCTTTGAAGAGCAGGATATTCCAATCTCATTGCGGAACTCGGGTACTTATGACATTGCAAAGGAATGGGACAACATGTTAGAGTCAGCAGATCGTGCCAAGCTCATCAGGATGGAAACGTTCTACCGAAGTATGCTTGCAGGTGTTAAAGATAAGCTAATGAAGAGAAGGATTCAAGAGCTAGTGAAGGAGTGTCTCAATTCTTCTATTATAAACCTGAGGTATAATGGAGATGTGTGATTCTGAAATCTGAATACAGTGACAATATACATTTGTACAGAATGAAGAGAGCGATCCAAGATACAATAAAGGACTGTATTCATTCTTCTACTAGGCTATACACAAAACAGTTCTCAAAATGTTTGAATTCGTGAAACAAACTTCTTTGCAGTTTGTACAGAAGACTTTGGTCAGTTGCTTGCCATGATGTAAAGTGATTGTTTTTTTTTTTTTGCTTGTTATGATGTAAACTGAGATTTGAGTACTCTATGATTATCTGTAGAGCTGAGGTTATGTTCTCCACATCATTTGAATAAATCATGGAACAATGAGTACTATTTGTACTTAGTTGTGAAAATTATATTTTAGATTTTAACTCTAAATTTTTATCGGAACCTAAGTGCCGATGGCTGGGAGAAACAGAAAAAATGCATTGCCGAGAGCTTGGCACATAAAATGCATAAAAAACAAATTGTGGATATCCGCTCTAGAGAAGGAGCAACCCGACACCCGGATAAGATTTGACCGTTACCAAACACACCCCAAATTGCTCATTCCCTCCCCAACTAGTCCGTAACTTTCACCGCTTACGCGCGTTTAACTTTCCCTCTCTTTTCTTCTCCCTCACAAACCCTCCCAAAACCCTAACGCCACTTACTCATCACTCCGATATCCCGGACCAAATGCCCGGCGTCGCCTCCGATTCCGGCGACACGCGCGGCGCCTCAGGCTCCAGCGATACTTCTCTGGTGCCCTACTCGCCGGAGCTCCGGCAACCCGTCGTATACACTCTTCACCACGGCCTCAAGCCTCCGATCTCTCGCCTCTCCATCTCGTGGTCCCGGGGCAACACGCTGCGCGTGTCGATTTTCCGGCCACCGTCCGGCGAAGACTCCGACGATGCCGAGGTTGGAGGGAGAGTGGTGGAGGTGAGGCTCAGTAATGGAGACTGTGAGAATGGAGATGCGCGGTGGCGGAGGATCGCGTACGGCTCTGTTTCGCCGTTTGCGCTTCTCCAGAGCAGGCGGAGCTCGGTTGCGAGCTTATCGAAGATGTCAATGAGTCCGTCGCCATATAGCATCGAGTGGTAAGGAGTTTAAAGAAACTTTGGATTAGTCTGTTTTGTTGTCCAGAAAGCTTTCTTTACATTTAACCGTTTTTACTTGTAAATTTGACTCTTATGCGAAAAATTAGGTGGGAGTATGTGATGGAGTACAGCAAGGACATAAATTCACTTCTGGGTAGCTCCAAGTTGCCCCCTAATCTAGTGATTGACGACCCGAAGATGGTTTTAAGGGTGAATTTGCGTAACTTCTATGTGGTTTTGTTTTGTTCATTTGGCTTTCCTTTTCCAAATTACATATATAGTTGTTATATCTAAGTTCAAAAGTTTAATGCAGAAAGTTGAGGAGCCTACCTCTTTAAAAGCTGCGTGGGAGCTAATGGAGATATTTTATGCTGACAAACAATCTCAAGCATGGCTACCGGAACGGCTTGTTGATTGGTTAGCTGTAATGATCTTATTCTCTTCTCTTTATTTGTTCTTATATCCAACTGTTGAGTTGTTGCTTTATAATGGTCACGACTCAGGGGTACTGTGCTTGTGTTTCATGGCAGGATTATGATAGTCTACTTTCGAGTACACAGCCAACAGTTCATTCAAAACTTGTGGATTTTCAGAATGAACTTGTCAGCATACAGGTTTGACCTGTTCTGTTCTTCCAGTTTCCATGTTATTCTCCCTTTTCATTTTCTGTTAATGGAAATTGGAACATTAAGGTTCATGTATTGTTAACTGGCTTTGAAAACATTTCTTGGAATTCCTCTGAGGTCTATAGTAGGAATGTAGTAGAACTCAACTAAAATGTATTTGTTAACGACGTTTCCAATTTATAATTATTTCTGCAGAATCTATGTTTTTTGTTATCTTTCCTGTTCTCACCACCCTTAAGTCACTGGTAGTTAATTTATGGCTTCTTTCTCTCTTAAGGCTGGCTTGTATTGTGAGGCTGAAAAATAAAATTTATTGCATGTAAACGAGATTTCTGTTTGATTGAGTTAAGCCTAGTAATCCTGAAAGTATCCTTCTTCTCACTTTATTAATTCCAATATTCATAGGACTTAAAGTCTTATTCATGAAGTTTCCCCCCTGTGGTTTATGTCTCTGATAGTAAGTCTGTCATTTTCTGGTTCGCGAAGATAGTGGAGAATTTTATTAAATTGTTTTATGCAGGTTATTGAGGACGATCCTAAATATTGGGAAGTGTTATCATCAGCACTAGCAGTTGGCTGGATTGAGATTGTGGTTTGTAGTTTTAAGGGCCCCAACCCTTTCCTTTAAACTTCTTTTTCTTTTATGGCCTGAGGTTTCTGTCTTCTGAATAGTTTTTTTTTTTTTTTTGGCCATTGTCTTCTGAGCTCTGAATGGTTAAGATGTTACATTTTCAGTGATCAAAAAGACTAGATAGATGCTGTTTGTTTTCTTGCAGGTGAAAATGTTGCGGTTACATGGATCTTATCAACTTCATCAGCTTGGCAATCGCGAGGTTGGTGAGAAGTTTATTGAACATGGATAGTTGGTTTTAGAATATATTATGATAACCCTACTACTCTCCTTTTATGGTTTTACATTTTCATTTCCTCATGTTCTGTACTAATTATTCTTAGTCTTTTTTGTTTATCTGGTAAAACCTTCTTGGCTGGTCGGCTATTATTAGAGTTATCCCATGTATCTGTACTATATGTAATTCTGGTCGATCATTTATTCCTATCTTTATATGCTCCTTTTTGTTGGTATTCCCATTGCTTTTTCATCAATGTAAGAAGATCTATTAAATCGACTTGCTCTCTCTATTTTGCTACAACGTTCCAAACAAATCCAATCTGGGTGTTCTGATGCACCATGCAACAATCTGAATTATATACCTTCTGGAAGTTAACACTGAAACAACTGATGTATTCATCAATTGTATTTTGTCTGATGCCTATCCTATGTGTAACTGGATAGACTGAGAATGGACTCGTAGAGGCAGTTGCTGTTCTTATTTCAAAGATGCCACGCATGCGTCCTAAAGTAGAAGATGGAAAGTTAGGTGAATGTTTTAAAGCAAAGCCTGATTTTATCAAGGTATATTTGAGCCTTTAAAAAATGGAGTGTTTCTTCTTTGTTCTGCCTTTTTTCTTCTATAGTTTGCAACTTAAGTTATTTTTGTTACCTAGGCATGGGAGAAATGGAGAGCGCAAATTACTAAACTTGACTGCAGTGCATTCTGGCTTCAATGTGATCACCATCAAACCCGGGAGGGATTGAAAAATATGATACAAACTATGCTTGGAAACACTGAGAATCTCTGCAATGTAACTTGCCATTGGATAGAGCTGTTTATTTCTCACTTTCTATATGTCAGGCCATTCACAGTGGTAATGCCCTATTATAATATCCTATTGTGAGTTTGTTTGAGGCTCTGAGCCTATATATATATTTATGGACTTGTGTACTTGTCATCTCTTTGTAATACATTATTCATCTCTAGTAGCTGGAGTCTGAAGTTGGCAACTAATTTCTTTTCTTAAAATCAGGGTCTCGAAAGCATGTATAACTTAGCCCAGAAATGCATGCAATTGAAACCAACGTCGAGTGCCCATAGCTTGATGGCAATTATTCTTGGAATCCTTGGGGAGAATACTGAGGTAAGGATTGTGCATTAGACGCTAGAGTGTTCAAATTTATTTATTTTGTCCATGGTTTTCTTCTATTTAACACCTTCAGATGTTTGGAAATGGTACAGGTTGTCTTAGCTGAATGCTCGAGAGCATTTGGGCCTTGGTGAGCTGCTAGGTTCTCTTCTAAGTGCATATATTTCAGCATTTGTTCTATTAAAAGGACCCTTGTCTGAATGTTCTCCCAATCCCACCTATTGTTATAGAAGTTCAAATAACTTGTGAGATTGAAATAAGCTTGAATATTCTACTGCTTTGTTATTGAAATTCATATAGATGTAACTTTGTTCATTGCTTGCAATAGGATGGTTGCCCATGCCATTGAGTTGTTGACTACTGGGAGCGATCAAGCAGAAATTCTTCTGCATGAAGAACGCTATAACTTGGGAGGGATTAGTATAGCAGAATTACATCGGCTTGTCTATGCTCAAGTTCTATCATCACATGCATTGACTTGGCAAGTGAGTACAATGAACTAGTTTTAGATTGTTTTTGTTATGACTATTGTAATAATTGATTCATGTACATTGTTTTCGTTAGGAGCTAATTGTAGATTGTTTTAACCACTCTTACGATTCTTCCCAATGAAAGATGTGTATGAACATGGTCTCATGCTCTAAAAGCACATTCTTTATCCAACCATATTGGCCATTGGGAGTCTTTCTACATTGTTTTGGTTGCAGTGATGCCATTAGGTTCACTGATTGATGTGATGTTACTCTTCACAATATATAAACTTGTAGGCATATAAATTTATGGCCTTACACATGGCAAAACACCACTTTTATTTTCCATGTCTATAGTGTTGATGATTCTTGGTGGGTATCAGCTGGCATGCCTATCAACATTCTGTTTCAAGTGCTCTTTTTTGTTTCTTTTGATTTTGAGCTGGTAAACTCAATGTGTATGCACTAAATATGTTGACAGTTTGATGCTCTCATGTTTGCAGATTGCTCCAATTTATTTGACATCGTGCACGAAGCAGGGAATGAGTTTGTTAGAGATTCTATTGTATAAGCTGCCTACTCAACATAATGAAATGCTGCTTAAGGTGATAGGTTCATATTTCAGTGCCAAAGTTTTTTGGTACTTACTGTCAGACATGTTTATTTTTCCTGGATCATAGTATCTGGTTTTTCATGTGTATATTGTGACTGATAGACAATATTATTGTTTTGAACTTCTGCACAGAATATAGAGATATGCCGTCTTTATGAACTTGATACTGTTTGTTCAAACATTATGAAGGTACGTGTAAATTTGTAAGGATGATCTTTTCTGTTTATGCACAATTTTCATCAATTTCTGTACTCTGCACTAGAAATAGAAATATAGGAAATACTCAGAACTTGCATGATTTGGGCTTGTACTTGGCACACATTATAATACAAATCCTGTGAAAACTAATGTTTTAAAGGTATGAAAGACATTATCTTTAGGATAAAGTACAGTTTGTGGCAAAAAAAAGAAAAGAAGAAAAGGATAAAGTACAGTTTATCCTGAATATAAAGAATATGCAGGCCTGGAACTCGGTAAAGGTCCACAAAACTTTTCCAAAATTAGTTTGTTCTAAGAACTTCCAGACATCTTTTGCCTTTGGGATGAAGTTCACTGTATATCTTTCAATATTATCCTTTTTCCTTTTTCGTGCTTGTCTTTGAAATTTCCCCAATGTTGGGTACTCAACTTAATTGAATTTGCTTTGATTAAAAAAAAAAAAAGAAACTTAATTGAATTTGAAATTTTTCTGTAACATAGATGTAAAGACTAAAGACTGGGCAAACTTTTTATTTCACTTTTATTATAATAATCGAGGTTGAGATCACAATACACGTGGGAATTCCTGTTATAAAGTTTTAAATGTTACCCTTGTGGAAATTCCTGTTAAAGTTTTTCAGTTTTTAGATTGCTGGGGTGTACCATTGGAAGCATGGTAGGAAAGGTACCGGAGTTTTCTGGCTTCAGCAAGCCCGAGATGAAGTTTGTCTTAGCAGGATTGCTCAGCATTTGTTTGATTCTGTTGGAAAGTCAATCTCTGATGAAAGTTTCAAGGTAAGTAGTATTTGTTTGCCCAAAATGATAAGCCCTGATATTAGAAAAGTTGGTTTCATTTTGGGAATTACTCGTATTGTCTATTGTTTGTACATACAGCAATGGGAAGGCTTGATTGAATTGTTGGGTTCTGAATCCAAGACTACAGGGGGTCTTGACTTTCTTCACAAGTATGAATTTTATCTTTGATAATAAAAAAAGTATGAATTTTATCTTTGCATTTCCATGAGCAATCATCATCCTCATCAATATTTGTTCAGATCTTTTCTCACTTAAACTTTTGATGTGTCCTAGGTATAGGGATTTTAAGAAGTCCCTTAAGCAGGTTCATGATGGAAAAACTACTGATGCTGCTCGGCAAGCTGTAGAATCACTGATATTGGTTAGTGTACAATTTTGTTTGACTGGTGTAGCTATCATCCTCAAAGTAACTACTGCATTCTCAGGATTCACTTTTAATGCATCGAGTTTATAATTTAGTCAGTGGTCATACATTGAGGGGATTCTGCTATTATGGTGGAATTTTCTCTTCGAATTGATTTACCATTTTCCAGAAGGAAATAATGTTTTTTTCCTTTCTGTGTTGCTTGGTGCATGCGTAGCATCTATAGTTTCCAAGGCTTGAAGTATTATCACATTTATCCTTTATTTATTATGATTCTGCAGCTTATGAAAAACCCATCTACTCCTCAGCGCTTTTGGCTCCCCCTTCTGCATGACTCGGTAAGCTATGGAAATGTTTGTAGAAATTTCATAAAGAATCAAAGCCAAAAACTTCTAAGTGGGAGTTCTAGTATTGCACTTGATACTGTTGCCAATCTGAATCCTGTCATATACTTTAATGTAATAACTGGCTACATTTGACCTCTTTATTTCTGGGGTACACAAGTTAGTGAATGCAAGGTAGTATTCTTTTTCTTTTCCTATCAATTGTGCTTGATTGATTACGTTTGTGCAGTTGAAGCTGCTTAACTGGCGGGATTGTCCTCTGCTAGATGTGTCTCAGACAAACCTCTTGTTAAATAAACTGCAAGAGTTGTCCATGGCTAAGCTCCGTCCAGACTTTATCAAAGCAGACTTGCCACCACAGGTCCTGAATTCTGTAAGGTTAGCTCTTGCTACAAATCTAGGACGTGCCATCTTGGAGGAGTAAGTTCATTGTCCCAACACCTCTGGTGTGGATGGTTTCACAGAGGCAGAGATATCAGTTGTTACCATAGGCGGAACGTAGAAGGTAGAAGGGACTAAGAGGGCCATGGCCCCTGCAAACTAAATTTAATATAAATTGTAGAATACCAATGTGTTGGAACATATTTATTGTTTGTAATTACTTTTTTTTTTTTTTTTTTGACTGAGTTTATTGGAACTCAATTATTTTGTATTTTATTCTTAGCTCAACTTTTTGTATGTAATTTTTCCCCTACATTTATACTTACAATAAATACTTCAACAATTGATAATTTATTCTTGTAGTTTCCCTTGGTTTTAACTGCAACAAATGTGTAAAACATAATTCCAACAATAATTTTTTAACATAGCTCATAATAAATAACACTATATACCTCCCAATATACTCCCTTCTCCACCATCCCGAAGTTAACAAGCCTGAATGCTTATGCTGCAAGCACAATTCGGAATGTTACTTTGGGGTTTTGTTCAATTCGGAATATTACATTGGCCCTTGTCCCTGGGTAAGGGATACCAACTAAATTGGTACAACAAAAGAACAATTCGGAGTCTGCCCCATCACATACAATTCGGTGGACATATAACCCATAAATTGCAACTAAAAAACGCAATTAAATACTCCATTTGCAATCAACAACACACTGCCTTATATTACATGCTATACTTTATACCAACAGAATGATGCTATAAACACAATCTTTTAAAGGAACTAGGGAAAAAGAAATAAAAAAGAATGCTGCGCAGTAGAGCATTAAAAAGAATAGCATAAATGAATCTTATGGCCTCAAAATGATAGAAAATGAATGAACAAAGAATATTCAACTACCTATCGTTCCCAAAAGAAAGCGTGTAGAAGTCTGCATCCTTTTAAACTCATCTGCTCCAAACCTCAAGCCTTTGCAAACTCTGCCGGATTAACCAAACACTAACAAATTACTATACAAGATCACTGCCACTTCCCAAGGCAAACGCCTCTCCCCCCTCCCCTGCTCACAAATGCGCAAAATAAGGAGCATCTCACTGGGGTGATCTTCACTAAATACAATAAACACAGGCACTGTCCAAGTCTCCAATAATGTTCTGCAAGAGAACAACACCGGAAAGCCATTCCTTGGTTGCCTTGCCATGATGCACCATGCCTTGACTTCAAGTTAGGTTTACAGTTTCTTAGGCAAATTATAAGTCTTTTTAAGAAACTTGGAAGCTGCTTCATCGTTCCTGTAGCACAACACGCGCAGGAGTGTGTTCGGTTCAGTTGGGTTCCACTGCCCAGAAGTTGGGGGCAATGGGAGCCTGGACCGGGCAGAAGAGCCATATGACTCCAAGGTCACACGTCTAAACCGCTCAATGAGGCCCTCGGTATCAGTTCTGAAAAGGGGAAGCACACCTCTAACTGTAGTTGAAAACTTGTCTATCAATTCAGAAGGCAAGCCATCCCCATTGGCCCAGAATAGATCTTTAAGGGATTTGAAATCATCCTCTATTATTTGAGAATCCTTTCGGGTGAATGCACGCGAGGGGCCTCCAGCAAGCAAAACCAGCAAAAAACCATCAAAGGAAGCTCTCATTATATCAGTAATAATCCGTGTGCGAACTCTTTCATGCACAGTGTTTGATATGATAAGCAAGTTCTTTTCTAGCTCGTCAAGGAAAGGGTCTATTCTAGAAGATGATGGTTCCCCAACATACAAACCATCCCACAGAACGTGACTTAGATCATGGAAGATCATTTTGTAAGCCACCGCCTCAGAAAGTTGTTGGACTCCTTCCACACAAGCCGCCGGTGTCAGTTCAAACTTTTTCCCCAATCCATTTGAAAAGTCTTCTACATGAGCAGATTCAGAATTCCTGAGATGAGTAATAATTCGTTTCTCCAAAACATCCAACTCACTCCGGATTCTTTGAAATGTATTTATACGAGAACACAGCTGTGGTATCCCAAAGGAGTTATCTCCATTGAGTGTCGCAACCTGAGAGTTCCTCTTCTGAGGATTTGGTGATTTTTCTTTCTTTTTGCCAAAGCCTTGGAACTTTGATTCCATAGTACATCTGGTCAATGCTGGCATAGTGGGAACAAATATATTACGTGATCCTGCATTTCAGAGTGGATAATACTGGTTATCACGAATAAAACATACTTCAATCCATGTGCAAAAATTTGAGTTACAAAATTATTTACCACAGCCAGATTTTGCCTTGGTTATGTAATATTGAAGACATCTGTCAAGGCCAGCCATCAAATCAGGAAGCAATGCAGGATGCATAGTTATTGGCAGCTGAAAGAACGCATCCAAAGTTTCATCCAAAATTCGCAAAACTTCAACAGCAGATGGAGCATATCCTTCTTCGCTAGCTGGTGGATTCCACGCCTGTAACGTTGAAACGAACAAGGTTAACTATAGGAAAGATGTCAACAAAAACTAAGTTATGAGCAAGATAATGAATGACAACGTGCCATATTAAAAGCAAATGCAACATAGTGTTTCATTTATCTACC
The DNA here is from genome assembly GCA_003254865.1 of Dryas drummondii. NCBI lineage: Eukaryota > Viridiplantae > Streptophyta > Magnoliopsida > Rosales > Rosaceae > Dryas > Dryas drummondii. The sequence goes on from QANW01005609.1 coordinate 2,309,497, forward strand.
CAGGATTAATTTCAAAACTATGAGTTTCAGTTACATGAAAAAACAGGCCAACAAAGGACATGATAGTAGCAAACAGAAATAAAGTTCATGTTGTAGGTGGTACTTCTGAGCCACTAATAACCCCAGCATCATAATGAATTAATCTTGCCATGTTTTAAAATATAGTTATTTCATATCCATGGATTGGTCTTAATGCCCTCACTGTCAAGTTTGTCTTCTCTCCCTAGATATATGACCAAAAAACTGTATCAAATTCAACGCAGAATAACAGATGAATAGTTAGTGCACACCTCTTGTTGCAGATTCCTATCAACCCATTCTTTCAGTCGGTCCACTCTTGTCTTGATCCACACCTTTACCAGATTTGCAATTGCAGTTTCAGCCTCATAAGGAGGCATCTCACGAATTATCGCCTTGCCACCATCATCACTATCTACAGAATCTTCAACTGCTATCAGCACAAGATCTTTCTCCAGTTTATCTGCAGCTCTCAAAACTTGTACAGCATCAGGTGTCAACTCCATTATACCCGATATGAATTGTCTAATCTCATTCGCATAGCAAGCATGAAGGGTTGCCACAGCCACGCCTGCCGCAAAAGGATGCCATATCTTCAGTATTGGACTGAATACCTCCTTCTCCTTAACTGCCAGCTCACCAACATCCTTCGCGAGGATGGCCAAAACAGGAAGGGGATTTGGCTGGTGTTTTGATGCTCTCCTGCTTGAGTCTGCCTTCTCCATTCTCTGTATAATATGTAACCAAACATATTTCAGGTCATACATCCAACTTATAAAATTTAGAATCTGTTAACAAAAACAAAACATGCCACAAAAATCTTGAGAATTTCCGGCAGAAAATTCACCTATGCTTAGTGATTTTATGTTAGAGAAAAATTTGGAAGTCAACTGTCATTCTTTTTTTTTAATTCTTTTACGCCTTCTACAATACCGGTTTACTGTTATGTCATATACAAGATCTGTCTGGAGGACATAAAGCATACTCTGTATGATCAAAGGCTTATATTTTGGGGTACATCCACAAAGTATACAACACCATGCAAGTGTCAGATATTGAGGACTTGCCTGAGCAAAAGCAGTGCGTAATGATGATCTGATGTAAGTGTCAATCCTGTTACGAGCAACATCAACTTCATTTTTTCTCCTCCTGCGGTACTCATTTGATATATCTTCAACTAAAATCTTAGCTGCTGCTACCCCCAGAGAAACAATGCCCTGCATGGTATCAATGTTACTGCCATCAAAAGTGTCATGATATGCAAGGAGTCTCTTCTCTGCCCAACCCAAAATTGAAGTCAACGTCGAACTCAAGATCTTGAAGTACTCAGGATCCTTTGTTGTCTTTGCATCTTTAGCAACCTCGGCTAGCTGACCATCTGCAGCATACAGCAGGTCCATTTCAACTTGGCCAGTTGCAACAAAACGGTGAAACAAAACCCACGTAAAGCAGAGGTTATGGAGCATCTGGTTCATTCCAAGGATTGTCCAGGTCTTCTTAATATGCTCCATTAGCTCGTCAACTTCCTCAATTACAGATGTCTCATCATAATTATCAAAGCAGGCTTCTAGGAGCCTTTCATAAAGCCGGAGATTCAATGGTATCCCATCTGCCCAGTGGGATGAGTCATAGAGACCATCGGATGACCTAGAAGCCAGAGGCGTAACAGCACCACGAAGAACCTGCATAGACTCATTGTTTCTTCCGGTTTCAAAGGGCCTATCCAATGCCCCATGAATAATTTGCCGCAGCCGCTGTGCAGCAGCATTATTCGACTTGTCTAGAGGCACGTGGGGATGCAAAAGAAGACCAGCCTCAAGGACTCTGAGAGTTCTTTTCTGCCATTCATTGTATTCTTGTTGATCAGTAAAATCAGAGGACTTGAGCTGCTGCAACAGCTCCAGTGGGACTACCACTGACTCAATTCGCCTTCCAACCTGCAACAAGTACATCAAATGGAAGGTCGATTAAAAAAAACAAACAAACTTAAAAGAAAAGTTTGGATATACTGACTATAAAATTAAACAATTTAATGCCATCATTTTCATCAGATCGAACTACATTAGTAATGAAACAATTTTTTCTTAAAGTAAGATTTAGCAATTTAGAGGCACCGACACCAAATTCCAAAATTGACTAAACCCGTATCAAAATTGAGCTCCATAGTCCATATCCCATCATCAAAATTATCACATGATCAAAAAAAAAAAAAACAAAACAAAATCAAATCATTTAAAAAGCTCCAAAGCCAGATCAACCAAAATGACAAATGAGGAAACCCAGTAATTGAGCTAACCTGTCCAGCAGAAATCCTAAGCAGAGCTCTCCTGACTCTAGAGTCCATAGCCTCAGAAATCCCCATTTGGATCCTCATCAACTCACCCACCGTCATAGCCCGCCTCGCCTTCCCCGGACCCGACCCGGAACTTGAACCGGACCCGGGACTCTTCTTTGATCCCGAACCCGGAGATTTGAGGCCCAATGCCTTCTTGACCTTGCTGGCCGCTGCGGAAGTGAGCGATCTCTGCAAAGCGGGCGAGCTGTTGGGCGAGTTGGTGTGCTGACTCGGCGAGTCAGAAGCGGAAGCGGGTATGAAAGTTAAGGCCTTGCCGGTGGATGTACGGCAGGCGGCGACGAAGATCTCGTAGGCGGTGAGGCGGAGGTCGGCGTCGGTGAGCTGGGCCGAGAGCTGGCCCAATGGGGATGGGAGATCGGCGGCCATGGTGGTTGTGGTGGTGGGTTTGGTGGGTATAGTGAGTTGTGTGGTGGTGGTGCTATTTGTCCCTCTCTTTGAATGGCCCAGTGATGAGAGGTCTCTGAAGAGAGAAGCCATTGTTGAAGGTAGAGAGAGAGAGAAAGAGATGAAGTCCAAAGATGGACTCTTTAGTTATACAAACACAAACACACGACAACTGAAAAATGTAGGCAGAGAGAGAACAGAATGTGTCTTGTATTTTTCTGGTCCTTAGTTCTTTTTTTTTTTTTTTTTAGTATTTTATCTTAAAGGAGCCAATTAATCATAAGCACTTTATATAATATATTATCATATTTGTTTATTTATGTGTGTATTTTTTAACTCTTGTTCTTATATCTACCTGCCTAAGTTTTTGGTTGGAGTGCTAAAGTCAAATATTGAATTGACATACCAACAAACTCTTAACACATGAAAGGAAATAGATAGGAAACTAAAAAATTACTTAGATGATTAATGAATGTGAAGTTTTAACTATCAAATTCATCACCAAGAAAAAAAAAAGGTTATAAAATTCATGCATTACTTCTTTTTACTTCCACAAAACGTGTTGCTTTATCTATGACTCATTCTTGTGTTAGATGGACGCAATATTCAACAACACAATGTGTATGTGGCTTAAGAAGAACATCTGACCATGACATTACTATTTGAGCAAAATTACCACATTGAGATTTTGGGTTTTTTTTTTTTTTTTCTTTGGGGTTAATTTGAAGTTGACATATGAATTTAAGAATTTTCCTTTTGTAAGTATTTGAGGAGCAGAGACATGCTCATTGTAACGCGTAAACTAAGTACCAAGTCAAAAAAAGGTGTCAGTGTAAATCTAACAAGCTCTTTCTTATTTTAGGAGATGTTCTGGTGTTGTTCCTTTGGACCTTTTCTTTAGAATACACACAAACGGTGTAAGAAGGCGCGTGAGCTGCCAACAATGTGTGATGCTTGTGGAACTGAAAAAGCTCCATTTCCAAATGAAAGCTGGAACATCAAGGCAAAAGGTTGGACATGCACTGTGGATCCTTCATTCGTGGGGCCCACCTGCTCTTCCTTTTATACCAACATTACATACCAATATTAATGGACAATTACTTTACATAGCAATTATAATTAATTATTTCAAACAATCATAATTTGTTAGTAAATTGGGCTCTGAACTTGCTGGAATGCGATTGCATATATTCATTATAAAGGGTCAAAGCCCGAAATGAAGGGTTAAAACGACAGTTGGTCGAATAATTATAACTACAGAATTATAGCTGACTGACTCACAGTTTTGAAATACAACACTGGTGGTGCCCAAAAAAAAAATACAACACTGATGATCGAATTGTAGCTACACGACAAAACGGCACATGCTTTGGCAATGTATATGCTCATCACAAATAATTCAAGAATAATTTGACAAAAAAAAATAATAATAATTCAAGAATAATTGTTAGAACTGAATCCCCTATTTTGCTTTCCATTGATACCAGACTTAAATCTGAGCCTTTGAAGACAAAAGAGAAAGAGAGAGATTGTCTTCAAAAACTCAAATTTGAGCATGTTACTAGTCTCTTAAAAAAGCAAGGCAGATGATCAAAGTCCATAATTGTCTATTATTCCCAAGTCCCAACCTCAACTCAAGTTTCTCGTTTGATTTTGTTATTATTAATTAAGTGATGTTCATATTTTTTAACTCATAATATACTTTAACAAAATAAAACTGAATATCATTTACTAAATCAAATAATATGACTTATTTGATTCATTTCTACTTAAATAATTTGTGGAATAATACAGTAAACATATAAGATTAATTGTACCACATAATAATACTATATTGTGTGCTACATCTACAAGTGAGTTTTGCCTCTATTGAAAATGAGATACCATACTATAATGTAGCCTCTCTAACATTATTGTTAACACAAAAAGGTCTTAAATTGGACAGACGTACCATGTGTATAGTATGACCATCTAGTGTCATGGTGTCATGTGTTCTATTTGCTTTAAAAAACTATAAACTTTACTGAAAAAAAATATATGACGGTATATAAATGTAGTCACACCATATGAGGACTGCCCCCACTTGAAAATTTTCTCATGTTAACACTCCCATGAATGAGTGCAACATTAGCCACGGGTACAGAGAATGCAACTATGCAGCGGATGGCCCTGTTCACTTTGGGGCGACTCTTGACCCGGGCCTACAAAGTTTGAGAGGCCCGACTAGGCCTAGATCAGTTTGTAGCCAGTTTTTGTTTGTTGGGCTTCGGCCCACATTGTAACCAAAACGAAATGAGCGAGTGCAAAAAGAAGCCCAAATGACGGTCCCAAGAATAGAAAAACTACACGTCGCTTTGGAACACTGCGCGTTGATGAATTAAGTCGTCGTTTACAATTTAAGAAGAAACTACATGTTGTAGTTACTGTGCAAATGCCGGTCTTCTCGCTTCTCATGTTCTTCATTGCTTCAGCACACAGAGTTACCGAAACAGATTAAGCAGGAACTATGCCTTCGCTAGGTGATGATGAAGTAGGCCTAATCCTCAATTGGGTCACCGACCCAAATGACAGAAAATCTTTCTCTTGGGTCTGCAAGCAATGGCTGAGAGTGGAGGGTCTGAGTCGATCATCTCTACGTGTTCTCGAACCCAACGTTCTCCTTCAGATATTGCACAGATTCCCAAATTTACTAACATTCGAAACATCTAAGTTTATGACCGACACCGACCTTGCATTCTTGGCCCAAACTTGCCCCAAAATCGAGGCCATCAACCTCAATTTGAAAACCCCACGTGGAGCTTCCCACGAATTCGATGAAGTATCGGTCTTTGGTGAGGTTGGGGCCGAAGGTCTTTGCGCTTTGGCAAATGGGTGTCCCAGATTATCCAAGGTTTTGCTCAGAAGGAGAAAGAACATTGGGAATGCTGGACTTGTTTGGCTTACAGAGTTGGCACATAATTTGACGCATTTGGATTTGGGATGGTGTAGCTTGGTCTCGGACCAAGCCCTTGAAGCTATTGGGTCGGCGAGTTCGATTAGGGTTTTGAATTTGCAGGGGTGTTCTTCGATTACTGATATTGGGCTGGCTCATCTGTCAAATGGGTCTTCCTCAAAAACCATGAAGAAGTTGGTTCTTGCAGAGTGCGATAGAATCACTGATTTGGGGGTCTCGCTTCTGCAGCAAATGTGTTGCTTGGAGGAGCTGAATTTGGCTGAATGTGGACCAAGAGTCACTGATGTTGGAGGTGTGGCTATTGCTAAGATTGAAACCCTCAAGAAATTGAAGTTGTCTTGGCTTATCAATGTGTCAGACCACACACTTGTTGCGCTTGCTGAGAATTGCCCCAACTTGGAGATTCTTGATTTAACTGGTTGTGAATTGGTAACTGGAGTTGGTGTTCGTGCATTTTGGGATCACAGGTACTTAGAAGCTCTGGTTTTGCGTTCTTGTTTCAACATTAGTGGGTCTGATGTGGAACTCATAGCTTTTGGATGCCGGTCAATGAAGTCCATGGTGCTGGATAAAGGATTGAGAACATGGATATCGTCTGAAAGGCAAGAGAGCATTAACAGATTCGTGAGTTTAGTTTGGTGGTGATGGGTGGATGAAGCAGCAAGCACCTGAGTTGATTGATGTGTTTTGGCTTGGCTTGGGCTTCACCAGAGTTGCTTGCTGAAGATTTGGGTTGTGCTCTGCTGGTTCATCTTCATGGGTTGAGCAACTTGCAAGTCATAAGTCATTTTGTCATGCAGTCAATATTTTAACCTTAGCAGTACAAGTTTATCCATGTTTGAGCTTTCTAAGGCCTTGAGATGTAGATGTAGTGCTATTTTAGCCCTCAACAATTCAGTTTGTTATGAATATTTTCAATTTTCAGTAGATGATTGGATATCTGATACAAAATTGTGCCTTTATGGGTTTTCCATATAAGGATTTCATTTTATCCTCTTCTTACTTCTAAGTTGTTTGACTTCATTCACTAACATAACATATAAGAGCAGCATATGTGTGATTGTGTGAACTCTCTCCGCCCCAACCTGACCAAGTTTGTTTTGGACAAATGTAAAGAAATTGTCATAAGTACACTGTTCCATACAGAAAAAAGCTGTCTTAATTCTCATCCTGGATTTTCCCAGACTTACATAGCCATTGGGCCTCGGCCCATCCATTGTTAGATCCAAAGTCCAAAGCCATGTCCTAATTAGATGGGTATGATAACTATGATTCATGAAGGAGCGCCCAGATTCACTCACTGGCAAATTTGGCAGTGGACACAAAGACGAAGCCAGCGGCAGCCTCTCGTATTTGTATTGTATTTGTTTGAATAATAATAATTGGGGGGAGAATATGGGTTCGTCGTGTACAATGAGAGCATTAGGAGCAATTCTTCACAGATTCAGTAATGGGGTCTCCTCCAAATGCCCCAACTCCTTGTCTCTTCCGTGTATATCATTCGCTCTCTCTTTGAATTCTGAACTACGTCATTCTAATTATATCTTACTGAAAGTGAATTTGGAGCTTCATTTGTGATTCAGGGAACGGTTTGCTGAGTAGAAAGTTATCATCTTTATCTTCATCTTCAATTTCTTCATTGCCTTCATGGGTTTCGACTCACATACACAGCAGTGCTACAGTGAGAAGAAGAACCATATGGACCGTCTCTCCTCTCTCTATGGGCAGGCGTTCCAGCAAAATCGCTGGCCGAAAGGTTCTCTCTTTTTTCTTTGTTCTATTTTCTTGAATGCCACCTGTTTGATGAAAAACCCAACCCATGTTTGTGTGTCAGCGTTTTGTAATCTGTATAGTGTGTTATATAGTTCGGGGGTCTATTTATTTATGTGGGTTTATTTTGGACGTTGTTGAAGTGTTAAAGTAGGCACTTTTATGATTATATATGCAGGGAGCTCAAGATGCAAAGAAGGCAAAGCTGTATTCGAGGATTGGGAAAGAAGTTGTGTCTGCGTAAGTTAGTCGCTCTGTCTGTCTTTGTTTTAAGAAGCACCATATGGTCCATATTACTTTTTCTCTCTTTCATTGTTGTTGCTACAATAAGAGCTACTTGGTCTTGCATACTGCCATTGTTTTTGGTTGGCCTGAAATGGTGCAGTGTAAAGAAGGGTGGTCCAAGTCCTATATCAAATACGGCCCTGGCTACTGTATTGGAGAAAGCCAAGGAGCTTGATGTACCAAAGGAAATTTTGGAGCGCAACATTAAGAGAGCATCCGAGAAAGGACAAGAGGCTTACATTGAGAAAGTATACGAGGTTGGTATCAATTTCATATACTTCATCAGTAAGGCTTTGTTTTTATTCGGTTTATACTTTTTCATATGACCCTATTTTATTTGTTGATATAATGTAGTTAACTAGATAAACTGCTTCTTTTATCAGGTATATGGTTTTGGTGGAGCTAGTATGATCATTGAGGTCTTGACAGATAAAATAAATCGTTCCGTGGCAGCTGTTAGAGAGGTTGTGAAGGACTGTGGGGGAAAGATGGCAGATCCAGGATCTGTTTTGTTCAAATTCAGGCGTGTTCGGGTTGTTAACATAAAAGTTTCAGATGCTGACAAAGATCAGCTCCTTGACATTGCTTTAGATGCTGGTGCTGAGGATGTTATTGAACCGCCAGTATATGAAGATGAGACCGAAGAAGATAGGTCCGAAAGGTAATGTTCTACTAGCGGCTACAGTCTCCTGTTTAGATTTATGCTGTAACTCTAGTCTGTACTTCCTCTGTTTATTTGCTTATTTGTTTTTTTTTTTTTAACCAATGCATTATTCTGCTGAAATGGCATTATTCAATTGTGAACTTTATGTAGAAGCAGAACTGAGTAAACTGTATTTACAACACTCTTCATTATCATACCCTCGTGACATTTAAAGGAGGGGGGGGGGGTTATGACCTCTTCACTCTGCCTGTGAACTTAAATAGTTAAATTTTATTTGAAATATAATACCTTCACTACTGATCATAACCCTCATGCTGATGCAATGGAGGCTGGAGCCTAACCTATAGTACGACTTCATTAACATGTGTTATGGTATTCATTTGTGTATCCAATATTCTAATCCCATAGCCATGCAAGTAATTTTTGAGTTTAGTAACCAATGATTTTAAAGGCATGGTGGGGTTAGTAGATTGCATTGAAGCTTTACCTTGGTAGGCACTTGCTTCAATCAGGGAAAGTTGGATTTATGCTTATTTTCTTGACAATTTAAATGTATTTAATTATTTATTAGGAAATAAACGAGTTGTACTCTCTCTCTCTCTCTCTCTCTCTCTCTCTCTCTCTCTCTCTCTCTCTCTCTCTCTCACACACACACACACACACATGTGCATATATATATATATATATTATCTTTGTGAACTATGCTCCTTTGATAATACAAAGTTCTGATTTTGTTCTGTTTTTAAAATTTTCGGTTTCCGGTAGCTATTATAAAATTGTAAGTTCATCAGAGAACTACTCAACGATACTTTCAAAGCTACGTGACAAAGGGATAAGTTTTGAGACGGATAATGGTTCTGAGCTACTTCCAATAAGCACTATTGAGGTGTGTGTCTGATGCATACATGGTTTCTTTTTCTTTGATCTGTTATAAGCTTATAGCTGGGATTTTTTTCCTGGTTTCTTTATTTATTAATTTATTTTAATCTAAAAAGCTTATTGTGAGCGTTTGAGTTAAAGATGCTTGTCTGATTCAGGTAGATGACGAGGCAATGGACTTGAACAAGGAACTTATGACTAAATTACTTGAACTTGATGATGTTGATGCTGTGTATACGGACCAGAAGTGATCAAAATCTCTATCTTTAGTCATCATCTTAGCAATTGATCGAATCGAGCTCTTGGCCGGCATGATAGTATTCTTCCACGTGGTTCGTTTTCAAGTCGAACCTTTGTAACTCTGTGAAAGTTTTTCTCTATTTTTTGAATTAAAGAGAGGAGATGGGTGGGGGTTGTTTCCTGACTGCTCTCCCGGGGAAGAAAAGTTGATCCTATCATATTTTCATTATTTATGAAATTATGAGGAAGGAGAGCAAATATTGAAATATGACTTGTTTTTGGAGAACAAATAATAAAAAAAAAAAAAAAATTGCTTCAATTACAACAAGCTTGTAAACGCGAATTTATAAGCCTGGTATCAAAAGTGCAGCTTACAACAGAAATACAGATTGAGCTTTCAATTTTCTGAACAATGAAAGACTTTGCGTAACTACGAACACTCACTATAAACAATAAAAATATGAACTTATCTATCACACTGCTCTTAGGCTTAGACATACATAATAGCTCCTACACATATATAATAGGCTTAGGCTTACATTCATTACAATGAATACCATAATTTCTATGTACTTGGCCATGAAAGTAAATAATGAAAGTAGAATTGGCAAGATCAACTTTTATTTCTTGGGAACCCAGCATCCATGTAGCCCATATGGAAGACCATAAGGGAACTTGGCTCTAGCAATCTCTTCAAAAGTTGATCCATCTAACAACAATGCGTACCCACCTCCATTTTTCTCACTAATCATCGAAACTACCACACCTGCATCCAATATCCATATCTACTATTAATGTCTCAGAAATTAATTTACCAAACCAAATTAAAGAATTAATTAATGATTTTATAGACAATATTAGATTAATTTGATAGTATTCTGACCATCATCTTCTTCGGTTGCCCCAGGTCGGGCCACAAAGAATGGTTCGGATGGCACTGCACCCTCATCATACCAATTCTTAGCTTTCTTCTTCTCCAAATCAATCTGCAATTATTATTTAAGTAATTTAATAAGTGATTAAGAAGCTCAAATTAACAAGTGGCTTAAGATACAATTATTGGATACATTAATTAATTAATTACCTTGGTGAGGGTGTTGGGGAAATTGCATGGGCGCTGAGCCCCACAAGCATAAGCATATCGGTATTTCTTGCCCAAGTAGGCAGGGTTTATGCTGCACATGTCTATCCCTCTTCCATGCTCATTTGTGTCTAGTGCTGCCTCCAACTTCCCATATGGACTCCCATCCAGTGGTATTCTGAACCTTCCAACTCTGTGTTTACATCCATCCAAAAATCAAACAAATAATTAAGCTCCACTTAAAAATCCAAAAAATTAAATCACACCCATATCATAAACTAGTTATATATGTGCATATAAAATAACAATTCCACAATATAACATGGAGATAGCATACCTAGCATCTGGTAATACATCTTTGCCTGTGTATGATCGCAAATTCTGTATCCTAAGCCTATCGAGAATCGTGGTGTTGGCGTTGTGTTCACAACAATCAGCAATAAGCGCGGTGACCCTCCCATCCTCATCTTTCTCTTCATAAGCATTGATGAAATGGAAGGTTATGAACAATGGGACTTCCACACTCGCCACCTACATCAAAACAAATATCACATCATGACGAACGTACACATATATTTATTTTCAAATGAATAGAGATGATATAATGATAGTGGGACTTACAATCTTGCCACTAGCTTTACACATGGCATGCACAAATGCCTTAGACTCGGGATGCCACTGAAACTTGTACAAAGGAGTGGGCTCGGCCTTGAGCAAATTCCCAGCACAATACCTCAAGGGCATTTCGGGAATAATAATATAGTGCTCGGTCACCGGGAACGAGTGGACCCAACCCGGAGCCGGTCCGCAACTGCAATCCACCCGCCCGATGATCTTCCTCTCATTACTCCCGGGCTCCATCCGCACCGCCAAGTAACCCGGGTTCACCAAATCGGGCAACAAAGTCAAGAACTCGGTCTCGGTCACAATCGGATGTGCCGAGTGGATCAAACCTCCCAAATTGTCACTGTACTCGAACTTCCCAACCGTGTCCAGCGTGTCTGGGTCGATCACTATCGACCCTTTCTGGGTCTCGGTCAAGCACACAACCCGCCCGTCACCCAGCCTGACAACGCCAGTGTTGGCGTTGTCAGTGAGTGACGCGCCCGAGAATAAGTTGGCCAGCTCGCCAATGTAGGAAAGGAAGTTGTCGGGCTTGGGGACCTCGGAGAATTCGCGGTAACAGAGTTTCTTGCTCTTCATGGCGGCCTTGTAGGCCTCGGATTCGATCTGGCGGTGGCCGGCAATGAGACGGCCGTTTTCGAAGTGGAGCTTGGCCAGCATGGCATAGCCATCGAAGAGGTGGCGGAAGTTGTAGTCCTCGATGTGCCACAGCCCTGGACCGTTTCTTAGGTACGTCCCTTTCTGCATGTAAATGAATACATAAATAAATATTTAATTAGGAACTGAAGCATAAAAATTTTAGTAATAAAGGACCATGGACTGCAAGACATCAATTATTTTTCTCGTCGAGGAATTATTTATTAATAATATTCACCAAAAATAAGATATTAATAACTAATATGAGGAAGGAATATACTTTGGCCATCCGCTCCCTTCTGACATAGATCAGTTATTTAATCCATTAATTAGATGGTTTAACTTAATTAAATATGGTAACTAGCAAGAAAACACACAGGTCATCAATTAAGGACAAGCCTCGATCTCTCTATCCGTGCTTGGGAGGTCTCTAGCTCACGAAGCAATAGTAAAGGCATGTCCTCTAGTTTAGGGTTATAAATTAATATTAATTTGTGGAAGAAGGTTAATTGAGAAAATAAATACTTTCTTGTTATGTGTCTATCTCTTTCAAATGTAACAGTAACATAAAGAGAGAGGTAAACACATATATATGCATATGTCGGCTTACAAGATAGAAACCCTTATATTTGGCTATTTGGGTTGAGCTCTTATTGGTTTATTTGAATCTCCTACATGTAAGCCTTTTATATGGATATATATATATATATATAAATGAAAAAATCATGAGTGAAAGTTCTTTTGAAATAATAAAAATATAAATTAGAAGTTAATTGAATGCTATAATCACTTACTAGCCACAGTGGTATCTCTCCTTGGACAACCAGCTCTCCTTCCCATCTCTCCTGCCGCACACTGGTCCAAGCAACGTGGCTCCAGTCGCCACCACCGGCGGTTTCTTTAGTTGGCAGCGGAGCAACGACTGCTGGTAATGGAGGACTTGCGACGTTTGTGGTGGTCAAGCCCCGAACATTGCGTTTCCTGCTGCTAGTGTTATTACTGCTCATGCCCTTCTTGTTGAGAAACCCATCTCTACTTATATTATTATGATTGGAGTGATCGGAAACTGCTGCTGTCGGCAGCAAAAAGGAGTACTTTCCACTGCCTACTGAAAGTGTTAAGGCGGCCATGAAATTAAGAGTAGCTAACCAAGTACCAAGACTTAAGAGGGAATTAGAGGTGGAGTGAGAGAGGTGTACATTAATGTTGTATTTATATAGGAAGCCTGGAGGGATTTGAATAGAATATTATCGTGAATAGGTCTAAGTTAATTAAGGAACTGTACATGCTATATATTTAGTATGCGTTTACATGTTGGTATCTTGATTGGTGGAATTCCCTTTTACTACAAGACATAGCTTATATGTGCTGTGTATTTTACCAAAAAAAAAAAAATGTGCTATATTTATGAGAATATCGAAGTTTAATCTAGTGCGACATCTCCAACACCTGTTGCCTTTCACAAGCAGCGGTCAAATATATATGATTCGCATGCAATCAGCTGGATATATGGTGGGTAGGATACAATTTTTTATTTGATTGATATTTTGTAATTTAAAGAATACATATCCTAGAATATAAATAATTCTGCTCATTAAATTATAGGTCGGAAATAAGAGCACATTCTTATAAGTAATTACTTGAAGCTTCAGTGATTACGAGTAATTGAGTAGGGGTTTTTTATTACTCGTTTAATTTGTGTGATGATTCGGTAAAATCAAATGGAGACAATGAGTGCGTTACAAGTCACAAGCTAGGAATCTAATTTCATATCGATCTTTTGGATTGTGTGATTCAATTTGAATTTTTTTTACTTAGCCAATGGCAGTTAATGTTGCTGGCCACGTAGATATAAAATATAAATTTGTACCTCGATCAATATATAAGTCACTTGTAAGAATTTTAAATATGATAAATCAATTTAGTTTGATACTAAGCTAGCTATTCATATTAATTAATTAATTTCTCATACAATTTTAATAAGTTTTAATTTCTCAACATTAATTGTATTGATTGTTTTTCACTTTTTCTTTACTTCAAACTTACCAAACAGTTTTTTTTTTTATTGTTAATTTGTTTCTTTACTTCAAACTTCAATACAATAGATGAAACATTAATTGTATTGATTGTTTTATTTTATTTTTTCGTGCATTTGAAGCTGTTTGAGGATCAGATCCATGTTTGTCAAACATGGTAGCCTAGCCTACGTACCCTAGCTTGGTGACATATCATGACTAACTGAAGTTCATATTCTGTACATAAAGTTAAAATGAACGTAAAAAATAAGAAAAAAAATAAAACAATTAATATATGACTTAGTACTGAAGGCATGCATGCCTGTATAGCTAGGGTTTCAAATAAAATATTGGCTCAATTACAAAATGCACCCATCAATTATAGGTAGTATTTTAAATTGGTCTATGAATAAAAATTTATTTCAGATTAATCCACTAATTAATAGAAAGCTACAAAATTCATTATGAATTTCGTCAAAAACAATAGTTAAATGCCCCTTTGGACAATGATGACGTGGATTTTTTAAATAATGTGGACACCAAATTTATTCCACATGTATTAAGAATGTCATATTGATTAAAAAAATAAACAATAAAAACTAACAAAACTTTTAAACACTCTAAAAATATAATTAAATATGACATCATTAATCCATGTGGTTTAAATTTGATGTACACATCATTTAAAAAATTCACGTCAACACTGCCTATACTGGCATTTAACGTTCTTATTAACGACATTTGTAACGGATGTGGTAATTTGTAAATTTCTATAAGTTAGTTTACCAATCTGAAATAATTTTTTGTTTGTAGATCAATTTGAAATACGGCCGGATGTAGTTATATTTGTAATTGAGCCAATATTGTTTTGGTGAATGCGAGTGCAAATTACAAGGCGGAGACCACTATTTGGCTGCTTTCTGGTTTTGTCTTAAGCTAATCTATATTTATATTTCTATTTTATACGTAGATGTAAGGTGTAAACGTGTACGTGTTAACTTAAATGTGTGATACACAACTACTCTCTAGAATAAAAAAGTCACATGTTCCTCCCAGATGCTCTTCTACATAATTGTCGTACATCCCAGATGCTCTTCTACATGATTGTCATACTAATTCAATCTTATATATATATATAAAGGTATTCTGTTGTTCAATTCTGAATCCAAATTACACATTTAGACAATAATGAATTCGATAAATAATTCAGATATACAATATTTGGCATGCAGTAATATAAGTGCATCTTATATTAACGTCAAATTCACAATTCAACAACATGAGATGCTCAAACAACATGATAAAGCATCTCATGTTAATGCAAACAAATATTTTGCCACTTTCTTTGCTCTACGCAGATGACAAATGGCTGTAGGGTCAAGAGCCCAGTGTTCAAATTTCATTGTATGATTAATGGCAATGGAAAGTTGCTATTAATTTTAATTTCATTTTAAACCCATTGGCTGATCAGTACGTACAAGCTAGTTTCGCTTTCATTTCAAATCCAAGATGTGTTTACTTCTGTCAATTTTGTTAAGAATACCAATGCCACATATCATTCATGTTGTGGTTCTGAAAGCTGCCACTAAAGATGTGATATTGTTCTTGCTTCCACTTATTGAAATGCAATATCTTTTGACTCATCCTTAAGCAAACAAGCTTGTCACTATATAGAAATTATTCGAAAAATTTATCCATACTGTCGAACCTATTTTGTAAATTAATGAATTAAGACTGATCATTAATAAAGAATTTATTTGGCTGTAACACAGCATGAGATCAAGGTAACGTGAAATGACTCTCATTGGAATTTACGTCAAACTTCACAATTTAAAACAATGCAAAATTCGTTAATTAAGATCGAAAAAATTCAGAACCCCAAAAAGAGAAAAAATGATCAGGAATTAATTTTATTAGAAGAAGATTAATTATGGGTTATGGGTTATGGAATATATATGACCGTCCAAAGTGGAGGTGCTGAGAGAAAGCAGCTTTGCTTCCATTTTCAGGTTCCAAATCAAATAATGATGTTTTCCATGAACATAATCCACCATTTTTCATGATTTGAGTTTCATTTTAAAACCCCCACTCAGATTCTTAGTTCATACCCATTTGGGAAAGTGGGAGCCTCAACTTGCATTACTTTTAAATGTATTTTTACTATAGTTGAAAACCTGATATGTGGGCTCTGGCCCAATATGTTTGCCACGCAATTTCTAGTTAATGCCAAAGTTTTCTGAGTTCAAGTTTTGCTCCCAAATGAAAAACAAGTGCACCTCTTCCAAAAAAAAAAGAAGAAAAAAAAATTACTAATTTCAATACTTAAGGTCTAACTCTTTTATAACCATGGAAACTCTCGAGCATGATCCATTTTTCTACCGGTTACAAATTCTAAGATAGATTTACAGGTAAATTGGTTTTTTTTTTTTTTTTAAATCTCATAAATGTCTATAATTAGAAAGCAAAAGAGCATTTCGTTAGGGAACTAGATGTTTAGTGGTTTCAGAACCAAACAGTTTTAACTTAGAAAGAAATTTTCCAATTGTCACTTATGTATGGTATGATGAAAATCCCAACTTGAATTAATTAAAAAAGAATTAGTGACCCACTTGACCTAATTAAGTGGCTTCAATTAATATTCAAAGTCATGTCTGGTTTGCTACTGGGGGGCTACTCCTGTTGCTTAGAGAAATGAAGACCCTTATAATTGCCTGATTTGCCTCTACTGTCTCTTCATGCCCTCATTGATTCCCACAGATTCAATCAAAAGATGACATATTTGCACAAATATGGCGGACAAAATTAGGGTTTCCCACACAGGAAACACCTTGTAATAATTAATTTAATCAAACTTGTTAATGGATGGTCCAAAATGATGATCAATGTTTGAATTGAATGTGGCCGGTGCTGATGCGCAGTGACGTGTCAGCTTCTCATCTTGTTAATGAATTTGATTAATTAGTCGTTAGGTCAGCCTAGCTCATGTGGGTTTTTGTAATGTTGTTCCAATTAAAGCTAATTCAAGTCAATAAAGCAACTGATTCCATTCCTTGATTCAATATTAGTGGAACGAGAATCCCATTTATACTCTCCACACATTACGAAATTCCTCATGATCATCAATCATCATTTCAAAGACTTAATTTCCAACAAGTACTAGATGCTCTTAATTAGAATAGTTTCTTAACACGTACAAGTATGGTTCTTCATCTCATCAATTTCTTCCATTAATGCTACGGTAATCATTAATAGTGAGGAGTTGAATCTTATGCAAATTAAACTAATTCGTGCCATGTGGCTTGACCTTGTCCATGATTGAAGTTTGGGTTTTTGAGATAGCTAGAATGAATGTTTATTTACATAATGCATAACTTAGAGCATCTCCAACAGTTTAGTTAAATTTTCATCATTAGCTATTTTAGCTAGATTAAAAAAAAAAAAACTCACTCCAACAGCTTCTCTATTCACTTATCTATTTTAGCTTTTATTTTTTGATTACTCAAATCTAGCTAGAAGGAGAGATAAGATAGCTATTAGCTAAATCTCAACTTTATATTAAAAACTGACATTGTTTTGCTGTCAAAATTATTTTTTGGGTCTTTGTGACTTTTTTATATTTTAAAAAATAATAAAATCTTTTAAAATTAGCTAAAATAGAGAACATTATTGGAGTAAAATTTTAAAATTGATTAGCTAAAATAACTTTTCAACTATTTTACAACAAATATAGCTAAAATTTAGCTATATATCCTTGTTGGAGTTGCTAGTGTTAGAAGACCGTACATAGGAAAAATCCAAACCTCAGTTTTTTTTTTTTTTTTTTTGACCAATTGGAAACCATTCCATTAAGAAGCCATAAAGACAAAGAATCCAAACCAAATACACATAAAGCACCAAATTAAAACAAACAGCACCAAAACAATGAAACAGAGCAACATAATGCAGGAAAACATATACAAAAACTAATACAAACCTCAGTTTTAAAAGCTAAAGATATAAACATTATCTAACGGGCCCTAAATGACGCTACTTAATTTCTGAAACATCTTGGGTTATTGAAAAATCCATGAATTGCATAACACTCGTTTGAACTTATATCCGTGGACTAAATTGAGACATACACATGAAGCTGGTTTGTTAAGTCAAACATTAGTTTGTATTTAGGATGTTACTTTCACCAACATTTTTTCTGCATTATAATTAGGCAAAAGTGTATTTTTTGTCCCTCTACTTTAACAAAGTTTTCACTTTGATCCTGTTTTTTCTATTTTGAAAATTTTAGTCATGTACTTTCACTACGTTTGCAATTGGGTCCAAATCATTAATTAGGTTTAAATTTCTTATGAAAATATGACGTAGTAAGGATATTTTGGACATTTAAATAATTTATGAGTGAAACTCATTTAGTCGAGTGACGTTGCCCAATCATATTTGGACACATGTCTTTTTTTTCTTAATTATTTAAGTTTTTGTTTTTTCTTTCTTTCTTAATTCTATTTTGTTTAACCTATTAAATTGTTTATTTAAACCGTATTAATTATGAAATGTCTAAAATATTTATTCATATTTTTTGTCACGTCATATTTTCTTCTAAAAAATAAATTAAGTTTACAGTTTGGACCTAATTAATTATAAATATAATAAAAATATAGGACTAAAATTATCAAAATTAAAAAAAAAAAAAAAAAAACCAAAGAAAAAACTTCGTTAAAATACATGAACCAAAAATATACTTTGGCTTTATAATTAATTAAGCAAGATTAACTGGCCTTGTCTGCTTGTCATGCCGCTCAATTTAATTAGTGGCGCCAGAGAATTAATTAATTTGTTTGCTATCAAAAGAAACAAAATTAAATTTATGATATTTATCCAACAGATTGGCCAGTTTTGTCTTTCATTTGATGGGTTTTCCCCAGGTGTCTTAGTCTAACTTTTTTAGTCTAACTTGCCAAAGGAACAATTTGATTTATATCATGTATTTACACATATGTATGCTACTTTGCTGAAGCATATTAATAGTTGAGCTATATGTGTAACCGACAAGCCGTGTAGGTTAAAAACAGTCCCTGTCGACAGTGATCAACTGCATAATTGAAAATGGATAATAATTAATAGTCCTTGTGTTGACGAATCAAGTGTGCAACTTGATTCAACTCCAATTTAAAAGGATGTGTAGACTGTGTAGTACGTATCTCCTCAGATGGTTTGCGAAGAGAAAAAAAAGTATTAACTACAAAAATGATTTATGAATTTTACAGTAAATTTTAATTTAGTTTATGAACTTTAATTTTAAATTATACTAAAGCAATATAAATGTTAACTTTGATAAAAAAAATTTAACGAAAATTGATAATGTGTACAATAAGTGACCACATTTTCAAGGGCGTTTCAGTCCATTCATCACATTTTTATGTGACTAATTCTGTTAATTTTTTGTTGGAAGTTAACGGTTGTATTGTTTTGGTACAACTTGAAAAATTCGTGGACTAAATTAACATTTTTTATAGTTAGTGGACCAAATTGAGAATCAATATAAAATTCATGGACTATTTTTGTATTTAACCCAAAAAAACTAAGAAACTTTGATTATCACACTATTCATTTTAATTAGGGTTAATTACACTTTGCACTCCTCAAGTATAGGTTGTTTTTCACTTTGATATTCGATGTTTATGAAAACGTTTCAATGTGAAACCTAAAGTTTATGAAAATTGCAACGTGCTCTTTTCGTTAATTTTGACTGAATATAGTATGTGTGAGATTCATTTACACTAAAGTGGACAATAGATTTACGCCACGCAAAAAAAAAGAATTAAAAACCTAGCTAAAATTTTATAGGTTAAAAAAATTTAAAAATTTAAAAAACAAAAAATTGGGAACGAAAAATATGAGGGAGGAGGGAGAGGTAGGGATGAACTAAATAATTTTATATATTTAGTTTTAATGTTATCTTTAATTTTTTTTAATATTCAATAATTTAGCTGCCTTTTTCTATTTTTTTTAATTTGGTTTATTTTATTTGTCCATGTGACGTAAATTTACTGTTCGCATAAATGTAAATGAATTTCACACATGCTATATGTAGTTACAATTAACGAAAAAGTTAACAAAATGGGCACATTTTAATTTTCATAAACTTTAGATTCTATATTGAAATGTTTTGAACATTAGGTACCAAAGTGAAAAATAACTTATAACTGAGAGGTGCAAAATGTAATTAATTTTTTAAATTATTCGTAAGAAAAACTTATAGATTAATTAATAAAAAATAAAAAATTTGTGCCTTATTAGGGCACAAAATTCATGTGCCAAATAATACACATCATTATTATTATTATTTTTTTGTGATTATACACATCACTAACTATTTTTAATATTTAATTAATATTATTTTTATTGAAAAACCACCTTATATATCCATCGCAGGTCTGAGGCAGTTATTTTTACTTTATAAAAGTTTTATATTAATATTTTGTAATATTATCCAACTATTCAATTATTCAAATATGCAACACCGTTGAATGTTCTTCAACGAAAACTTTGAATGCTCTCCAACTCCGTCTCTAGCTAGTGTTTAAATTTTTTTCTCAGAGAATCCAACACCTGCTTTTTCTCTTCAGGAATCCAATGCTTGCTTCTTCTCTCAATCCTTTATTTATTTTTATTTTTTTCTCTTTGATTTCTTAGGTATTATATATGTAGATTAAGAAAGGGGTTATGCCTTGTTGGAGGTCCCCATTATGTTCCTTTGATCTTGATGAATATAATTGCTATATACCTTAGATCTTGATTTTTGCCCATTAGATCGAAACCATTTTTTTATTTTTTCATGTAAATTGGGTTTCTTAGATCGATCTCAATCTTGCCAAGGGATTTTTTATGAACTGTCACAAATCATTCAAGAGTGAATTAAACCGTTACCTTAATGAATGAATTGAAAAAAAATTCTTCTAAATTGTAGATGCAATAAGAAAGATAACGTAATAGCTTTCTAGCTAGCTAGGATTCAAAAAATGGGGCAAAATTTTGTAGGGATGAACATATGTTTAGCTAGGTTTTTTAAATTGGTCTCAAAAATTTAATTTAAGTTTTGTAAGATTTCAGAAAAGGTTAAATGTGTATTCTTAAAAGTTTATGTGGCAAATGCATTATCAATTATATGAACAATGCTAGAGTGTCCTAATCTTATGTCCTAATTTTGTGCCCTAATGACATGGAGTGTCATGTCAATTAAAACATTACTTATTTTTAAATACATTAAATTATTTACTTACCATATCAGCTTTTTTAAAAGACTATTTTAACCTAGTAATAAATATTATAAAATTTAAATCATGAAAAGAAAATGTAAAAAAATTTCATAAGCCAAATACTGCTGCTACTCTCTAATCAAGAAACATACGAACTCTTTATATGCACAAACCAATTTCCCTTTTCTTTTTGATAGTGTTATTAACAATCATTGACATGAACATATGTCTCCTACCGATCAGTTATGTCCGTAGATCCAAAAGGGATGACAAAAATTTCTTGTCTTAATTAACTCCAATATTGTTACAATAATTTACGATATCAAAGGCAAGGACCCATGAGTTTTTGGTCTTCGCAGCTTTGTTTTTCTTTGTTTGATCCTAACCTTCAATTGTAACAACTAATTAACACCATGATCATCGACAATGCTTAAGGATCTAAAGAGCCCTCTTCTAAGGCTTCATTTATTTACAAAAAAAAAAAAGTATTTGATTTATATTTTCGATCAATACAATTTTTTCTGATTTTTTGATCAATACATATATCAATCCACAATAAGCCGCATTCATTGCATATATAAAATCAAAAACAAAATATGAAATCAAACTAAAGAACCTCCATTTCAGGAAAAAAAAACCTAAAGAGCCTAAATTAGGGCTTAGGAGAATTGGGTTGGAGACATTAAGGGCTTTTGACTTGGAAGAGTACGTTTTTGAAAAGGAAGCAAATGTTGGATTTGTAGAGAAGAATCAAGCCTTGGACTTGCGGAGAAGAATCACGTATTAATTAGAGAAGAACATAAAGTTACAATCCAAACGTACTAGACAAGAACATCTCTTTATTGAAGTTGTAATCACATTGAAATTTAGATTGGATAAGATGATCTTTTAATATGTATGATGTAAATTTGATGTGGCAAATAAATAATGATGGGTCAAAAATATGTGTCCTACCAGGACACAAAATCTTTTCCCTTATTATATATATATATATATTAAATACTCTAATTCACATGAAAAGTCTAGGTCATTAGGACATGATTAAGGCACCAATAATTAGAACATGAAAAGTCTTTACTCTTTATTCCCATCTCATAAACCTCACAAATATTCTAGTACTGAATTCAATCTCAGCCCAGTCCCAATAGTCTGTCTGTACTGGTCTTAGGTTTTCAAACTGAGCCCAAAACGTCGCTTCGTTTTTGGTAAAGCAGCTAGCCCAAAATGTTGTTCAAAGTTCAAAACATAGGATCAATTAATGGGCCTGACCCTACTTTCATATAGTTGGAAACTAATCGCTATCACAACCTGACATCTCACTCCCTCTATTAATTTGATGCACTGTTTATATGAGTAGGTTATATAAATGAACTTATGAGAATGCAAGTTGCAGGTCCTAGAAATTAAACCTTACCTGTGCAAGAACATGTGGTTGATCCACACCCATCATGAAATCAAATGGAATTATTAATAGGGGGCAGTAGGAGGACTACTAGTTAAAAGTCCCCTGACAACACAATATATATCCATATCCATATCTGAGAAAACAATATTTTGGAAGACAAGAAGCAGCACAATTTTAATGAAGTTTGTCATCATTACCTATATCACTAACATGGAATTCATGTTTTCCAGTACAGCTTAGCTTGGAGTGTTATGGTGAAAAGTTGGAACAGTACTAGTGATACGTCCTGAGTTGATCATTGTCCAAAACTTGTACGTACGTAGCAGACTAGCAATAGTGACTAGTCATGATCGAGCTAGTGAGCCATTCGATCATGTCCAATATTATTGGCTGCAGTGATACCCAGGGTTAGCTAGCTAGTAAAAGCACTTACCTACTACTGCAAGTGTATACATCTTTTTTATTTATATATATATATATATATATGAAAATTTTCAGGTAGGATATTGGCTGGCATGGTGCAAACGTGAACATAATGTCGACAAGTACTGCTGTAAGTTTTGAAATTTTGTATCGACCTATGTCAATATTGTGTCCGTGTTTGCATCATGCGAACGTCCTAATTAACCTGAGAAGAACTATATATATATATATATATATATTTCTGATATCATGTAAAAAGGAAAATAGATACAAAGAGTATACACCAATTATTTTACTCAACTAGCTAGATGGAGTCATTAGGCACATGGCCGGGTCTAGTTTGATCTGTCTCTCTGCTTATCAACCTATGCTAGGTGCATTGCTGCTATGCATAATGCATATATGGGTCATGGGGTTAACGTATTACTTCTACAGTTCTACTACTACTACTGACAAAATTCCCATTTCCCATCGATCCACTCTGTCTCACCGGCCACATTAAAAAGAAAAACGAGCACATGCATCTGTACGACCACATTGAATGATCTTCCATGCCTTCCACAGAGACAGATAGCATTGCTACATATCTAGTTCTGTGGTTCACATTTTAATTAAGTTATTTGACTTGTCACAACATAACAAGGAAAGAGATAATTAAGGACATTGTCTCACGCTGCCTTGTGAGATCCTGTCCAAGTTATCAGATTAATATATAGTTAACAATAAAACATGTGAAATTCCTTATAGAAATATAAAGTATTACCACAGCACTGAGGTTTTGGAGCTGTTATTGAATTGAATAGTACATGACTACATGGTGAACGAAACTTGGACCACATGTTTAAGTACTATATAACATACAAATACACGCTAAACTTTTATATTTTGACTGATTCATTTTTATATTACTCGAATATATATATTTTTAGCATTAAATGTGCACTAAATGATAGGCAACTGATCTAAACGACACAAATTGAATGCTCCCCAACCCGTGAGTAGTCATGACTAGTCCATTATTTTCCAAGAACTTCCATGGGCACGTGCTTTGTACTCAGACATCACGTGCTGGTGTCGTTGACCGGACGAAAAGGGCTGGTACCAATAAGTCAATTACGCCACACAGTGGTCGTAGACATTGGGAGGGCAATCCCTCCAGATTCTACGTTGGGTCACAATATATGTATGTACGGTAATGCACTGACAAGCGGACACGTCACATCATCACAGGATCGATGTGACTCTCCTACCGTATTGATCAATGGCCAGGCTAATAATTCTCATTCGAATGCTAACATGTAGACAATGCATGTGATGTGAAATTGTGAATGACGGATTTAATTTTGATCCTTGAATTCGATGGATTCACCCTCTTCATCTTCGATGTATATATTTCAGGGCACTAAGTTCGACTGCAGACTGTGTGTACGTGTACCGTAGCCGGTCTCTTGATTCATACATACACCAAGGTTGCCCGACATAGACCATCAGACACAGCTAGTACTTCGATCCTCTGAGGCCCTAAAGAAGACCATCGAAGTTTGTTTTCTTCGTCACGACCCACCTATTTTTTAGCTCCATGGACCTGGGTTATAACTTCTTTTCTTCTGTTTTTTATTTATAATGTTCTTTGTAAAAAGAAGTTGCCTGTAAATCGAACATATGGTCAATAAAGCTTCTATTTTTTTATCAACGAAGAATAATATAGTAATGGATTTGGACAGTGAAGTTCAAAAGTATTTTCGAAATAACCAAATTTAAGAAGATGGAACTTAACGTTCAATCCAGTCCAGTACAAATAATCTGTGTGTACTGATCCCCAGGTTTTTAGACACTGAGCCCAAAACGTTGATTCTTTTCGGTAAAGCCCAAACTGTTGTTCAAAATTCAAAACATAGACCTGACCCGACTTTCATACAATAAATGGCCGGTTATCTATGACTAATTTTTTTAGAGTGGCCGGTGGTCTTACTTGACATTTTGCTTTCACTATTAATTTATGAATATTGGTATTTGGATCATGTAAATTGATTACATTGTTCATCATTTTTCTAATAAAAATGAGAATCACACAAATTACTTATATTAGGGAAATCGTCAACAAGGAGGTCAATTTCCATTATCCAAATTATTTTATGCTTAATTTCTTGCGTTATTGGTTCCATGCACGAGATATGAACTTACATATGACAATGCAAAATTGTCCTTGAAATTAAACCTTATCGTGCATTGCCAAGAACAATAGAACATGTGGTTGATCCACATCCACTTGGCTTCGGCTTGATCTGCCAAGCCAGTCAACTTGTCAGTTGTTATCAAAACGGAACACGTGGGCAGTAGTACTAGTGCTAACAGCTAATAGTGTTAAACTGTTAAAAGTCTCCTGCTGACAAGTGACAACGTACACATTACCAAATACTTGTTTGAGACGACTACACAATACACATCCGTATCTCATAGACCTAGGTGAGGAAACATTTTGGAAGAGAAGAAGCAGCACCAGAAACTTAATGAAGTTTGTCATTACGTACGAACCTTTATCTGTCATTGTATTCAGGTTTTGCAGAACTAGCTGCTTGGAGTTTTATGGTGAAAAGGTGGTGCAGTACAGTAGTCTTTTCGTCCAAAACTTGTATTGATGAGTCATACTCTACAGTTCTGAATTTTATGTGGAGACGGTCCCATCAAACTATATCCTATGATAAAAATAAGAAACCCGTCAATCCAACGGTGGAAAAACACATCTGTACTATATAACGGCTGCATGCTAGCGAATCCCGAGTCAGCCAGTCATGCTTGGTTATATTCACATGGGTCTAATTTAATCTGTCTCTCTGCCCTATAACCTATGCTGCTGCTGCTATGCATAATGCATTGGTAATGGGTTAACGTATGACACAGAAAAATACTACCACTGCTGGTCTGCTGCTGCAGCTAGCTGAGTGCTGACAACATCCCTCCCCATCAGTACTCCACCCTACATGTCTCACCGGCCACATTGAAAAACATGAGCACCCGATCGTACAAGTGTATAGGTCATTTTCCATGCCTTTCATAGAGACAGAATAGTAATTCTCAATATCAACTTCTTCTGTGGTTCACTTTTCAAGTTAGTTCGACTTACCACAACATAACAAAAAAAGAGATAAGGACACTGCCTCTCTGCACACACTGTCTTCCGATCGAAAATAACTTATCTATATTTCCGTGTTAGGAAATAGGTAATATCATAAGAGAAAGAGAGAGAGAGAGAGAGAGAGAGAGAAGGCGGGGAGATGGGAATGGCAGGTGGCATTCCTTATAATGCAGTAAGTTCTTCTCCTTCCGATCATCTATGTGCCGATTGTAATCGAATGAAATGTTACATTTTTAAATTTGTCATTAATTACTTCCACTAAGTTCTTTTATAAGACAATTTGACATGTTTTAAAATTAAATTTTTCATGTAATCAGTTGTTTAATTTTTTTCTTAATAACAAATTAATGTACAATATAAATGTTTATTTTGTAAGCCATAATACTCGCATAACATTTAGGTTAAGTTTTGAGGTTGTCATTGAAATGAATGATATATATGTATATCAAATTCAATCAGGTATAAACGAACGAACGTGTGAACATGCTATCAAGCGCTCAGTAGCATATTTTTTATAATGTCCGAACGCTTGACGCTAGATGCAAATGTGTGAACGTCTACACCTATTCTAGGTACCCCACGTTCACACCTGAATAAAATCATGCATATGCAATTGCCCCAGTAAATCAAAATAAAATGGTACAAATTGAATGCTTCCCTAGCAATGAGTGAGTTAGGGCTAGTCACGAGTCACGACTAGTCCATTAATTATTATTGTTGTCCAAAAGCTTCCATATATTTGGACCCAAAAAAAAAAAAAAAGAGCTTTCATATATGGGCACGTTCGTTTGCAGTCAAGAGACACAAGACATCACGTGCTGGTGCATGTCGTTCACCAAGAGTTTAGCTCGCTCGCTCCGTGAAAATGACCGGCCGGTTTCAAACACGGGAGAGTCGTAGTAGCTGGATTCCAAGTGGCCTCTGCTTTAATTAATTAATTAATTTCGATTTAATATAGGTCACAGTAATAAATGTACAAGTAGGGTAATCCACTGATAATTAAGCGGACACGTCGCATCACAAAGGCTTAGCTAGCTGGAGTGGTACTACTAGATGCGACTCCTACGGCCATACCAATAATTGTCAATTTGATTTTGGGGTTTGATTTATATATACACCTCTTATGCATGTGTGCTTGTTAATAAGTCTAAAGTTTGGGTACACGGATGCCGACATGGACCATCAAATATATGGACTTGTACTTGGATCCTGTTAGGCCCCCAAAATTAAGGACCACCAAAGTTTCTTTTCTTCGTTGGGACCCGTCAACTTTTTAGGTTCATGCATGCATGGACCCACGAAATGTAGATGTAACGTGGGATGCAACATCAATGGTGGCAATGGCAATGACAATGGCAATGGTAATGCTGGTGCTCAACAAGGTGGTGATATAAGGAAGCGGTTGTGCTTAGTAGAGAAGGTGGAAGCCAAGTGTACGTGTGGCGGAGATCAACGGTGGTGCCAACAAGGTGGTGATGATCAACAAACAATGCATGTAGCAGTGATGGGTCTTCATATTCTAAAAAGAGGGAATGTCATTCATCTTTTTCAATCTACTCTTTCTAACGATTTTTTTTTTTTCATTTTATAGTGTATTTTTATAGTTTGAACCATTCATTTTTTAGATTATTTTTTAAAAATTATTTTTGTAAAAAATTCAACTAAATATGAAATCGTTTGTTAATGTTATTGTTATTAAATAAACAAATAGTAAATCAAATTGTTACAAAAACTATCTGTTTATTTGATTAAAGTTACAAAACTAAACGATTTTTGATTTGCTTGCTTTTTTATAGAGATGATCTTCATCTAATGATTTAAAAAATAAACGATTACAATCATAAATTTACACTGTAAAATAAAAATAATAAAAAGAATAATTGAAAAATAAGATAGATTGGATAAAGTGGATAACATTTATCTTCTAAAAATGACCCTATTTTGTATTTAAGTAAAATTTTACAACAAATTTAGAAATTAGAAATAATCATTTTCCAAGCATGGACTTTTCCCTTGATTTTAACTTTCTCAGAATATTAGTGATTTATGGGAAAGTAACGCTCCTCTTTTGTATAGGGCACAGGCCCACATGGTCACGTATGCAAACCATATCTATAAACTTTTGATACCCCGTTAACTATGAATTTAATTCTCTTTTAAACTTATGTCTAAAATTATTAACACTATTTTTGTCTCTATCTCAAGTACTATTAATTTAGATTATGGTGAGGTTGGGTTTGGGAAAATAACTTTAATCACGTGAGAAAGATGGGTGGGTAAGGTTGGTGGTGGAAGTCCGAGCACTGGGTAATTTAGTAATTGTATGATCAACAATATTAATATATGCACACATAGCACTACATGCCACTACATTCCAAAACTTGATATGCCATTTTTTTATAATATGCCATTTTATGGTAATTGTACTAGATATGCCATTTTATTATAATATAAAATAATTGATCTCCCACAATCCACATTATTTGACAAAACATAATTTTTATGATATAATTTGAATCTTTTAATGCCTTTTCTAGAAGTCAATTAAGTGAAGATATTATCTATTTTAGGGGGGTCTGAATGGATTTTGGATTTTTCCCTGCTGACAAAGAATTTTTAATGCATTTTGTCTTTTATTTTTGTGTGGTGATGAACATGGCCACATAGCCCACATGGTCCCATTATCTTGACCTAACCATTTGGCTTCGCTTGCACAAGCAGATGAGAGATTTTTTATGTTTCCATTATGGATTCAAGACCTGTAGCTCTCCCTGTTAATTAGTAGCAAAGAGAAGAGAGGGTTTAGGGTTTAGGTGGTATGCATTACCACCCTTCTCTAAATATGCCATCTGTCTCACGTGTTAACTATAGTTGGTTAGGATTAACTGTGTAATAATATAATAATTTTAATCTTATTTTACTTTTAGATAAAAAGAAATAAATAAAATTAGAAAACCCATCAGCTTCCTCAATCGTTCTACAGCAACTGAACCTCCTCCCTCTCCCAACTTTCCGGCGACATGTACTCTCCCATCTATCCGGCTCGGCCACTCCTTGCGGCCTCCCCTCCTCTCAACCCCGGCGACCCCCCGCCCGATGCCGGCCGATCATCACTTTCTCCTCCGCTTTCTCTTTATTTTTTTCCCTCATGTTCTTTAATTTAATTCTAGTGTTTGGATGCTGTGAAAATAAAGAAACGATGAATTGGCTTTTGGGTTTGTCGTTTCTTGGTTGAGATTTAGTGTGAGGCTTTTGTTCTTCAATTAGATCATTGTTGTTTCCATGGATTAAAAACGGATCGGTTCACTCGTAATTTAGTTTATCCTCTCATTTTTTTTCTTTTCTGCCTCATTTTCTCTGTCTATGTCTTCATGTTAAGAAATTAAAGAAAACGACGGAGAATAATAAACATTAGAGATAGAGAGTGGGATGATCGGTTGACATCAGGCAGAGGGGTCACCGACGTTGAGAGGAGAGGCTGCCGGAAAGATGGGAATGGGGAGGCTGGGTAGCGTGAGCCATGGGACTAATGGTTTTGTTTTTTTTTTGTTTTTTGTTTTTTGTTTTTTTTTTAAATCAATATATCGTTCTTGGGAAGAAGACAATAATATTTATTTTTTAATAAGTTTCTCTCTCTATCACTTTAACTATCGCATTTATTATTAAGGGTTAACTATAGTTAAGTTATATAACAGGTGGCATATATAGGAAAGGGTGGTGATGCTCACCACTAAATTAGTTTTAATTTGGGTGGTGAGTAAATTTGCTCTCGCAAAGAGAAGCCAATAATGTTGGTCACATCTTCATCATAAAGCATCAATCCAATCATCATATTGATTTCTAACATATATTTCATCTTCAACTAAGTGCTATGGCAGTGGCCAAACAAAAAACTAAGGGCTATGGCATAAAAACTTTGGGCTGTTGTTTTGTTTTTGTCAAGAACTATGGGCTGTTTGACAGTAATTTTGAAGGACCTGAAAGTTTCTTTTCGGATGGTTTGAAGAAGCTCGCACTTTGATAATATTTAGGCATGTTTAGTATTACTTTCGAAATGTTAAAAGTGTTTTCAAATTATTAAAAGTGATTTTGATAGCGTTTGACAAAAATAAATAAAAATGTTTTTAGGTTATAAAAATGTTTTAAGGAATTTTTTCAGAATCATATATTCTTCAAGAAGCACTTTTTTTTACCTAAACAACTAAAAAATTTTATAAAAATTTAAATATACTTCTTAATATAAGCTCTTATGATAAAAGTGTTTTTGTATTATACCTCATACACTTTTTATTGCTTTTTGGAGAATCATCTATTTCCATAAACCTTTCACATATATTTACAAAAAGATTTAATCTCAAATATCGAGTATAAAAGTATATGCTTTTAAGGCTTATTTATATATTTACTCCATAAAATTATAGTTTCGTCTAATTTTACCTCTTTAAAGTTTATTATTTCAATTTACTCCTTATAAGTTTCTCTTATGTCTCATATAACCCGAAATTGTTAAATTCGTCAATTTATCTCCTATCACGTAGACGTCACGTCAATAATTCAAATGATAGAATGTATGAACTTAACGGTTTTGGGTGATGTAAGACACAAAAAAAACTTACAGGAGGTAAACTTAAATAATAAACTTTAAGAGGGTAACATAAGACGAAACTATAGTTTCAGAGGATAATTGTGCAAATAAACCTACTTTTAACAATAACGTATGAAAGTTAGCTAATTATAAAGTTAATATAAAAACAACTACTTTTTAAAATCTATCATACGATTTAGAATTCGTTTGACACTGCTTTTTAGAAGCGCTTATAATCCGTAATGTTTTTGTTAGAAGCGCTTCTGCTTATAAGCACATATAAATTTTTATAAAAAATTCAAATGTTTCATACAAAAGCACTTAGAAGTAATTTTTGAGGAAACACCTTTTTAAAAAACCACTTAAAAGTGTTTTTATAATCTAAAAACATTTTTATATTTTTAAAAAAACGCAATCAAAAGAGTTTTTACTAATTTAAAAGCGTTTTTGCTAATTTTAAAAGTAGTGTCAAACAGATCCTTAATCTTATAATCTAAACTGTCAAAGCGCTTATGTTACCATCGCACGTGAAACGAGGGATGGCCCTAAAGGTTTGCGGGCTGGGAGATCGCAAAAGGCCCAACATAATATAGAGCCTATTCTATGGATTTTAGCCCACTGGTCCAATGAAGAAAAAAGACCTATTTTATATTTAAAATATATCTATACTTATCGGAAAAATAAAAGTAGACCTATTATAAATTTATAATTAAGTTGTATCGCGCAATTCTATATAATACATTAAACTGGGCCTCAAATTTTAGTCTTTCTCGAAACCTCCCAAATTTGAAAGGACTGACCCTGCCCAAGATTCGAGTTGAAATCTTTCATGTGGTTAGATTAAAAATAAAAGTATATGTTGGCGCATTATTTGGTAAGCGTAGTTATAGGCTTATAGCAAAGCAAATAAAGACTTGAGGGGGGGGGGGGGGGGGGGGTAACTTGTAAACTAGGGGCCAAANTATGTTGGCGCATTATTTGGTAAGCGTAGTTATAGGCTTATAGCAAAGCAAATAAAGACTTGAGGGGGGGGGGGGGGGGTTGTAACTTGTAAACTAGGGGCCAAACAAAAGTTTGTGCTGTCTCATATGATATGTCATAATGATAAATCGGAGCTTAGCTAGATGGTGATCAATATGCGTGGAAAACAACTAGTTAGTCAATTGGATAGATAGGGTTCAACTAGAACGGGGACCATATATACTTTCATTTTCGATGGTCGGCCTTGCAAAATGCTAAAAGGGATGATCTTCTGTGTGTCAAATTAGTTAATTTTAAAAGATGTGCTCTCGATTGTTTCCCACTTTTGTCAATGCGATATGGGTCCTAGCAAGCCAGCAGCTATGCCAAATCAACCATGTCGACCAAATGATTGTTGCTATATGCTATAATAACGACTCGGTGTTCTAACTTCTAACAGAATAATTAAATAAAATGATTTACTCATTATCTTTCAATGGATATTGCAACATTTTAAGGTTTTAGGTTGTACCCCTCACCTAGCACCAGCCCTTTCCACCTGCTTTCTTCTTCCCCACCCAGAACCACCCCTACCTCTCCGGCTCTCCCCCTAACCCAGCCTCCCTCACCCCGCCCCTTAGTAAGCCCCCCCACCCAGTCCCCATCGTACCCCCTCCCCCCAGCCCCNCTCTTTTTTGACGGAAAAGTTAACAGAGTTGACAGATTGTCCCAAACTGACACAAATTTGAAATATGTGTCCTATACTAAGACAAACTTAAACTGATGTCCTAAACTAAGATTGACCCCAAAATAGGTGTCATGTTTGAAAATTTTTCCCTATTTATTATGTGGCAGTACTTGGGTCATCTCAAGGATACCATTTGGTACTTGGGTTATCAGACAGTACAAGTTTATTTTTTTAAATCACCTATTAAAGGTAATTTTTACAAAAAATTAACTTAATCAGAAATTTTTTGGTTATATAACTATTATCAAATAAATAGACGGTTTTGTTATTTAAATACAGACTGTCCATTTATTCGATAATAGTTTTATAACCAAATAATTTATGATTGAATGAATTTTTTTTTAGAAATAATTTTTAATAAGTGATCTACAAAATTAAAGGTTCTAATCCTAAATTTGCATTGTCTAATAAGTAGTTTTGAAAAGTAGGGTAGCCAAGTGGTACCCTTGTAATGAGCCAAATACTACCCTTTATTGCGAGGGAAACCCAAGGAACATTACTCAAAAGAAGGAAACTAAGTACCGAATTAAGCAGTGTGCGATAGGTTGGTCGGGGAACCTTTCCGAATTTGGAAAGGCAGGCAACAACTAGCATTTGCATTTGAATGGTTAATATATATAATGCTTTCCTACCTATCTCCTATAGGCTATAGCTAGTAGTATATTATATGTTACCCATTTTGTACAATATAGTATTACATTGGTTGGACTTGGACAGCCACAAGTATTATTAAAAAGGATAATAATATATATAGGCCTCTTCATCTAAGGAATAACTCATCTTAAACTTGATAATGTATGATTTGTGGGACTCATTCCATAATGTAATTCGATGATCAAAGTCGTCTATTTTATAAGTCTCTATATAAGTATCAGACTTGCAAAAAATTAGACAAATCGGAAATCATTTAACCATTTTATTAAAGGGCCATCATTTCAAGTACTTACAGAATTACTATATTCATGTACTTATTCTTTAACAGTTAGATGTCTTAATAGTTTATTATTTATCTAATTTTTTGTAAGGATTATCTTTGCCTAGAGATATAGAAATTAAACGGCTTCGATTATCGAATTACAATGTGAAATAAGTTCCACAAATAATATCTTATTATATTTAAAATGAGGTATATCTTAAAAGGGTCTCTATATACATATAAAATAGATAAATATGTATCAACAACCATGCACTTTTGTGATTATTACTCGGCAATGTTGGTTTCTAAGGTGTTTCAACGAGATTCAAATGCATGTTAACTTTCCGTTTTTAGATTATCAATTTGGAAATGCATGTTTTTCTTTTAAGTATTCATATATGTAATTTGGACTGACCCCAAAGAATTTTGTTCAAAAAATATTGATCTCCAAAAGATGAATAGAAAGCAATACATACTTTCATGCATGCATGGTATTTACACCTTGGTCATGAAGAGGTGTAAATACCATGTATTACATTGAGATAGATTGCCATGTATTACACATTTAAATAAGATTCTTATAGCTAATTAATTGTTCATATCGACAACATATCATGTTAAGATTGTCTTGACATGTTAACATATTACGTGATGGTCTAATGACATAAATCTTTTGTAAATTACGATTAAAAAAGAGACTTAAAGAAATATGCAATTTTATTCATTTTACTAAAAGGATTATTTTGCAATATTTACAAAAAAAAAAATAAAAAATATATATATTTTCACTCACAATATTTATTTCTGCTGCACGCACACAATTAAGAAACTATATATATTTGGTTTGAATTTTTTGCCTTTGTGGCTTCTTAATGAATGGTTTCCAATTGGCCAAAAAAAAAAAAACTTTATAAGCTCAATGTATTTTTTTCACACTTTCCAACCACGTTGACATCATCCTTTTAATGTGGTAAGTTCAACCACTCATAATTCAAAAACCACATATTAAAAGTTTATAATTTCTAACACACAATATGCATACATTGTGAATATAAAATAATGGTAAATCTTATATTGAATAATAAATTATTAACATGTGATTTTTCATAAAAATTGGAGACATCGTTTAACAAAATAATGTGGAAGGACTGTTCCATCTAAATTTTTCTCCCCAAGTAAGGGTTTTCGAAAAGTTGATATTGCACGTGGACCGCTGTAAACAGCACCTGTAGAATAAGAATCATTGTGATGGGCCCATGGCAGGCCCAGTGGTGAAGGCCACGTCAAATTTACAATCTCCATGGGGCCCATCAAATAATTCTGGTACCTCAGGGTTAGCAACAGCCTGGAGTTGCAAAAATATCCCAGTTCTGCGCCACGTGGCTAAATATGGGAACGCCGACAGTCGTTTTCGTTGTCAGTTTTATAATTTCTGCCCAAACGCGACACCGATTGCGACCCGTAGCTGGTGTTTTTAGTCCTGCGTGTCACTTTTGAAATCAAAGTCTTGCCAGTCACCAGATTTTGAAAATCACTAGTTCCACTCTCATTTTTTGCACTGGCAGCAATGTTTGACATTCACCTACATCTTCTTTAATTTGTACTCACATTCACCTACATCTTCTTTGATTTGTACTCACATTCACCTACATCTTCAGTGGGTCTGTTTAGTTAATTTTCTAATTGAGTAGTATTATAGACACTAATTATTGTCTTAATTTTACAAATTTTAATGGATGTGATCGTTTTTGTTTATTTATTTTCAAATTTATATTATATATTATTAATTATAATAAGTAAAAAATTAACCTGTAACTACAATATAATTGATTTGTAGACTTTATTCACTTTTAACTATGCGAAAATGTTCGCATAATAAAACCATTATTGATTGGTGTCAGTAGTCAAAAGAAGAGATTAAAAATAACCACATTTGCATTGTGGCTGTTGTGACTTTTGGGTACAAAATGGATGGAAATCTTGGCTTGGATCTCATAGTTTAATTAGTCACACAGTTAAATTTTAAATATTAGTATAGGTGGAAAACAACTTTTAAAAAGGATAAATTTTAGTATAGAGTTTGTAAATCCTATACAGTAATGAAAAATTTATATCTTAATAATATAGAAAGACTAACCCATCAACCTTCAAGATACGTAATAAAATGCCCACATATTATGCAGTGAATGTATAATTTTTACTCAATCATAATGAAGAATGATACTATGGTACGTGCCAAAGACAAAGTGGGTGTCTTTGTTTTCAAGCTCCACAATAGCGGACCAATTCCGCAGGTTAGACCACCAAAAAGTAATCTCTATAGCCCAGGTATATACAGAAATGTTGTACCACAGGAGAGTTAAAACTTCAATGTCGCTATATATATATATATATATAAGTTGATCGACAAGTCATGTAATTAGAAAAATAGACTATATATATATATATATACATGAAATCAGTCCTATTCAAGTGCGAACATGCAACTATTCGGTAACCACTGCTGAACGTAAAATTTTACAACGCCAAGTACTCGATGCTAATTTGTCAGTATTTATGTTGTGGCTAAACTTTAACATAACACATTCACTAATCTTATTATATATCCTAAAAAGGGACGGGATGAACCTATTGAGAAATACCCTCAAAATTTGGAAGAAGAATCATCGCTCGCCTGTTTTAAAAATTTATTGTCAAGCGCTTAATGAAACTACAGAGTATTTGGTGGCACATTCGCAACTGATCGAATCTGTACATATAATATAACTTGTTATACATTATGATTGATTACTAGCTAAAAGAGTTGCCAAAAAATTTTAGATACCACATTTTTAAGTATTACATATAGGCTTAATTATCGATTTATCACCCAAAAATGTAACTCATTCTCATATTGTCACCTGAAAATTTTTTTGGTCCAGATTAGCACCTGTAACTTACATATGTGTCTCATTTTACCTTTTTCCATAAAAAATTCCGTTAAAAATACTGACTTGGATGTTAATACTAATGTGGCGTGCTAGATGTACGCTACGTGTCACGTCTTTGCTTTTATTTTTGGATTTTTTTTATTTTCCTATTTTTATAAACTTTGAAAATTAATTAAAAATAACTCCGAACTCAGAAAAATACACATAAAATTCCTACGGACTCATCTTGACCAGTACTAATTTACTATAAGGTCAAAATACCAATTTTCCCTCGAAAAATTTCTAGAAAATTTGGGAAGTCTAAATTTATTTCTAGAAAATTAAAATAAATTTTCCTCTATTAAATAAATTCTAGAATTTTCATAAACACTCGGACGGATTTTCAAAAGCTTATTTTAGAGAATTATTTCGATACTTTACAGAAACTTTAGAATTTTTCTAGAATTTATGTTATAGAGGAAAATTTGTTTTCCTCTAAGACAGAGAGGTCTTTTGGGTAGCAAGTGTTCACGAAAAAACGTATTGATAGTTTTTAGAAGACTAATGGTGCAGACCTCATATTTTTTGGAGTTTGGAAGATTATCTTATGAATTTTCAAAAAATCTAGAGTATTTTAATTTTCTATAAATGAATTTAGACTTCTCAAATTTTATAGAAATTTTTAGAGGGAAAATTGGTTTTTTGACCTCATCGTAAATTAGTACTAGTCAAGATGAGTCTGTAGGAATTTTCCATGTATTTTTCTGAGTTTTGAACTATTTTTAATTAATTTTCAAAGTTTATAAAAAAAATACAAGAAAAAGTGTGACACGTAGTGCACATTCAACGTGCGCACGTCAGCAATAACGGTCAAGTTAGCATTTTTAACTGAATTGTTAACGAAACAAGATAAAATATGATATGAATATAAGTTATAAGTGGTAATCTGGGACAAAAAAAACTTTCAGGTGCCAATATGAGAATGAGTTACAGTTTTGGACAGTAAATCGATAATTAAGTCATTATATATATAACACCTCTTTAATATTAGATAGAATCTATTTGTATTAACGAGTATCATTTTTATTAGAAATATTATATACATGACTACATATAGTATCAAAATGTGTATCTCTTACATTACTCTTTCGTTGGGCCAACTCATTAGACTCTCCTGGACCTGTTGGTTTTGGTGGCATTTTCTGAAGGGAAGCTTTACTTATTCTCTTGTTTAGATTTGTTTTTTAATATATATTTGTTCTGGTTGGTTGTCTTCCTTTTCTAGAAAATGGTGTTGTACAAAATCTTAAGTATTTTAGATTTTATTTAAATACAAAAAAATGACACTTTTAGATGAGGAAAATACTAATATTCGTAAGATTGATTAGAAATGTTAGGGCTTTATTTAGGACGGTGCACCTAACAAGATATGCTAAAGATCGATAATATCAAAATTAATGAATTAATATGTCTTGGTTTGTACCCAAATGATATGTTTTAATTAAATAAAGGGAAAAAAACAATGGGGATGTTTCTACTTTGGGAAATTGGTGCTCTAGCAGTTTTGGAAGCACTCATTGAGAAAGACATGCAGTTTATTATTTGACGGAAAATAAGATCGATAAAAACAAGAGAAAAGTGTGGTTTTTTTATAATATATAATCTATATATTGTTATAACTTATATGATATAATCAATTAATGTGTAATATGGATAGACGACGAATTTATATTTAATAAGATTGTATAGGGTATAGTATTTTTAGGATCTGAATTCTCTTATAAATACTCTAATTTTTTAATTATAGAGTGTCATATATCTTTTATAACATTTTATAATTTATACTCATTTAAAATTATGATTACTAAATAAAACAATTAAAAATAAAGAACACGTGTTTATCCAATCACATAAACTTAAAAAATTTTAAAAAATAGAAAATCAAGAAAACCATAAGCCCAGCCCACCACCCCTCCCCAACCTTCGAACCCTTTCTCTCTTTCTCTCTTTCTCTCTCATCTCTTTTATTTTTCTTAGATCGAGTCACTTACATAACCTATTCATAAAATGTTAAACCAGAGAAAAAAAAAAACAAAATTAAAATTAAATCAAATAGAAATATCGAACCAGTGTCTTGTATGGTTACCCTTCAATTGTTTGATTTATTTTCCCAATGGAGCCCCTTATACCTATATAATAGTTATAATAATCAGCCTTGAAGGGGTTGAGCACATGCCCAATGAATAGCACCGTTCCAGTCATTTGTTTTCTAACGAGGAACATGAGTGGGTGATCAGCCACAAAATCTATCTTCTTCTCATCCAAAGGTCTAAGACAATCACCAATATTTTTACCAAAACTTGTAACAGCTGCAGGTTTTGTGCCTTGTTCATTAAAATCAATGAAAGATTTATGGTGTAAGCGGACTACGATCTGCAAAGAAGAGAGGGAGAGTAGAAAGAGAGAAGAGAGAAGGGAAGAGAGAGAAAGAGAGGATGGGGGGGCAGGGAGGGTGGGTGGTCTGAGCTTATGATTTTCTTTTTTTTCTATTTTTTTTAATTTTTTATATTTATGTAATTGGATTATACATGTTTTTTATTTTTAATTATTTGATTTAGTGATTATAATTTATAATTTTAAATAAACGTGAATTATAAAATGTTATAAAAAATATGTGACATTTTATAATTAAAAAATTAACAAAATTATGAGATTAGAGTGCTTAAAAAATAATATAAATTCATATTTTTAATAACGTCTACTTATATTATAACATATACATTAATTATATTACATAATAATATATCAATAATACAAAATAATTTCTCGTTATATTTCTAACTAGCTAGGCAATGACTTAGTGCATTATTTTAGGGACTTGCCTCCACTTTAATTATGATCATTGTTTTAACGGGTTATTACTTTTTAGAGATAGTACTTAATATGTGCTAGATTTGAGACCAGATTTTAGTATACTGTTTTGGTAGTGGGGTTTGGGTGACACACTCACATATCATATAATAATATTGGAGGAGATATAGGCTTTTTAAATTTCAATTATTAATTAAAAGGTGCTCGAATCATGCATAAATATTATTGATTGATGGCATATTATATACATATTATTCTGCAAGGAATCAAACCCACCCAAGCTCATAATCGTACACGTCAGTCATTAGTAATTGCATGACATTTAATTAATTATTTGCTGCTGTTGAATTAATGCGCATGACACTCATTAGTCATTACCCCACGTTGCTACGTAATTTGTATATAACTATATATATAACTAGTTGTATTAAGTTAGGTTTTTTTTTTTTATTATTTAAATTTTAATTATTATTCTAATTGAATACTTAAATTTTTATTTTGTGTTTAATAAATATCTATGTGAATTTTGGTTAAAATTATTAACAGAAGTTACGAACAATATGGTCATTTCAAAATAATTATATTTTAATTATAATTTTAAATATATAAAAAAATAATTTTTTTAGTGATTATATTACTCTTAAATTTTGTTGACAGTTTTAAGATAAATTTATTTTGATATTTATTAGACACAAAATAAAAATTTAAAAACTCAATTGAGACAAATAAAATTTTATATACCATATTAAGATAAATTTAAATATTTAAATATTAAATATAAAAAAATTCTTTAAATTATTGTTAATATAACCCTAAACCCTATATAATGGAAAATTCTTCGATGGGCTAAGTCCTATATATGACCTCTCCCATCATAATCAGGGTGGGACCCACAAACCTGCATCAAACTTCTCAACCACATGATTATTATATCATATAAATGCTAAATTGGAGACCGAAGCTAGCGTAGAGTAGAGTAGCTAAGCTTAGAGTGGTCATAAGGTTAATTAATAGCCAGACCTCCAATTGTGAGAGCCATCACTGTCACAGTGTTATGTGGTGCATCGCATGCAATAAACCCATATAGGATGGCAAAATTCTCTGCCCGGAAAATCCTTCGCCTCTATTAGGCGAGTATAGTATAGTAATAACATCTCTGTCCCCCCTCGTTTACTATATTTATTTAATAAAAATATTATATTATATAATTATATTTTAATTTATTATCTTAATTTTTATTATATGTTTTTAAAATTTAATAGTATTTTCTTTATGATTTAGTATTATCGTAAAATTTGATATGATAAATTTTAATGTATCAGTATTTCATCTATTATATTATATATTTATATTAATTTGATATGTTATTAATAATTTTTTTTTAAATAATAGGGGCCCCGATGGAACTTGATTTCCCGGCAGGGCGGGTATGATATTGGCAAATCCGCCCCAAACCTGCCCGTTGTTATCCCTAAACCCATACAAGAGTTGCAGAAACAAATCGGGGGGCAAATGCAGACTTTTTCGATCCGATCACATATTATTATCAATCAATAATTAACAAAATAATTGAACATGCATTTATTATTCCTCTCAAGCTTGATTTTAACTTTTTACCATTTTAATTTATTGATGATAAAAACAAATATATTTGCAAGAATGTATTGACAATTACATCTAATAGTATAAATGTAAATCGATTAATATTCAAGAGTTAAAAGTCTGATTATATATATCACAGTTTTATTTAGGTGGGAACGTGCTGATTTATCGATATAGTGTACATTTTACAACACCGAGCACTCAACGCTGATTTATTGACATTTATGTTATGATTTAGTTCTAAAATTTTGGGCTCCACCAAATTCATTATATATTCTAGGAAGAAATGAGGCAAAACTATAGAAAAATACCCTCAAAACTCAATAGAAGAAGCAGTGTTGAGCGCTACAAGCACTCGTTTGTTTTAAAAAATCATTATCGAGCGCTTAGGGACATGTTCGCATGTTTACACCTGATCGAATTTGATATATATATATATATATCATATAGTAGCTATATTGTAAAATTTTCTCATAATTATCATGCAAGATATATATATATATATATCAGAAATTGCTAAATTT
This sequence comes from Dryas drummondii, assembly GCA_003254865.1. Classification (NCBI taxonomy): domain Eukaryota; kingdom Viridiplantae; phylum Streptophyta; class Magnoliopsida; order Rosales; family Rosaceae; genus Dryas; species Dryas drummondii. Next base: position 2,350,731 of record QANW01005609.1, read on the forward strand.
ATGATAGGTTCCTAAAAAAAACATGTGCGCAACGTACACTTTTCTTTACCTTTTCAATTCAGAATATGGATACAATTAAAGCACTGCTTCTTTATTTGACCTATGCATGAGATGGAGAAACTAATTTGTGCATCAAATATGTGTTACTATATGTATATATATAGTTCAATATTTACTAGAAATAAATGAGATATAAAATAGATGCAAATTTGAATAAATAAAATACTACTCAACAAGTTGGCCAAAAAAAAAAATACTACTCAACAAACTTTAATACACACATGTAGAGGATAAAGAGCGCTGTTATTCCCACCCAGCCATATTTCTCTGCCTCTCTTCTTACAAAAGTTTAATCATAATTTTTGTCTTTTGTAAAATTATTAAAAAAGGCATATGAAAAAATAAATAAGCAAAAAATGAAAAATCTAAGGCTGCTATGACTGCCTAGTAGAGCACAAATAAAGTGTTAAGAGTATAAAAACATGAATCACTGCTTTTAACATTTTTTTTTACAAAATTGTAAAAATCTAATAGAGTTCTTGGATGAACTTCTAACCACTATATCAATTTGCCTATCAACTCCAATAAGAATATTTGTCTTTTAATTGATTTTAAATGATTTAGAAATTCGATCAATTGAAATCGAGTACTACTTGTTTTATCCAAATCAAGTATTACTTGTTCCATTCAATTTGATCGGACAATTATTAAGAGAATATCTTTTCAATTTTTGAAAGAGGTGAATCAAAGTTTAAAGAGCACAGGGAAAATGGAGAGAGAAAGAGAAGGTGAAGATAATATAGTGGGTGGGCAAATAATCACTACAAAAAATGTGAACAAATGCCACCTGCATTAGTTGTACAGAAAGAGGTGGCATTTGAGAACTTTAGTCCCTATTGCCTAATTGCCACCTATTTTTGTTAAAATCGAGGCTCTTTAGTCCCTATTGTCCAGTTGCCACCCCTTTCTGTGCAACCAATGAAAGCGACTTTTGCCCACATTTCTTGTAGTGAATAATGGGGTGGCAATAGTGCCACTCGAGGACAAATGATACACTCTGGTATTAATAGAGACCAAATGATATGCTTGCTATAAATGGAAGTGACTACGTTTAGTGTGTCGATTAATAAATTGATCTTAGGCCATTGCTGTTAAAACTTAATGATGTTACCTCTTCCATAAAGATAATTGTCGGAGAGACCGAATAATTATAACTTGAAAGTACGATTTGATCAACATATGTATTTGAATAACAGTGAATTTTCTATATATACAGCTTGAATAACAGTGTTTTGTCCATTTTACACTTGAGCTAGTGGGGCATATATCTAATAACAATATTGCAAAAAGAAGAAATGTGCATGCATGACACTAACAATCATGCAATATTTGTCTTCATTTCCTGTCCTAGCTACAAACACAGGCTAGCTTATTATATAATAAATGAAAACTCTATAGTCTCCCATCACCTGGCCCTAAGCTCAGAGACAAATAATGAAAGTATGTATAATAAACCATCAAGGCATCAAGTAGAGAAGAATAACAAAATTATCCAATATATTCGTTTTGGGCCTTTTGGCCTTTTGGGGTTGTAGGTTCTTGAAGTTCCAAGCTCGCATGTGTGTGAGTCTATATATATAAACACACAAATAAAAACAAGAAAGTGACAAAGTAAAACAGGAGCTACCTAGCTAGCTAGCCTACCACCTATAAGAAATAAAAAGTGGAAAGAAGAGATGGTGAAAATCATGCTTGTATAAGAGAGAAGACAAAAAATATATGTCACATAATTAAAGAGAGAGGAGTAGTAGCTAGTCGTACTACCACAGCATGGTCGGTGTGTCTTCTGATAGCTTTGGCTTCGAAAGAGCACACAATTTTAAAAAGGCTTGTGGCCTTCCTTGTGGATACGAAATGGGGTACCATGAATCATGATGAAGATTGATTAATCGTACAAATAAATCTATATATACAGGTGTATAACCGCGTCCAATAAAAGCTATACATGCCAATTAGTACTTGTTTCAACACGAAGATTGTGGTGTCTGATATATATGGGTGGGGGACTGGGCCACTGGGGGTACTCCTGAAGTCCTGAGTTATATATACATCCATATATATATATCATATTTATTATTTCATATATCATATATGAGATCTAGTAATATATTTTGTTTGTTTTTAGATCCGAGTACTGTATTGTTTAATTATTTGGATCTATATATGAAAAAAATTCTTGGAAATATAGCTTTGAGATCGAAAACCCATATAGGGTCACTGTCTAGTACTGGTTAATTGTAAGGACTTGTGAATGATTAGGGTTTAGGGGTTGGACCTCTCTTATAAAGGACTTCAATAAGCGATATTGCCCTTTTGTTTTCAACAATTTTTATCAGTTAATTGATTTACTGGACTAACTTACATACATATATTTTAGGGATAATTTGAGGAAAAATATTTCAATTTGTGTGTCGGAGTCAAATTAGGACTCTTCCTTTAAAAGTACATTCGTTAGGATTAAAAATTCACTTAAGCGTCTTCCGTCAATTTAATGCAAACGTCCGTTACTTTTAAGGGTAACATTGTCACTTCACATACTATTAAAAAATAATTATAATATTAATTATTAAAAAATAGAAAAAAAAAATATGCATACCTCTCCCTCCCTCNTAATATTTTTTTTTAGATTTATTTTTATAAATATTTTAATAGTGAGAAATGTCAATTTTGTTCTTAAAAATTGATACATGCATGACACGTGATCAATTTTTGACATAAAATAAAACAGATTTGACAGAAGACCCTTGATTGAGGCTTAAGTGAAATATTAGTCCTAACGGATACACTTTTAAAGAAAGAGTCATGATCTGACTCCGACACCTAAGTTGGAGTCCTTTTCTTAAAATTAACCCTATATTTTAATTGGGGTGATTATGCAATTTCATAGACCCAATGATATTTAGAATTTACCATAATGAAAAAGCAAGATTCTTCATTCTTTGGGGATAAGACTTAATTATACAATAATACCACATGATTAGAGCATAATATCCTCTCACATATATAATGTATATCTGTCTGTGTGCTTCAGAAGGATTCCATAGAACCCTTCCAAATTTATTCTATTCAAGGTTAGATTTGTCAGTTAATTAAATTGTGCAGTTGCTATATATGACCTAATTAACGAACCACTCATATGCATTTGAATTTCAACTGTCATCTCTAACATCAACTAACTATAAATTCTAATTATTTTCCTTTTTATTATCAGGAAGGTGGACCGGTTAGAAAGTCACAATTAATTTATATATCGATCCACAAAATATATATTGTATATATATAGATACATAGCCCTGCAGACACAAATTTTAAACAAGGTAACAAGAGCTAGCAAATGAACCCTAATATCAATAGCGGTTATACATAGCATCACTAACTGTAATGCATTATATATATAGGGACAAATACGTGACACTATATTTTTTATATAAGTTTTTAATAGTGTCCATTTCATATAGAATTTTAACAATTTAAACCATTTAAGGTCTTCATTAAAATATCATCTTTATAAAAAATTAAGTAAATCATAAACTATTTACTTACAAAGATTAAATGATCAATAAAATAAATACTTAAAATATTAATAATTTAATCTTTATAGATAAATAATTTTTAATTTACTTAATTTTTTGCAAGAATTATTCTCTAATGAAACTCAAAAAAATAGACAATTTTGATAATTAAAATCTTATATGAAGTAAATCTCATTAAAAATTTATGTCGAAAATAAAATGTTGGAACATTCTCCTTAGTATTGTTATCATATATTATTTCATAGTTAATTTGTTTGCAGGAATTATTACATTGTTTAATTCCAATTTTGTCGCTTCCTCGCCCTCTGCTTCGTTTATGTCGACAGCTTTACGTATGGATCGGGATATTCTTAAATGGCAAAGTATATATGAAGTAATCATTGAAAATAGAAACACAATCTAATCATGAACGTTAGGTATCACATATATGCTTTTGGTCGAGTAATCTATTTTATTAATTTGCTTAGCTTTTCCTATTTTATTAATAAACTAACAAATAATCCAGATATGGATGATTAATATTTTATATATTATTGTAAAAATATGTGTCAAAATAATTGTAATCTTGATACTCTATATATATATATATATATATAGCAAATTATAATTTAGTAACTCAATTTTATATGTTTTTTCAATTTAGTTCCTCAATTTTCATTTTGTGTCAAAATAGTATATCTATTAGTTTTTCTGTCAAATAAATCATTATTTGCTGACGATGCAGGAATATTTTTGTCTTTTTTTTTTTCNGGGTGGGGGCTAGAAGGGGAAGGGAGAGGAGGGTGATGGGGCTGGAAATGAGGATGGGCTGTGTAGGCATGGTTGGGAAGGAGGAGGGGAAAAAAAATTTTAAGAAATTTTTTTAGGTAATTTTTTTATTTAAAAGTTTTAAAAATATTATTATTTTTAAAATGTGGGTAAAAAGATGAAAATATCTCTGCCACATTAGTAGATAACGGTTTATTTGATAGAAAAACTAACGGAAGTACTATTTTGACACAAAATGAAAGTTAAGGTATTTTTTTGCAAGTTTTAAAAATTAGGATACTAAGATCAAACAATATATAAAATTGAGGTACTAAATTATAATTTACTCTTAATATATATATATCCATTCTAATCCAACTTGACCACCATTTATGATACTAAATATATGCATAAAATCTTATGATAATAACGAATTAAACATGTCACACTAATTTGGGTTATTTGTTACATTTGTTTGTTTGTTTCAATATTAACTATGTATATAATAAATTTAAGAATTATGAATTTATGAATATGACTTTTCATCACATCCAAAATGTGTTATAAATTATTTACATTTTACTGAGCAATTACACACGTACCTTTAAAATTATAATTAATAAACCACTAAAACAAATAGTAAAAAAAAAGTAGTAAATTAAAAAAAGAGATAATTAGGCTTAGGTCCTTTAGAAAAATAGTTTTTAGACGGAGACCGGAAGTGTTTTAAAATTTATAAGAAAATCATTTTAATTCATAATAACTTAGAAGAAAATCTTTTTAATTTATAATAAAGTCTTTCCCTAATTTGAATGATATTTCCCTTTATTTGAAGGGTATTTCCCTCCTAGGGAATAGAGTGGACTTTGTAGAACTTGCATGTTAGGTTTTAACTCCGAGATTTTGGGCGGATATTTACGTTTTACTAAGCAATTACACACGTACCTTTAAAATTATAATTAATAAACCACTAAAACAAATAGTAAAAAAAAAGTAGTAAATTAAAAAAAGATATAATTAAGTTTAGTTCCTTTATAAAAATAGTTTTTAGATAAAGAGCGGGGTGCTTTAAAATTTATAAGAAAATCCTTTTAATTCATAATAACTTAGAAGAAAATCTTTTTAATTTATAATAAAGCTCTTTTAATTTATAATAAAGTTTTTCTCCGATTTGAAGGGTATTTTCCCTCCTAAGGTGTAAAGTGGGTTTTGTAGAGGCTGCATATTAGGTTTTAACTCAAAAAAATTTTTATAGTTAAAACCTAATATAAAGCCGTCAAAGAAGAAAAATAAAATGACTTAATTAAAAACCCTAAATCATTACCAGTTTTAGTCTAATAAAGACTTATAAAATGGATTAGACTCTAAGTCTACTTTAAAAAAAATCCTCTTTAAATTCATATTGTTTACACTAAAACCCATGCCATTATATTTTCGTGTCGTGGGTTAACTTTTTGAGCACTTGTCAACTTATCATTCTTTTTTTTTTTTTGAATTTTTAGTAAGTATTTCTTAATTTTAAATTTTGGAAATTTCTTATATGCCTTCAATCCTATTTAATATGTTTTTTTTTTCTTAGTTGACTTTTTATTTTTTGTAACATCTATATTTACTCTTTACAATTTTTTGTGCTTTAAATACTAGCTTATGATTCATTGTTGGGCAATTTTTTTTAAATGTCAATCATGAATGGCCATATTTGATTTTTTTTTTATCTATATTAATAATTATAAACAAATAAATAACCTACAAATAATTCTCATAAATAAATTAAAAACTTAAAAAGAATTTTTATATAAATATAATAAACATACACTCAATTCTAATGAACTAAATCATTAACAAATAAATTACCTACAACAACTAATAAACCTACACACAATTCTTTTTTAGCGATAAAAAAACATACACAAATTGAAGAACTTATATGAATTAAAACACCTAAATTATAATGAACCTGCAGACAATTCTCACTTGTAAATTCCTTATTTGACTTAATCATGATTTGAACACCATAAAAGGTGCCTTAAATTAAGTGTTTCAATTAATTTAAGGGAATTCATTTTCTAATGAGAGAATTAAAGAGTGACACAATTTGAAAACAAATATAATTACATAATGACACAATTTGTAAATTGTAGAGATCTAATGAAATATTGATTCATTGTTGGTTTTCGAATGTCATCATGAATGCCCATATTTGATTTTTTTTTTTTTTATATCAATAATCATAAACGAATAAATAACCTACAGATAATTCTCATAAATAAATAATGAACTTAAAAATAATTTCTATATAAATATAATAAATATACACTCAATTCTAATGAACTAATTCATTAACAAATAAATTACCTATAACAACTAATGAACCTACGTACAATTTTTTTTCAGTGATAAATAACGCACACAAATTGAAGAACCTATATAAATTAAAACACTTACATTATAATGAACCTACGGACAATTCTCAGTTGTAAATTCCTTATTTGACTCAATAATGGTCTGAAGAAGATATATGTATATATATAAATAAATATAGAGAAGTGTTCTAAAACTAACTTGTTAGCAAGTTAATACGAAACTAACCATACTTTTGAGATCATCACATAACTAATTTGATAATTCAAACCGTCGATTTTTTAGGCCCTACTTCAAATATCATTATTGTAAAAAATAAACTAAATCAAAAATCATTTAGTTATCTAATTGTAATCAAATAAATAAATGAACATTGTTTTCGATAAAATAATATAAATAGTTATTATAATCAAGTTGCTAAATGACTTTTGATTTTGGAGATTTTTTATAGAGATGATTTATGAAGTAAGATCTAACAAATGAATGGTTTGGATTTTGAGATTATATTGTGCGGTAGGACCAACAGAGTGATTAGCTTTGTATTAACTTACTAACTAGTTATTTTTAAAGTATTTTTGATACATATATATATTGATCAAAACAGAAAATATATCTATTTATATATATATATATATATACCACACCATAAAAGGTGCCTTTAATTAAGTGTTTTAATTAATTTAAGGTGATTTATTTTTTAATGGGAGAATTAAAGGCAATTAAAGAGTTACACAATTTGAAAACAAATATGAATTATATAATGGCACAATTTGTAAATAGTAGAGATCTAATGAAATATTGAATATGAACTTTAACTATTAAAATAAAAGTAATGATGTTAGACTTTAAAGAAAATTAATTTAATGGACTAATATCGAAATCACCAATAAAAAAATTAAGGAATCCTTGTTTAGGATTTTAAATCTTCTACAAAATTAATCTGATATATTGCGACTACAACTGCAACAAAAAAAAAAAAAAACCTTAATAAAAATTGTAAGGCAACAAATCCCTACAACTATGCTAAAAAACATCTTCACACACTCAAATCACATATAATAACTCATAAAATAATATTTTAATTGTATTTTGTAGCCGCTACAACCACAACTATAAAAAAAATGTGTCTAAGCATTCGAATGCTCATAATCAGTGTTGGAATGGTCGACAAAAAATGAAAAACTCCGTGTTTTTGTTTTAAAGTTAATTATGAAACTAATTTTTTGTCCTTTTTGGTTTGGAGAGTTGACAGAGCCCTAGGGATAGTTAATTTATGAAATTTTCTTATCTCCCATTATATCGTTAATTATTAGATGCTTTTATTAATTTCTTTAAAAAACCATGATAAAAAAAATTGCTTTAAAAACCTGCAGTGCCTTTGTATCATTCATTATGACAAAGTGCTATATATGTCTCTCTTAGAAACAAACAAATATAACCCTGTGGTTCATGAATTGAAGTATCAAATTAACTTTTGTTCTAAAAGAAGAAAATTCAAAAGATGTAGTCAATGTCTGCAATAATTGAATAATTAAAACTTTTAGTCACTAACTGGACTCCTTTATCCTCATGGAGAGCTAATCCTATGGAAATGGAATATAATGCTATAATTGGCTTCCCATCTTACAACCTTGATAATCAATTATCTAATGGGTGTGGGACCTAACTGGCTGAATCTTTATAATGCCAACCAGCCACAAAAATATCTGTACTAGCTGCTAATCCACTGATAACTAAATATCTAGCTAGTTTTTGTGTAATTAAATATTTGAGCTAGCTTCCTTTCAACAACATGATTATTTTAAGATGGAAAAGAGAGTAGTGGTTTTTGTTTTTCTCTAGTACTAATGTAGTTATGTAGCTCTTCAAGGGCTTCTTGGTCAGATTGTAAAGATGGTTCTCTGACTTGTCTCTTTTTTTTTTTTTTTGGTCAAGTGATTTGTCTCATCTCCACCAAAGGAAAGGAAAAGAGGAAAAGAGAAAAAATATCATGGACTTGGAGCGTAGGACTCTCTGGGTTTTTGGCAACCATTCCTTTACACCAAAAAAAGGGCCACACCAGAGCACAGAGAATTGAAACATCAACCGACCCCTGCTCATGAATTGAAAGATTGCATGCATATACAGTCATACAAATAAATTTAAAAAGGAAACTGATGAGGGGCTTGAACTAGATTAGTCCTAGATGGGTTTCTGTTACCCCTTTTGGGGTAAATATCATGAGTCACTATCAGTGTTCCATTCACAGCTCACCATGTTTCACCACCTGGCATGCATATGCCAAAATCGATCACACCAAACATTTATTCGTAACTTCTACTTTTCCTTTTTCTTCTTGTGTCATTGTTGTTGTTCTTATTGTAGTATTATTATTAAGATCATTCGATTCATGATCGGTGGAAGAGAACCCTTCTTGAGTTCTGTCTTGTATGTTGAGAATGTGGAGCTAGCCAGCTATTAATAATTGACTGTTGATGCTCAGAAATTTAATGGAATTTGACCATGACCAGTTTGGTCTAAAAATATATATTTAGTTAATTCCGAGAGTTCAAAATATCTTGAAGGAGAGTTAATTAATTAATAAAAAAATTCTGTAAAATATGTACAATTGATCGATTAGGACAACAATTTCAAAAGGTGAAGTGAAAGTTTGACACCATTTAAGGTATGTTTTGATGAGAGAGAAAAAAGAAGAGCTAGGCTTTATTCTATTTGCACACCAAGTTACCAACCAAAGGAAACAGATTTATGACATTAAGATTTCCTTCCATCCTACCAGTACTTACTGAGCAACTGTACACTTTACACAAAACAAAACACAGAGAGAGAGAGAGAGATCAGAGTTTAAGTAAGCCCTTCAAAAGAAAAATCAAAAGGGCCAAAACTGCGACCGAAAAAAAAAAAAAAATTTAATAGAAAAGAAATTAAACACACTCAGTGACGAACTCACACTATTTACACTCTTAATTACATAATTAGAACTTAATTACTAATCCCATAACAAACCTTCAAAGCCCACTCCCAACTCTTCAGACGCATACCCACCACACTCTCCCACGCGCTGTAGCCACGGTGGTGGGTAAACCCATCCGTATTCCGAGTCCACAAACACAAACTCGCCGCAGCTCAACTGGGTGGACTCGTAACTCGTCCCCAGACTCGGCAACTCAACGATCTCGCCCAGCTCGTCCGACTCAGTGGACAAGTCGATTGCGGAGACGAACGAGGACAAGGACGAGGATGATGATGAGGAGATCATGGGAGACGTAATCGACGGCTGCGGTAGTACGGAGTCGAATTGGCGCATTTGGGCGGCTTGGGAAGCGGCGGCTTGGACGTCACGCGGGGCGAGTGAAAGCGGGCGAGGCAGCGAGTTGGCGAGTTCGGGGAAATTGAGAATCGCTGAGTTGCCTTTGATGCTCAACGCGGCGACGTCGTGGGCCCGGGCGGCCATCTCGGGGGTGGGGAAGGTGCCGAGCCAAATGCGTGACTTCTTGCGGGGCTCGCGGATTTCGGATACCCATTTGCCCCAGTTGCGCATTCGGACCCCGCGGTAGACCGGGTGCTTGGAGCTGCAAGCGGAGGAGTCTCTGACCCGTTTGATGTTTTTGTTGTTGGGTTGATTGGGGTGCGGGTCGGGTGAGTCGGATGACTCGGGTTTGGGGTTTGAGAGGAGGGTTCCGGGTGAGGGTGGTGGTGATGACATGGATGATGAGAATGAGTTTGACCAGCTCTCGGATTCTGAACCTTGGGGTTCAGTAGTGGTACAAGAACTCATAATTTGAACATAAATATATGTATGTGTATGAAATTGGAGTGGTACTGGGTTATTAGTTCAAAGAGAGGGAGGTGAGGGGCTTTTAACAGAGGAATTGAAAGGGAATGGAGGGCATGCAACTTATTGAGAGCGTTTAATGTATGTTTTTCCTTTTGCTATCATTTCCCAATGAGTCATGGTAACACTTATAGGGAGGGGGAGGGAGAGGGAGAGAGAAATGGTCACCCTGCTAGAGGCTATGGTAGAATTAGAATGGGGTCCACTTTTTCCAGCAGCGGCCACGTAACCCCATTTATTTCCTCACCCTCAGACCATATATAGTTTTCACTTTTCACCTTTGCAAACTGTTCATTTCTCCCTTATCTTCTTCCTCCCTGTCCCTTTTCCAACTCTCTATGTCTATCTATATGTATGACTATATATATATATTCATTTTATCATTTCATTGGATGAAATCATGTTTAGTCTTCATATTTTTTATATAGTGGTTGTACATATATGGCATGCATACCACCGCCACCCTATCTAATTATAGTAAAAAAGTGATCGAACATGTCCTTTTTTAGGCTAACATTTTCATTACTTTTGTACAAATTTATACCATACTATAAGTGGCAAAAACTTCTATCACGTTTAAGGAAAATTTTCCATACAGTTATTTTATGGCATATAATTATTTTTTTTCTTTGGATATTCATAAGTTAATCACTTTTCCATTAATGAATGTGATTGTATGTCATATATCTCACCATGTTACTAAAGACAACTTCGTATTTAAATATCTCAGTGATAGTCTAACAATTATAATATATTATGTCAAATATTTAATAAAAAGTTATTATCATATTTATATATAAAACCTAAAAAACAAGACGACAAAGAAGGTGATGAATATATATGAAGCATACCTTTTGGCACTTTCTCTTCTTAATCGTCTGCCTTCACAAATTTTCTTCGCGAAAGTAAAATTTTCTCAGTATAGGCCAAAAAGATCGAAAAATAAAAAAGAAGAAGATAATTGATGGTTTTATAGTAGTACATAGTAATTAATAAGTAGTATGCGGTGGCAATTAACAAGGGTTTCCAGCGTCGATCATGTCTATGCACATAAATGATATCAGTAAAGTTAGAGACAGTACATACAGACAAAAGTCACATTTGATGTACTGACAGTACTACTCTGAAGTGAGAAATTAATCTACCTATACTAGACCAAAAAATAAAAACAAAAATCTACCTATATGGCTATATGATCGAGCTAGGTAGAGAAAATTTGGTTTAATATAGGTTTAGACTGTGAATTAAGATGGTATATCTAGATAAATTCTACCACATTAATGTTTTTTGTTTAACGAGAAAAATTAATTGATTTCCCTAAACCTGTTTAATTTGCATCATATATTTCAGTATAATTATAGGACATATGCATGCAGGCCTGTCTTTGATTGTAAATTAATGAATGAAGAGGCTAGGTGTTTGTTCAATTGCATGTAGGGGTCCAACATTGAAGTGTTGAACCTCTCCCACAAATGCTATATGGTAGTACTTGCAATGTTGCAATATTTGATCGGACACCAACTTATAACTAGAACCACCAAACATGAGTCACACCTCATCAGCTGGGTCCCAAGTCCCAACCATTATATATATTATTATATGATGGATCTTAATTGGCCCATATACCCACGGTTCCTAATGCTGTTGGGCCAAGATTATATATGGTGCCTTGATCGACCCTAATAAATGGACTTACCCCACCATGCATGTTAAATATGACAATTCCATTCCCAAATTAAATAAGGCCCCCTTCTCCAAGGCTCGAGATCACTAGAATGTGTCAACCACTGCAAATTAATTTGTATCAATTGCTTCACATTTGTAAATTAATATATAATTCTCTATATTAATAAATTTAATTTAATCATAATTAATATTGATAAGAGGGAAATCTTTATCGATCTTTCATATTTGATTGCCATGAATTTCTCCTAAGTCATTAGGAAAAATGAAAAGAAAAATAAGGACTAGAGATAAACTAATGAACAGAACGCTCACATTATTCAAACGTTCAAGCATAGCGTTTGAATGCACTGATATATTCTGTTTGGAGATCCTATTTTTAAAGTTTCTCTAATGATATAAATGTTATTAATTTATATATATATGTATATCAGGCTTATTCGCACATAGCATCGAGCACTTGGTAGTATATAATTTCTCTGTACCGAATTTTCATGCTTAGTTTGTGGGCGTTAATATTAGGGTTTAACTTTGAGATTTAAGGCTCCAAAATTTTAAAATTAAACCCTAATATAATGTCTCTATAAATGACATTTTATACCATAGGAGGGTATGAGGTGAATTAGTTAGCCTATACCCTAAAAAATAAGCGGAAGAAGCAATACCGAGCGCTATAAAAAAACTTCACCGAGCTCTGCGCAATGTTGCCGAACGCTTGGTAGTACAATCACACGTTCGATTTTTTGCACATAAACAGCTCTGTATATATGTGTGTGTATATATATATATATCACGATCATGATCAATCCAATGATCAATATCTTACAAATTAGAATCTTAATTCCAATATATTTGGTGTACGTACTTGCATAAGAAGTTAGAAATGTACCTCCTAAGTGAGCTGTCGATTCTCATAAACCTGGACCCATATATAATTAATCGATAGCTAGTCTTTGTCGTGCGATCGAGTTAATATATGTTACACAGTATGCAACAATATTACAACCTGATAATTAATCGACGGCCACGTATTTTGATTTGAGGACGTACTGATTATGTGGCCGTAATGCCACAGGACACCTATGTCATATAATCAATGGTCATATGATCATAGTGTTGGACTTGGTACTCTCGCATACAACCATTTTCTTTCTAAATCAAGCTGTCATCAATATTCTGGATGTTATAGCTAATGTCATACTACTGTGTCCTCTCATCATATTCATCTCTAACAAGTACGTACGTAGCATACATATATTAATAGATAGAAATCGACAAAATTTTGGATGGAAGATTTGAATCCAAAACCTTTTAATTACAAACAAAGCTTTGATACTATGTTAGACATTCATTATAGCCCAAAAACTTAAGCTATTAGGGAATTAGCTAATAATATGTATTAAATTAATAATATTAAAAGTGAAAATTTGAAATAATATATAGCTAGTCAATGCCATTAACATAATTACCATTAATCATGTAAGTTGAAATTAATGTTAGTGGGGTTTGGGGCTATATAGCTAGCAATTGACTAGTAATATATGAGCTCTCATGCATGTGGAGGTAAAGTTGAAGAATCAAAATCTTGTTTTGTTTCCAAATTTAGTAGAGCACGCATTAATTGGGATGATTAGGCTTGTGTGTACAGGAACATGAAAGGTAATAGCTGGGATAGTGGTTTGGTGGCCTGGAGTCGATCTATAGTCTCTAGTGCGCTTTGACAAATGCTAACACAATCTTTTATTAGACCAGAGCAGCTGTACGTAGGATTTCATGAGGAATTCCGAATGAGACTGATCAATCGAAAAGGTTGAAATAGGACAAAAATATCAGCAGCTAGATGATGTATAGTAACTTGGTAATTTTGTACCACACAAAAAGAATAATTAACTTGGTAATTCTTTAATTAGTTTGAAGTGGGCTGGCATTCTTGTCTGGTTGGCACCTATATAAGGTCAATTATACAGCATATACGTACCGCTGTCATTGATCCTTTTGTAAGAATATTAAAGTACAATTACTGTTAATTAAACAATTATTTATGGATTAGGATATTTATCTCGGGAAAGGAAAAGTCCACGGCCCAAGTTGGTGAATGGTGATGAACTGATGATCAAGGAATATATATATATATAACGGAGTCAGATTTCATTTCAGACACAAATACCAAACCTCGCAAATCATTCAAATACTTAAGTTTACTTTCCAGAATTACATCATCTTATTGTCAGGTGGTAAGGTACTCTCATCCAGGACTAATGTACCTTGGCCTGAATTTTGCCAGTTTTGTATACGCAGCTAAAGTCATTAATGTATATTTATTTTGTTGGTTGAACAGAACTTTTATCTTAGAATATATCCTTTTCAAAACTAAGTACAAATGTACAATACATGGAAAATAATAGTTCGCATTAAATATATTTCCCGGTAGCCCAATAGTAAAAGGTTGAAGAGGAAATGAGTTCTAAACTCCTATATTCTAAAATGTTTGAACCTTTATGAGCACAAAAACACTTATATTTAGATGTATATATGGTACGTTTAATTAGTTTACAGGTAAATTCACTCATTCAACATTGTACTGAATATGTGGTGAATTTTTTTCTAGTTATTCAAAAGACTAATTTAATTATTTACCATACATTTTATAACATACAGACACATACATAGTTTGCTTGTATGAAGAGTAGGCCAATCTATAAGCATCGCACTCATGCCAACCCACTCTCCATGACAAATCGCCTATACAGTTAGGCAGACAAAGAAAATAATCAAGAAAAAGGGTTTGAATTGCTTCATCTATCTTAATTCAGCAACACTTTGAACTGTACCCTTCACATTCAAAGAACATTTCATGTAATAATATATGCTATGGAAGCAATACCAATGCAGTTCAAAACCCTTGATTTTATTTCCCAAAAACCTTGTTTAAGGTACTGAACTAAGTGGTTGGAGAAAAAAGTACAAAGAAAAAAACTGATCGAGTTGTTGCAAATCCACTTAACTTGGCCAACTTCAATGAGCTGTGCGTTTTGTTGGATTTAAATGTGGATAAGGAATATATCATTGGGATGGGACTGAATGGGGAGAGGGGGGGTTTGCTGAATCATGGCTTTAATTTTCAGTGGTTATATGAGTTATGCACTATTGCACTCTCATACAAATACATATAAGTAATTCCATTCATATAGTCAAAGGGACAAGTTCAATATCAAATATATTTTTATCAATCTCTCCACTAAATTGATCTATTATCTTGATTCATTCTTCAGGTTCCATTCACATGCAATTCATGTGAAGCATGCTCATGAATCTGCACACGCGGCCCAATAGATATAAATACAGCTCAGTCTGAAGTCTAAACATATATTACTCTCAAACATAGTATGTGGGGCCTGATAAAATATATATTTCTTCTTTCATGGTCATCATAACATGTGTGTGTGTGTGTGTGTTGTGATCATTATAATTTCTATTATATATGCATGTATGACCATGCTGCAGCCACAGGTGTTCACATTCAGAAGCTCAAGCTTTTTGATAAATGTTTCATAACACTTGTCAAATGAGTAACTACGAATCCCTTTTCTCTGAACACATGCAGATGCAACTAATATATGGCTGTGCGAATTAAAGGGCATGCAGCTGATGAGTGATACTCCCTATGCCATGAACACAGTGACAGATAACACATGCATTGCATTGCACACCTCTCTTAATTAGTTATTTCATCCAGTTGAGTTGGTTGAGGGACCAAACCCTCTTCAACTCTCTCAGACATTTTATATATGCGATTTACAAATGACTCTGTGCATAGATTTGCCAAATTTACATTTATTTTTAGAACCACCTAACTAGTAGCTTCTTTGGCCAATGAGAAAAATAAATCGATCCATTGCCAATCCAGTTCTATTTTGAATGTTGGAATGGAAATTTGAGGAAAGCAAAGCAAAAACATAACATTATCTAGATATGAATAAGTATAGTTGAGACAATAGTCAATAGCAATGATCTGTTCCCTTGAACTATGATAAATATCATAACAAGAGCCTAAATTGCAAGCACAACATAATTTTTTGGCTACTGAGCATTTATGTAACACTAGAGATATATAAAGGTACTGACAACAACTAAGTAGAAGGAATGAAACGGAAGTAAATTGAAAGCCTTTGCTTATTGTTTCCATAAGTTGGACAGTATAAAGAATGTCCTTCTCAATCACCTTGTTTGTGTGTCTTAACAGCTTCCGCCTTTTATCAGTTGAATACAAAGAAATCTAAATTTAAGCAATTTCTAAAAGTACACTGCTGTAGAGGATGAGGGATTGTTTTTATTTTTTCGCTTACCCTCTCCTTCTCTTAGGACTTAAAATGAAGTCGTCATCGTCGTCACTCTCTTTGATAACTCTCTTCTTGGCTTTTACATCACCATTCTTAGAT
The DNA here is from genome assembly GCA_003254865.1 of Dryas drummondii. Lineage (NCBI taxonomy): Eukaryota > Viridiplantae > Streptophyta > Magnoliopsida > Rosales > Rosaceae > Dryas > Dryas drummondii. Next base: position 2,367,389 of record QANW01005609.1, read on the forward strand.
GCCTGCTGTTGCTGCCTCTGTGAACTCTCAGGTTTACTTGGTGGTTTTGGAGACTTGATAGGAGTTCCCAACCGGAGTTGCTTTTGCTTTCTCTGCTTCTTCTCATATGCCTTTTTGGCTCTTTCAGGGGACAATAGGCCATGCTCCATCATCCTGCAAATTGAATTAAGTTGTTCCTTTCTAATCACTCAGCAATGCTCACTTATATTTTAAAGAAAAATGAATATTGCATACCAAACATTTATCCAGTTCACAACACAAGAAATTTGGTAGCATTCCAAGATGAGAGGAACAAGGTCCTTTCTGGGATGTTGCTTTTAGTAATTAGGAGTTTGGGACAACTCTGCTTTTCCCATACAACTCTTATTTTGCAAATACATCAATGATGGGCAATGCACATCAATCATTTACTAATTCACATAGTAGAATATAGGTGTTGCGTATCATCAAGATTATGATGTTTATTTTCCTCCAAAAGTTTTCATATCCGTTTTGGTTACTAGTGAAAATAAGAAGTTCATTAACCAAAGTAAGAAAGAAACAACGAAAAAGTCACCTATCTTAGTGTTCAGACTCTCAATTATTATTATTTTTTTCAAAGTTCAACAAATATAGTTGATAATAGACCAATCGATACAGTAACTTCCATTAAGGCTTCCTTGTGTATTAGAAAACCTGGGGGCATGCTTTTCATCAAAACTCTGATATGCACAGCAATGCTGGATCCACCAGGCAAAATTCACAGTCCCAGGAGAAGAAATGTAGAGGATATAAGTATCCTATTGTAGGACTGAAAGTGGATTTGGTCTATTTAATTGGTTTTCTGAAAAATTACTACTGTTCTTTTGGTGTCCATTGATGAAGATAAATTCAATCAGTCATGTTGTTTTACCCACATCCAGACAATTGACGACACATACTCAGCTTACACTACCCTTCATCGCACCCAGATAAAAGTTATATTATATAAGAATACATTTAGTAAACCATAGTGTTTCTAGAATCTAATTCCAATTGCCATGGTTGTCAACCCAATATCAATTCATTTCCATTAAGTTTCAACTTTCAAGAATAATCTGGCAGAGTAAAGCATCGAAAAAGGATTATTATCCAAAAAAATTGTAGAAAAAGAACTTGTTCAGGTTAGATTAAACTTTGTTGATTTGAGTTAAATGGTTTGAAGTCAAAACCAAATACAGCTGTGGAAAAATTCATCAAACAAAACAAAAGTGGGGTAGCTTATCCGAGCTGTTGTGCAGATTGGGGAAAATACAGGGTCAGTAGAAAAGTCATTAGTCGCTAGTTGTTTTGTTGGTTAAATAAGGAAGAGATAGAGCTAATTAACTAAAGACCTCTTATTATGCAACCGAAAAGAAGCAGAAGGCTTTAATGTGTCATTTACTCACTTCATATAATGTTTACGTTTTAACACTTGATTGAAATTTCATTGTGTTTCCCCACTTCATATAGAGTTCAAGTCATTAATGACATGAATATATACCCATTCAATCTATTAACTTGGCAGTGAAAACGAATTTAAGAGTGCTATATATTCCACATTCAATCAAATAAGAGGAGAAAGGCTTTGAGAGCAGAAAGAAGAGTTACCAAAATTCTGCCATTTCACTTGTTGGTATCTGTTCTGACAATGACTCGTAGAAGATCCTCAGAGGTTCTCTCTGGCAATAGGAAGCAGCGAAAAACATAAGGAACACTTTATCACTACAGGCAATTACGCATTCTTTCTTAAAAAGTATTGAAATATAATGTCATGAGTGAGGAACCTCTTCAGGAGGATCATATTTCTGGCCAGCCAAAGTGTACACTTTCTTCTCTTTCTTTCTCGTGGTGGTCGTCTTCTTCGTGGTGGTGGTGGTGGTGGTGGTCGTCTTGGAGCTCATTTTTGTTGGTCCTGCAGTTGGTTTTGATTTTACCTTCACATTTGAGCAAATAATAATGAATCCATCACATCTAGTATAGAACTAACACTATTCAGTCTGATACCCAGAACCAGAATCCATCAGAGACACATAGATGGTAACCCAAATCAACTAAGTCATTGTCAATTTATTCAAATTAACTAAGAAATCCCACATGACAATTCACCACATATCATAGGAACTTCTCCAGAAACCCCTAAACCAATATCACCTAATCTATTGGAAACCATAAAAGCAATTCACAACCCCACAAACCCAATTCACCCAATTGGAAAACCTATCAAAAGGACATCATTTTAAGGTCAAGAGATTAAGAACAGGCAAATTAGAGTCACAAAAAGCAATTAACTTTCAGATTGGTACCTTAGTTTTTGTGACAGAACCCCACAAACCCAATTCACCCTATTGGAAAACCAATCAAAAGTACATAATTTGAAGGTCAAAAGATCAAAAAGAAAAAATTAGAATCACAAAAAGCCATTAACTTTCAGATTGGTACCTCAATTTTTGTGACAGCTTGCACAGATTTCTGCTTGGAATCAACTATCTGCCTGCCTGATGAGCTCTCAATCTTCCTCTTAGTGACAGAAAAACCAATCTTCCCCTTTGAAGGACCATCTTGGTTACCGGGCTTGACCTTCACAGCACTGGCCATTGGTACCAATCTGTGTTATTATCTTTTGCTATTTGCTATTGATCTGATAAAAGCCTTTATCTTCTGTTTATTACCTGCTCTTCTCATTGAAGATTCATCCATCAGCTCACCCTCTCTTTCTCTTTAAGCTGTATGCAATTTGCAAAATTCCAAAGATTTATTAATTAATTAATAAACATAAAAAATTAAAGAGAAAGATAAAAAATTAACGTTAAATAAATGGATAAATCAGATTTGCAGGTTAATGTTGTTTAACTGCTTTTGTGGTTTTCCAACAGATGAACAGCAGCTTCTGTCAGTTTTTTGTTTTTTTGTTCTTTTGCGCGGAAGCCAGGGTAAAAGACTGTTATGACCTTGTACAGAGGAAGGGTAAATCTGGGCATGTGCAGACGAAGGAAGGTAAAATGGTCATGTTCGATGTTCCAACTTGGGCGAGAAAGGTTAAGCTACGGGCGTCTTTATCGTACATTATTCTTCTTAGACGTCGATTGGTCTGAGCCTACTGTTTTCAAAGATTCTTATGATCCGACGGTTCTAATAGAAAGCTCGAACTTCTTAGCATGGGTGTTATACTTTTGTTATTTTAACATTCGCTTTCAGTCTCACTGACTTTAACGTTAACGATGGTCGGGCCACGTGTTGGAAGGATAGCTCTACTTGCTCTGTTACTTTAACGGTTGATCTTGATTGAGGTTTGTCCAAACAAATAAGGCTGCATTTGGGAGAAAAAGTGAATTTTAATTAATTTTTATTGTGACATTATTTAAATATGGTGGTAACAAACTAACAATACATAAATGATGAGTGGGCGCTGCACTCCATGAGCATGGCCGCCGCATGACCAATAAAGAAGATGACTAGGGTTACTATAAAGGCTTATTTTCACACTTATTTCATGAAATTATAATCTTTTTTTTTTTTTTCTTTTTTCACTTTACTATCTTAAAGTTTATTGTTTTAATTTACCCCTGTAAGTTTCTCCCGTGCATTGTTTCAATTTATCCCTTTAAATTTTATTGTCTCAATTTGCAACTAACCTGAAACCGTTAAGTCCGTCAATTTTACTGCCCATTTACCCTATGTCACGTAAAAGCAACGTCAGGAATTCAAATGGTGGAATGGATAGACTTGATAATTTCGGGTTATGTGAGACATAGAGAAAACTTAAATGAGGTAAATTGAGATAATAAACTTTAAGAAGGTGAAGTGAGATGAAATAGTTTTAAGGGATAAATATGCAAATAAGCTTAATAAAAATAAAGAGAATTGTAAGAATATTGGTTGGTGAATTAGGTAAAGTAATTTTCTTTTTAATTTTTAAGTTACCAATAAACTTGTAATCTAGATGTTGGCCAAAAAAAAAATTGTAATCTAGATATTTCTCCTCACAAGTTAATTGATAAAACCCGATTAGGTTGTGGTAATATGGGGCTCAATCAACAAGGCTGTCAAGGCCGAAGTTCTATCTGGAGTATATATGGGCTTACCCAACCGTTTAAATGTGTCGAGCCAACCCATTATCAACAAAAATTAGGCCAGCTCATTGGGCTTGGACCATTTTTATTTTTTACGGACCTAATTTACAGTGTTTTTGAAAGGTCTAAAAACAATGTCAAATAGTTTTTTTTTTAATTGGCCAAGGAATTTCAAATAGTTAAAAACCAGCAAGCATTCAATCACTCATATTGTTATAAGAACGAAAATAAAAATGCTCAAATGAAAATTTGTACAATAACAGTACCTGTTACCAGAGCAAGAAAGAGAGCAAAAGAACACTTTTCTCTGCCTTTATATGTACAAAATAATTTCAAAACAATTCATGTACCAAAATTTTCTAAAATTCCAACTAAACCTGATATTTCATTTCCTTATTTCTCTTTCTCCCAAGAGGGCTCTTTAAATCCTCCAACACCAAAAGAATAAAATAAAATAAATACACAATTTACATGACTAGAATGTTTCTATGTTATATGGGTTTTTATTTGATGGAGTCTATTGTACCAAATGGAGTGGAGTATCATATGAAAAATGTCATACTTCACAGGCTTAGCATGCCATAGAAAATGCTGTTGTACCTTTTTCACCCTCATTTGCATCTGTAGATATCTCTTCTTTGGGATTGAAAGGAGTATATTCTTCAAATTCGGGATATCTTTCTCCAAGACAAAAACAGCAAAGGACTCCCAATTCAGAACTTCAAAAAATGGAGGCACAAAATTGTCTGATATGATCACTGGAACACACTCATAGAAAATGGCCTCTACCACTCGTGGACTGTTCACTTCGTAACCTTTTGCACAAATGCAGTACTTGCTGCTCTTCATATGGCGCACGTAGTTCTTATTGCCCTTCCCCTTAGGCAATCGACCAAAGATTTTCATGTCAGGATCTTTGTTTTCCCAATGCTGAAGCAAAATCGGACGAACATAACCATGCATGCTCCCAGCAAAGAAAGCCAGTATTGACCTCTTGGAAGGACGATCGCCTCCTAGATCTCTGAGAGGATTCTTAGCATTCTGTATGTATGTTTCAGGAAGAGAAACATCCTTTCCAAATACAAAACCTTCTTTCATATCAGCATTGCAGAGGGCTCTGATGCACCCGGCCATATGTTGCTTTGTTTCTGATGGGGCCTGAAGAAGTAGCTTTTTGTTAGAAAACATACTGTGTTTAAAAATTATCTGAAGTTTGGATTTGACCATCTAAAGCCAACATGTAGACTCATCTAAGCCATTTCAAATGCCATGATAAACATAAACTACATCAACTCATTTCCAATGATATGTCAAACAAATGGAAATTTATTTGATTTCTTATGAAAATTAAAACGCCCCAAGTAACTCCAAACTAAACTATACAGGAAGCATGGAAAGCATACCCAGTCATGGCAAGCAACAAGAAAATGATCTGCTCCTCCAGTTCTATTCCAGAAAGGATATTTCACTGAAATCATGTCCACGTAGTTTTCCAAATATTGTACAAGATTCTTATGACTGTGTGAATTGGGAACATATAACGTTTCCTCTAACATTCGAGAGCTAAAAGGTAAGTAATACAGGTGGGCTTTCCGAGGGTTTTTAGTAACAAATCTTCTGTCAGCTTCCAGCTGCTTCATGAACCATCCCTCGGAAGCATATATCCCTTTGAGTACTGGGGTGTGTAATATGGGTCTTTCTCCTTCCCTGTATATGTATACTTTAAGAGTGTTTTCCATTAATTCATAGCTCCTGCAAATTAGATGAGACAATGGATTATCATTGAGCAACAATAGTTAATTGGATGGTTGCAATCGCTCAAAGCTTATGAAATTCTTTCAAAGAAATTGGATGATATTTCAATGAGTAAAAGTGATAGCCAGCATACACAAGATAATGTATAATCCAACATTGGAATTGCTCCTATACCTAGGAGTTACCTGCTCATGACAGATACATTCCCAATCATATCTTTTTCAGTAAGAACAATTTTGCACACACAAGACAGTTCACAGTAACTTTAAGGAAATATTGTACTATAAGGAATTAATACATCTAATGCTTTCATTAGCTTACCTCTTAAACATGGAAAGATTCCGGTAAAGAGGAGCATAAAGATTTGGATCATTGTTTATAATGGGTCCACTGTCAATCTGTGATGCTGCATATTGCAGCTCTTGGTCAACAGATGAAGACCATTGTGGTATCTATAAACATGAAAAAAAAAAAAAAAAAAAAACTGTTAAGGATAACAATAAGGAGTTGAAGCATTCTAAAGAACTTAATGAACTTGAAAATAACATAAAGCTAAACTCTTTCACACATACCACTGAATGGTATGAGGCACGACTGTGAAGTAACAGATTGTTCATATCAGATATTGAATATACATCCAAGGTTGGAGGAACCTCTGGCCCTTCATTCACTTCAGGGACTCCGGTCATTGAAGAATTATGTCCTGTTTGGTTGAGGACACTATGCAATTGCTCAGAACTTTCATTTTTCTCAGGAGAGGTTGTTCGATCTTTCTCCAATAAAGATGCATTTGAGTCAACAGGTATAATCGGAGCTGCAACGTTTGTTTCAAAAACTGCTTGAGCTGCGTTAAGTGATGAATTCATCAGTGGGGATGCAAATGAAGTGATTGGAAAACCAGCATCAGAATTTCCAACTTGATCTGTAGTATTACTTTCCTTCCTAGTCCTGCCTATTGAAAAAGTATTATGTGTAGTATTTTTATTTCCTTCAGAGCTCTTTTCAAATTCTCTATCCCCCTCTTGAACAAAATCTGTCTCCAAATGTTTTTCATTGTCCACAATGAAAGTTCTATTTTGCTTTACCAAATTTCCAGATGACACCTCCTCACCATCATTTCCATCCTCATCCATTTCTAAAGTTCTGTCTGAGCCTCCATTTCCTTCTAATACAATATCCGAGGTCCTCGTATTGTTAGCTATCTCATGAATTGCATGTGTACCATTATAGTTTAAATCCTTAGAAAGTGACAAGTTACCAACCAGCTCAGAATTAGATGGTGAATCTCCAGCTTGTAAGCCACTTTTCCCCGCTAAGGGAACCTTTGCAGCAGAAAGTATAGATGATAAAAGATTACCATATGGAAGTTCAAGATGCTGAATAACTAAAATCGCAGCAAACATCATTCCCACAATCCACAGCAATCTCCTTGTTTCCACTTGACATAAAGATAAAAGCTCCTGACCCATTTTGAGGAACTACTCTAGTGATTTTTAGTCAACTTTTAACAACCATAATACACCCTGCACATTTTCCACAATCAAAAAATCTAATTACTGAGGAGAAAGCCATTTTCCTCAAATGCACTTAATAGGATAAGTAAAGAACAAACACATGCAACTAATTGTTGAAAAATTACATCCAATTCCAACCCAATAAAGAAATCTAAATGCACCATTACAGAAAGTTATTGAAACAAATTGGCTTTAGCACCTGCTCCTCACAATCAAACAACAATCCCTGCATTTCCTAATTTCCAAATCAATCCAAATAAATTCAAGAAAATCAAATATCTATTACAGCTCCATTTCCCGTTTCCCACTAAGCAAACAACAAAGAATTCTTATACTACTAAAAAAAATGTTCACTTTCAATCAAATATCTCATCATGCAGGAACACACCCATTAAACAATGATCACATAACAACTTTTTCTTTTTTGTCCTAAGATAATATAACAGCTATTTATAAATAGTGAAATACAGAAATAGATACTATTACAGGAAGCATTCTCACCAGAAGAAAAAAACAGGAAAGCATTCAAGAACCCAAACTTCACTATAAAGACAACTTCTTAATTAGATTACACTGCTGAATGAATGATAGAGAGAGAGAGAGGAAAGGAGAAGAAACAAGGAAGAAAGATCCCAAATTTATCCTGAATTCTAAGAACTGGGTTGGGATTGTAAGTTTGGGTTCTGACATTACATTCCAATCCTTATTTCTTTTTCTTCCGTTTTCCCACACTTTCTCAGCAACCAAAAGGTTGTTTTGTGGTCAAGTACAGTACTTTGTTGGGTTTATAATAATTTAAGAACATACATACCTTGGTTTGAGAAAGAAGCTGCTGAACTTCTACGCTCTTCCGCTGTTACTAGTTTTGGCTTTACCGACATGTACTGGGAAACTGTGAGATTTTCATATGGCCTTGTCTTGCTCTTTAGGCTTTAGCTACTCTGCTGGTAATCTAAAATGGGTTTTGGTCCAACTGCATATTTACTTAAAACGCCACCAAGCAAATAAGCAATCGCCTTTTTTTTGACAGAGAAAACTTCAGTCCTTCGACCAAAAAAAAAAAAAAAATTTCAGTCCACGCGAGTTTTTAGCAGCAGGCGATTTTTGTCCCATTGATCCTTTGCTTGCATGAGTGGGTAAAGCTCGACCCTTTGCATAATTTTATGGCTAAAACCTTCATTAAATCTCCAAAATAAATAATCGAACAGTTTATAAATGTGGGTATTGGGTTTGTGTGTTTTTCTTTCCTTGTTTATTTATATCATATTTGAGATCTGGTAGATGAATGAAAAGGACTGAAAACTTAATTCAACTAAATTAAAAGTTTTGTTAATAATGTCCAAGAAGTGCAAATAAAATTTATTCCTTATTTGTAATAAAGACAACCCACCAACTGAAGAGAGTTACTTAATTCAACTTTAGGTGTTGTTTGATTTGCGAAATTGTATTATTGGAAAATTAATTCTTATGCATTTCTCATGAAAATAGTATGTAAAATTTTTATTTCTGAGTTTGGTAATACTGTAAATGTAAATCATGAAATACTTTTTTAAGCAAACATGAGAGTAAAATTATTTTTTCATTTTCAAACTTTTAAAACTTAGACCGAACAGATTCTTAGAGTTAATATAACTTTAATAAAATAAGTAAAATTTCACATATTAAAGGTCTTTTAATAAACCGGTGGTGAATCTAGACTATTAATAACTTGCCACTTGCATGCATCTCTTTGAATTCGTTTTCTAAAGAAAAAATAGTTGTTAATGGAAACCAACCAAAGTTTGGTGATATTACTTGAATATATGAGTATGCTTGTATATGGCAAATTGTTACATAGAACAATATTCGATAATTAATTATTGTTTTATGAATAAAGAAAAGAAAAGCAAAAAGAGAGATTCCAAGGAAGAATACGTAGTGTGCCATGGGACATGCATATGTAAGTGCGGGCCCGGACCAATTTGAATTATCAATGAATAGTTGGCAGTTTTGTTTTTCTATTTCAGTCCAAGGCTTTCAATTGCACATTGATTGAATTTCTACTAAAATAATAGTCATATATGCATCTAGGTAGGCTTCAATTTTCAAATCCTCATGTTGCTTCTTACAGCAGATAAAAGATATTTGAGGAGGAGAATAATACTATTCTTTTGTGCTTCTTGGTAGAGGAGGATAACATGCATGGTCACAACTCCATATGGAACAACACAGCATATAAATCATGAAATCATGAAATAAAAGTCAAATGGTCCCCAAAAGTTATTTCTTTGAAGAAGTAGGGATTTGTTTGACAGTATTTTGAAATTTCAAAAATATTTATAAATAATCAAAAGCGCTGATAAGATGTAATTTGTGAGTGATTATTCATATTTGATTTTATTCAAGAATATTGTATGTGAGCCTCATTTCTTATAAAAGAGACATTAACTGAGGTGATATCTACTTAGTCAATCACTATGGTTTAAATTCTGAACTCAAAAAATAACCTAAGAAGTTCCATATTCTCCGGTGAAATTTAATAATTTCTTTCTGTGAATATTAATGGAGGTAGACCCAAAACATCCTTTCTTAATGGTGGCTCATGTAAATATCAAATTAGTGATTGATGTATCCATTTGATTGGTCCCTAATGCAGTGGGGCCTCTGTGGGCTGGGCTTCATTGAGTATTTGATTATCGAATTTGTCCTTTTGGGCCATTGATCGAGCTATTTGATTACGTCGATCCCTTTTCCATAATTTGGGCATGTGTTTGGGCATGTGGGTCCTTTGTGTCATCACCGGAGGGTTTATAGACCTTCACGTGCTATGGCCTTGTCATGACGCGTGTAACGAGCACATGATCCATGCAAATATGCAATGCAACTGGAGTGTTCCAGACTTCCAGTTCTGGTCCACTGGTAGTCTGGTAAATAGTAATTGAAGATCACACCTCCCTATATCACCCTAGTAATTGAGCATTTGTTTTTTGGCAAGCTGGCAACAAGTAATTGAATATTTGATTCTCGTCTTTAATTGATTGTAGGAAATTTTATTGCAGCCTTTGCAGGTTGTGGTGGTGGTCCTTAGAAAAAGTAAAGCCAATTGCCAAATGTTGGAAATTAAAAGGATTTCTTTTAGCCTTTTAGATAAGAAAAATGGTTTTTTTTTTACCTGAAATTTGGTTTAGTATTAATTATTAAATTATTGAATGCTTATGTTCTTATACCCTATTCTGTACTATTTTCTCACCTACCTTATTTTTACACGCACTATTAAATTTTAAAAAAATATATTAAAACACTTTTACTATCTTTCATTACTCTTATAATACCCTTTTATATACCAATTCAAACACTCACGTACTAAACACTTTTTCTATCCCTTTAACTATCATCTCACCTACCTATTTTTTTTTTTCCCATAAATCCTAATTATACTATGTTACTAAAACTTAAAATCGATGATACCATTTGGTTGATGCTCATATATCTATTAAAATGTATGATTATTCTATACCCTTTTTATTTATTTATAGTTTTTTTTTAATCAAGAATTCATTCTATTTTAATGTTTCATTTGATTTGGAAATTGAATATCAATCTTAGGGATTTAATTTGGAATTTATAAATGAATTATAGGATGAGTATAATATTGTTTTTCATCTATTTGGAAAAAGATGAGTGAGTGGAATGATAGTTAAGAGAGGTGGGAAGAGTGTTTAGTAAATGAGTGTTTTAGTTGAAATATCAAAAGATATTATACGAATAATAGGAGATAGGAAAAGTGTCTTTATACTTTTTTCAAATTTATTGATGCGTGTAAAAATAAGATTGGGAGGGGAGGGGAGGGGGGGGGGGGAAATAGGACATGGTTGGGAGGAGAATATAAGCATTGTCTTATTTTCATACTTAAATTTTTATTTTATCTCAATTTAGTATATAATGTGTTTTTTGTCAACTAATACTAACATTAGTTGATCACGATATCATGCTAAAATAATATATTATTCATTGTTAATGAACTAAATTAATATTGGTTGTAAGACATGTGCAACACACGTGACCAAAGTTTTAGTATTATTAGAACGGAGTTATATTATATATCAAATTAGGACAAAATAAAAAATTTGTATGTGAAATCAAGATAAATAATAATTTAGATATCTAATAAGTCAAATTGAAAAAAAAAACCTAAGAAAAATGTAATCATAAACAAAAAAGTAAAGGGGGGGGCTATTCACACCACCCTATTTTGCTGAGTTCACCACCCCCCTAAAATTTTGCCCATTTTTGCCCATTTTGCCCTTGCATGCCCATTATCCAGATTTTGGCCAGCCACCTCTCCCCGCNAATTGGAGGGGTGGGTTTTTTTTTATTTTTATGAAGGGGCAAAATGGGCAAAAAGGGATAAAATTTGAATGAGGTGGTCAACTCAGTAGGTTTGGATGGTCTGAACAGCCCCCCATTAATTGCATAAGAAGGCTTTTTACTTTTGCTTTCTTGAATGGGCCAAAGGCCCAAAATTAAAACAAAACTACCCAATGGACAACATGGGCCTAGCAACATCAACAGCCAAGCAGCTAAAAGAAAAGGAAAGTCAAAAAAAAAAAAAAAAAAACCCTAACGGCCTAACCCCAAAACCCCAGGAACCCTCAGGTTCAATTTCTGCCAATTCTTCTTCTTCGGCTACAATTTTGGGCATAACTACAAGTTTTGGAGCCTGTTTTATCTCGTGGAAGAATCAATTTTGTGATTTTAACAGTGGAAGAAGACAATGGAAATAGATAGGAGTGATGGTCGTACACCGAACCAGTTGAGACCATTGGCTTGTTCTCGCAACGTCCTCAACCGCGCTCATGGCTCTGCCAGTTGGTCTCAAGGTTTTAACCTCATCACCCCCCTATTTATTTATTAATTTATAATCCCTTAAAATCAAATATTTTCTTTCTGGACATTGTGCTCTGTATTTTAGTTTGTTTTCGTTTGGGTTACTTTGCCACTGTAATTCTGTATTTGTTCAAGTTTCTAGTAGCGTTTTGAGTTGTTAAGACCAAAAGGAAATTGGGTTTTGAATTGTAATTGCCATTTCACTGTTTGTTGCATTATGTGGGTTGGCATTATGCTTTGGCTAATTTCTCCATTTCCCATTAAGTTATCACATTTTCTTATATGTGTTTTGGATAGATGTTTATGTTTAGGTTTGTATTGTTCGTTTTTATAGGAGATACAAAAGTTCTAGCTGCAGTTTATGGACCCAAAGCAGGAACAAAGAAGAATGAAAACCCTGAAAAGGCTTGTGTTGAGATTATTTGGAAGCCTAAAACTGGCCAGAGTGGTGAGCTTTTGTATCTATGTTTGCGCTTTCTTCTATTGCTCAGGATTGCATGCTCTGCTTGAGAGTGTGGCTTATTCTGTTATTTTGATCTAATTTTGCACAGATTTCTACATGATATAGGAAAATTGGAAAAGGAATATGAGATGATATTGAAGAGGACCTTGCAAAGCATCTGCATACTGACTGTCAATCCAAATACCACAACCTCAGTTATTATTCAGGTGAGGTGGTTTCATTTATACAAAAAAAATTTATCTGCCTGAATCTTAGAAAATTTGTATGCCACTTCAAACAACTGTAATTTAGTACATGTAACCTTGATGCCTTTTACTTTAGACACACACAACACACTCTTGCATCATTTTAATTAAACTTACATCAGTATAGACATTTTTTTCTGCTTTCCCGCAAGTGATAACTTTTCAGAATCACATAGGGGATGATAACTCTCTTCAGTTTCCTTGGTTTGCTGTTTGTATTGAACTGTTTGCTGTTTGTATTGAACTCAGTTACAACTTTGGCTTAGTAACCATCCTTACCTTAAGATCCTTATGTTTTTGCTGCAGGTTGTCAATGATGATGGTGCTGTATCCTTCAAGGTTATTCATTTTTCATACATTATTATTTAGCAGTTTTAATAGGTTTACTGAAGCTCGATCTTGACATTCATTGAACTGCTGTATTGCAAAGTTATGGTTTAATTGCCTGTGTTCCACAAAAAAAAAAAAAAATGTACTCTTCCTGTGCTGGTGGTGGCTTTTCTCTCTCTCTCTCTCTCTCTCTCTCTCTCTCTCTCTCTCTCAATAGAATCAATACCTCTCTCCAGCGTTTTACCCGATTTAGCATCTCACTTTTTCTTTGCCATCTTCTTCTATTTACATGTGATTAAAGTGCCTTGACAACTACTTGTATAGCTTCTCCCATGTGCCATAAATGCAGCATGTGCTGCCCTTGTTGATGCCGGTATTCCTCTAAAGCATCTAGCTGGTAAATGGGACCTATGTTTTTGCTTTTCTTTTCTTCTTTTTGTGAATATGTGCCGACTCTTTTATGTTGGTGTTTGCAGTTGCAATATGTTGTTGCTTGGCAGAGAGTGGATGCGTCGTATTGGACCCCAACAAGCTAGAAGAGCAGGTTTTACTTTGTCCATATAATTTATTTTACTCTGACAAACATCTGATGGCAGTTTGATTATACTTGAAAGTCCATAACTTCTTAAAGCGTAAAAAGGAGGATCTAAGTAACACAAGTAGATTAGGCACTGGGGCATCGATAAATGATCCTTGTGTGTTGCAGAGTTGTAGTTTTGTATTGTGACAAGAAATGTTCCTTTCTTTAGGCACTGAGGGATCAGGCTGTAAGCGTATCTGGAGTTATGCATATATCTCCATCCTTATTGAGTTTGGAGTTGTGTGTGTGCATGTGCATTTTTTATTTTTATTTTTAATTCTCTACAATGGTATAATTTGAACGCGTGACCTATTCCAACCTCAATATATCCCTTAACCTGGTGAGCCAAGACCGAGGGGTATTCTTTGACAATCCATAAATCTCCATCCTTAATTTGTAATGGCAGAAAATGAAGGCGTTTGCATATTTGGTCTTTCCAAACTCAGTTCTCTCAATCTTTCCGGAAGGACAATTGCAGGAGAAAGGCGAACCCATGGAACATGGAATCATCACCTCTGTTACCCAGGGTGCAATGTCAGGTCTTTTTCACTCTTCATTTATCCTTTTCTATTTGTTGATATAGAAACTTCCTAGTTTTCCATGCTTTGATCCATTTGTGGCACATTAAACCTATAGGCTACAAAAGAGGGAAAGTGACCGCTTTGGCTTCAAGAGCTAGTGTAAATTTTTTTACTTTTTGCTCTATGTTTCCCTTCCATTCTTCTCTGCATTACTCAATTTTTCTTCATATTTAATATTATATTGCATTAAGTTTTGGTAGTGAATGCACATCTTCTCTGCCTCTTTAAGGCACCTACAATTATTTAACTTGTTTGGATTTGTAACCCACTGGTCAGATGGAATTATTTTCCCACACCTGTAAATTGAATTGTAGTCGTTATGTCCAGTCCTGCTTGATATATGACTCCTTGAATAAAGTGTTTTATTCTGAATTCCCCATAGCTTTGTCAGGCTTGCTACTGATACTTGGCATTTACTTTGTATTACCATGTAAATGTTGTTTTGGAGAGACCTCATGCCATTCTGATACTTGGTCTAATTGGGGTATTGTCTAAATTGTTCCTAGTGGACGACTATCTTCACTGTTTAGAACGAGGGCGTGCTGCAACTACAAAGATGTCCACTTTTCTCAGGAGGAGCTTGCAACCACAGCTTCCAATTGATTCATCTAAAGCTGGCTGATTTCACATGTAACCAGCTAAAAGTCTCTATATAGTATGAAGTTCACTGGCGCTGATTTTTGGTGCATCCTTGCTGGATGATCATGAACCCTATATGAAAGATTTCTTCTAATATCTGGATAAAAAGAAAACTCCATTAAACTTAGTAGCATGGTTGGTAGGATTTTCTGTTATAAGCTCCTTACAATTGTATTAGAACCTCCAGATCAATGTAATACAATGACTTCCAATGTAGCCCTGGTTATGCCTAGATTATGTTCCCCCATTTGGTCTCTATAGAAAATGACTGATGAGAATATGCTTCTTAGTAATAGTAATGTTTCCCCCCGTTTTCAATTGTTGAGATGGTGTTTGTTGTTGCTGTTGTTGGGGCTTTGGTAGACCATAGTTAATTTGTTACTGTGATTATGCAAGATTATCCTGTGAAAAACAGTATAGCTAAACGCAAGGAAAAAAGCTTCCCTTTCACAGTTGTAAACGCCCCATGTGTCTATCCTCTCAACTCAACACGCGATTAGGTGTGAGAGTCAGACACTCACACACAATGAATGTATATATTCATTACATGAAAGTTTTACTTGAATGAAAAGCCCTAGAAAATAATGGGAAAAAAAATCTTGTATAGGAGCGTGGTACTTGAAAAATTTATCCGGGAGAAGTTAATACAATATTTAGGTGTTGTATAAGCCCACCATTAGCCAGCTGACGTATTCCTATAAATAGCATATTTTCAATCATTCCAGAAGCAATGGACAAGGAAAGATGCCATTAAGAAGAAGGCATCTTCATCTCAACTTACTATAAATAGAATTTAATCTCCACAAGCAATATATGCCTCATCATTTCCCCTTATATAATATAATATATATATCAGTATAATATTATTAGATTAGGTAGATGATGCCTGTATACTCTTATGTCACAAGTTCTATTATTGTATTCGTTGACATAATATATACTGGTCTAGATTAATGCATGCATGAGGTGGCAATGTGGCATGGTGTCATAGATATATCAATCATTTTCTTTACACAAATAAATAATTTAATTTCCTCTCATTTCTTTTAACTCATTAAGTTAGATTGGACCAGAAGATATTTATGTAATGTAGTGTAATAACCTACGGTACCTACCCATAAAGTTAACACTAACAAGGACTTGTGTATTAATGGAGCTCACAAAAATTGTTTGTAACAAATTTGTTTTATCTTTCCGGCCAAAAAAAAAAAACCAAATTTCTTTATCGATGTAATTAAAATTTAAGTTATAGTGGCCGGGGCAGGTGGGGTAGGATCCATTGGGTTCCTTATATTCGTTGCTGGTACCAATGAAATAAAATGATATATATTGAGCTATTTGTCATTAGGCTTAGAGATAGTGGCCGATCATGTAAATTTCAATAAACCTATCTGTATTTGCTAATAGGGCCAAACACACTTGACTTGGTTTATAAATTATCATATATAGACGTTGTAAACGATCAGTGAGTGAGGGATCGAGATAAAGACGCAGAAATATATAGAGATGGCATCTTCATCTTCATGCATGCGTATGCAGGCATTTCAAGTGAATTGCTTTAATGTTCAGAAGAAGCCCTCAGTAATTGTCTCAGACAATTTTGCTAATTACTTCAAGTTTAAGACCACACTCTCCTCAGCTATCATGGTGAGACTTATTACTTCATCTCTCTCTCTTCTCATTATATATATATATATGTAAACACGTACATGATTGATTGATCGATCGATCGCAGCCGTTGTTGAGAAAAATGCAGCAAGCAGTTGTTTCCATGCAGCAAATAGATCATGTCTCCAAAACCTTGAAGAGCACATCTGCTAAAATGTTGGACGCCTTGGTAGATTCAATTTTCGAATTCATTGATCAACCACTGCTTCCATCTCAGGTACGTACGTAGCGTTTCGATCAATTCAGGCACAACCTGATTACTACTTTGCATATTGTTCTTCATACTCATTTTCCGCCAAGCAAAAAGACAAGTTGCATGTCTCCAACGAGATTTTAAATTATGAACGCACAAGATTTTAAATTATCTCGATCTATATATATATATATATATGCTGATTAATTAATGCAGAGCAATTTTGGCCCGATTGATGAGTTGGGAAAAGCAGTTGATATCACCAGCAGCATCAAAGGGAAAATCCCAGATAATTTTCCCGAGGGTGTCTACGTAAGAAATGGTAAGTACTTAAATTACTAATTAATTAATTAGTATTTTGTGTATCTATAACGTATTGACTGGAGTTTCAAATGGCAGTAGGTGACGATATCTCTCGTAACACAGTTATATATAACACTAAAAAAAATGTGAACAAATGTCACCTACATTAGTTGTATAGAAGGGGGTGGCATTTGAGAACTTTAGTCCCTATTGCCTAATTGCCATCTATTTTTGTTAAAATCGAGGCACTTTAGTCCCTATTGCCCAATTGCCACCCATTTTTGTACAACCAATGAAAGTGGCTTTTGTTCAAATTTCTTGTAGTGATATATATATATTAATAATGGCAGATCCAAGAATTGAACGTCTTAGGGTCAATATATATTAATAGTGGTGAATTCATGAATTGAACATCATGAGGTTAATATATAAGAAGTACGTTCGCGAATATTTATTTTGGGTAGAAAAAATTTGATTTTTAAGTAGAAACGTATGATTTCTAGGTTGACACAGACCCTTTTATAGATAAGCTTTTCGAATTTAATCTCGAATATTAGGATCATAATCCGACATTGGAGGTCAAAATACAAACTCTCACCTAATTTTCTTTTAAACTACCTACCTCTTCATGACTATATATAATTCAACAACAACCCCAATTAACAATTAACCAATTGCCTTATACTATATGAAAGGAATCACCGTCTTCTCTTATTCTCTCATTCTCTCCTCTTTCATACATTTCTTCAAACACCTTGCCCTGCAACTCCACCAATATCCATGAGTTCAAGCGGTTAACCAATTTCCTCAAGCTTAAGATTTATGAATTCATGGGGTCAATTGACCTCATTGACCCATTGTAGATCTACCAATAAATATATAACCAATTAAGT
This sequence comes from Dryas drummondii, assembly GCA_003254865.1. Lineage (NCBI taxonomy): Eukaryota > Viridiplantae > Streptophyta > Magnoliopsida > Rosales > Rosaceae > Dryas > Dryas drummondii. The sequence continues at coordinate 2,385,489 of QANW01005609.1, forward strand.
TATAAGAAAATTAGTGTAAGCAAATGAGGACAAAATTAGTGGGGATATTTCTAGGGAAATTAATTCTGCCGCTTCAACTTAATATTGGAGGTACGTTGCTTGTCTACATTCGTCACGAGCCAATATTGTACTTATTAATTCAACTAAGTAGTCAAATTACTCATATGAATTCAACACAACGGTCAAAAAGTGTGTTCGCCAGAGAAAAAAAAATCTTGGTTAACTAACAATAAGATTGATGAAATCATTAAAGAATCTTATCTGCTTTATGCTACTGGATGCTCCTATATCACTCCAAAATTAGATCGACATTCCTGTCTTCAAAAATAGATATTTTTCTTAATTCTCTCACATGGGGATGGAACCTACATGACATTATTTTTAATTGTTTGATGACGGTGTCATGGTTTTTCTTTCTATGTAAGAAATGGTCCAAATATTCGTATATAAAAAAAAAACAGTATTGGAGGCATAATTCATTACCATGTTAATTGCATGCATGCATATATGAATGCAGGACCAAACCCTCTATTTGGAGGACTGAAATCGACGAAATCTGTGTTTGGAAGGTCAAGTTACATATGGATAGAAGGAGAAGGCATGCTTCACGCTCTCTACTTTACTAGGGACGACGACGTCGTTTCTGGTCAGGGAAGCTGCAGCTGGACTGTCCGCTACAACAACAGACATGTTGAAACCGAAACATTCAACCAAGAAAAACAAAGGAACAAGCCGTCTTTCCTCCCTGCCATAGCCGGCGATTCACCGGCCATTTTGTCTGCTTATCTCCTCAATTTGGTGGGCATATTAATTTAATTAACACATCTCATTTCAAAACGAGTAAATTCATATTATAATTATGTTATTATGTTATGAAACTGTTAATTTAAACTATTCATTTTAACAAAAATTTAATTAGCCAGTGAGTCTTGCAAAATAATGTACGTATTCCTATCATTACCGATGAAGAAGCGACACATTAGGGTCGCATGACCCTGGCCAATAGCATAGTTGTTTCACTCCTACAATTTTAGGTATGACCCCATTATCCTTTTAATTAGACAAAAAAATTAGACCCTATTTTTTAGGATTTCTTATTACAATATGAATGGTGTGTTAATTACTTTGGTTTTTGTGTGTGCTTTTGGCTATTGACTGTCTTATATATGCTTGTTTCTATTAATTAGTTAATTGGTTTTTGTTTTCTCTAGTGATTTCATGAATACTTCTTTTTTTTTTTACCAATCATGAATACTTATTTTGTTTCTATTTCATGAATACTTATTTTATGTTTCCTAAACAAATGAAGATGGCACGAGATTGCACATATCTTTTTGTTAATCATAGTTTGTTGACTCTTACAACAGTTACCAAGAAGTTAAAATAAGCATATACGTACAATAGCTGAAGTTTTTTCTATATATATGATGTGAAAGAGAAAATTTTCTATTGTTATTATGCCCCCATTATGATTAATTCATGGCTACAAACATTACCATCCATGTTAAAGAAGTAAATCATTGGAGAATTCAGGGATAGGTTTTGCTAAAATTGGGCCATAAACAATTGATCTAGCTAGTGTGGCCACCTGATTCTTAATTATGATCTTTTAATTATGATGCTTGTAATTCCATGCAGTTGAGGTTTGGCAAAGTGAACAAGTATTTGAGCAACACCAATGTTTTTGAGCATTCGGGGAAGTTCTACTCCATCGCAGAGAATCACATTCCTCAGGAGATTGACCTCCTCACCTTACAAACTTTAGCCAATTGGGATGTCTCTGGAGCTTGGAACCGACCCTTCAGCAGCCACCCAAAGGTACTATTAATCCTTAATGAATTTGCACTTTTAAGCATGCATTAATTCTAATCACTTCTGTTACGCAAGCACAATTATTTCTCTTTAATTTTGTTTTAATTAATACTTCTTCTTTTCAATGTTTCAGAGAGCTCCAGGCACAGGGGAGCTAGTTATAATGGGCGTGGACGCAGTTAAACCTTTTATGGAAATAGGAATTGTTTCTGGTATATATGGTAGCATTTTGTATAGTATATATAGGACTTTGTGTATTTATAACAAAGAAGATCAATATTAATTATAATTATGACCTTAATTCTCAGCTGACGGAAAGGAATTAATTCATAAAGTGGACCTCAAACTCAATAGGTGCAGCCTCTGCCATGAAATAGGGGTTACACAAAGGTAAAAAATTAATTAATATTCTAGCAGTCAGATCATTAATTTGTTAATTAATCTATCTCAAAGATTTTTACTTGCCACTAAATTATCAATGCAGGTACAATGTGATCATGGATTTTCCTTTCCTCTAACAATAGACATACAGGGCCCGTTTGTTTTACCTTCTTAATAGGGATTGGCTTAATTAAGACCTTAAACTCATGTTTGGTGAGCTTGGGATTAAAAAAAATGGGGTTTAGTGAATCCCCTCTAACTTAAATGAACCTCCTTAGATGGGCTTAGTGAAACCCATGAAAAAGTGGAGGATTAGCTAATACCCTCTTAACTTGCCTCACCATCATCACCGGACCTCTTCCCTGTGATCCCTTCCACTATCGGCCACCAGTCACCTCCACAACTCCAGCTCTCCAGCAGCTTGCCCACCCCAACCCAACCACCCGCTCGCATCCCAGCTCTCCGGCGGCTTGCCCAGCCACCCGCGCGCAGACCACCCCAGCCCAGCCACCCGCTCGTAGCCCAGCTCTTCGGCAAAGTCGGTCTTTGTGTTTTCTGTCTTTTCTGTGAGATTTGCGAAGTGGGTATTGTCGACTTATTTGGTTTTTTCCTGATTGTGCGGTTTGGTTATCTGGAATTTCATTTGGTTGTTGTGATTTTATGAAATGGGTGTTAAATTTTCTAGTTTACGTATGAGATGGATTCAAATTTGTATCTCCACCTTGTTAGTCCTGCACTACACCAAACATAAAGACATTTCTTAGCTAATTTAGTCCATGCCAAGCTAGTCCATGATAGTCCCTATAGATAATACATGGAAAAACAGTCCTGTGAAACAAACGAAGCCACAGAGACTTGTCAATGGAGGCCCGTGAGTACTACATCTGCATGCACCCTTCTTAATTATTCCACTCCAAACATCCACATGATTAATATCACTATCAAAATATATAGTTGTTCAATTCAATTTGCTTGATGGGCTGATTTTGATATATGCAGATTAATAAAGTACAATAAAGAAGGATATGCAAGAATTGGTGTAATGCCTCGCTATGGTGATGCAGATTCAATCCGCTGGTTTCAAGTTGAACCCAACTGCACATTTCACATCATCAATTGTTTTGAAGATGGTGATCATGAGGTAATTTATATATTACTTAACACAAGTAATGGTAATTTTATGATTAACTTGCAACTGATCAACTACATTTGGAATTTGATTTTTAAATGTATGTGGGATATATGAGCAGGTTGTAGTGTGGGGTTGTAAAGCTCTAGACTCAGTAATACCAGGACCTGATCACAGGAGATTGAATCAATTTGGGTGGTTTTCAAGTAAATAAAATACTAATGATATTGATATCTCTACCTCAGCAGCAGAGGATGGTAAATTATTTTCTCTTGCTTATGAATGGAGATTGAGCATGAAGACTGGAGAAGTCAGGGAGAGATATCTCACTGGAAAAAAGTTCTTCATGGACTTTCCCATGATCAATGGAGCTTTTGCTGGCGTGAAAAATAGATATGGCTACACCCAAGTGGTTGATTCTATTGCGAGCTCTACCTCGGGTAATTATGAAATAATATTTCCCAAAAAGACGTACAAATATATTCAAAAATTATTGTATATATGTGACTGTAACTTGTAATTGAAGATAATAAATTACTATCTAAAATTGCTCCTATCATATCATTCATTAATAATGGTTTATCTATGTGAGAAATAATCTTTGGCTATGTTTAGGCATGGCTAAATTCGGTGGTCTAGCCAAGCTACATTTTGAAGAGCAGGATGAAAGATTTTGTTTGGTAATTAAATAGGCCCTGAACAGTACTAGTTTCATTTAATACTTTTTCTTCTGTTTTATGTATGAGAAGTGATATTATTTATATGTCTGCCATTGAATGAATTGCTAGAGAGAAGGTCAAGTAGAAGACGCAATAAAGGTGGAGACCCATATATTTGAGGAGAACACCTTTTGTCCCTAAAGAAAGAGGTCTTCAAGAAGACGATGGATGGATTATCACTTTTGTTCACAATGAAGATACCAATATATCTCAAGTAATTAAATCCATCAATTTATAGTACCTGAATTTTTTTGATGAGATATTCTTTGGTTGGGAAAAATTTATGTATGTATTTATTTATTAAAGGGCAAATTACACAAAAGTAGCTCAACTAACCACCCTAATTCACTTGAGTACCTCAATTAAAAAAAGTTGCTCAGAGGTACCTCAATTACTGATTTTGCACACCCAAGTACCTCCGTCAACTTTTCCGTTTAAGANCCCCAGCCCCGCCTTGCCCAGATCTGCTCGTTGCGCCCAGCCTTGCCCCGATAAGCCGCGCCCAGCCTTGCCCCGACAAGCCACACCCAGTCGCTCCCAGCTTTGCCACACCCAGCAGCGCCTAGCCTTGCCAATATTTTTGTCTGATGGTGGGTCACTGAATTGGGTGGCCGACGCGGGGGAGGAGGGCTCGGGGCTGGGGTTTCGGAGAGAGAGAGAGAGAGAGAGAGAGAGAGANAGAGAGAGAGAGAGAGAGAGGGTGGGTGGCTGGGGTCGGAGGGTCTCGGAGGGAGGCGGGGGGAGGGATGCTGCAACAGTGCTCCATTTTTTTTTTAATTTAATTATTGTGTTTTTAATTTTTTTAGTTTTTTAAAATAATTATTTCATTTTTTAAAGTTTATTTAATTTTTTATTATTTTTTTTGTCCACGTGGCATTTTTTTAAAACCATATCAGCATGCCACGTAGGCAGTTAACAGTCCTCAGACGGAAAAGTTGACGGAGGTACCTGGGTGTGCAAAATCAGTAATTGAGGTACCTCTGAGCAACTTTTTTTAATTGGGGTACTCAAGTGAATTAGGGTGGTTAGTTGAAGTACTTTTGTGTAATTTGCCCTTTATTAAATTACGTGTTAGGTCACATAGTATATATACTCGTTACATGAAAGTTTTATTTATTTTGTTATTTGAGATTGATGATATGCATCTTTATTAATTTATTTTTTCCTTTTTAATTCGATTGTGCAGTGTATGTGATTGATGCAAAGAAGTTTTCGAACAAACCTGTTGCCAAAATTACATTGCCCTGCAGAGTCCCATATGGATTTCATGGAGCTTTCATGCCAATCTCATCACACAATTAATCATGATCTTAGTACTAATCCAATCATCATGTTTTGACACCCACAGGGCACATCTTTTGCCTATATGTGGTTCTAAAATGTTGGGATGTATAGTGATCTTGTCATGTGTATTCATCTGCTTTTGTGATCAACATACAATAGCTATAAATTCTGTGTATTCAATTCTGAATCCCCTTTTTCAAAAGAATAAATAAATGAGCTGGACCTGTAATGTTTTCCTGTATCTATACCATATCCTACGTGCAGAAATTTCAATAAACTGTTTGTACTTTTTTTTTTTACCAAAATTATTTGTACTTAATTTAAGTGACATCTGTCCGTGAAATTTCAATAAATTAACCTTTAATTTGCAACCTTAAAAGTTGCAAGTGTATGTGCGTTAATTTTAATTATTTCAGAGGAAGGGTTTTTTTTTTCTTCTTTTTTAAATTTGACTGGGGGAGGTTGTAAACTTAAATTAGATCAAATCAAAGCAGGATTTAATATTCCAATGGCATGCTGATCTCTCTGGCAGCCAATAGTTGTTCATGCTTGAGGGATCCAAGGCCACCACACAAATTATTGCCCTTAAAATAATCTCATAAATTAAGGCCTTAAGGGTAATGCCACACACAAATTATTGCATTTTCCCTTAAAACAATCTCATTATTGGCCTCCAAAGGTACCGAAAGTTGCCTAGAGAAATTTATTAGGAATTAATTTTGATTGTGTCTTCATTAATGCTAGATTCATTTAATTATTCTTCAAATTTATTTATCAAATAATGTATTATTCACATTAGATTTTTTTTTTTTTTTGCCAGAATTCAAGTTAACATTTTAATTGTTAGAAATAACTAAATAAGTGACTTTATTTGAATGATTAAAACAATGCTCTCACATTATATATTGAATAAAATTTAGGGCTAATTACAAATAAATAAATAAATTTTTTTACAATTATATTTTAATCAATGCACTTTTTCATAATTATATTTTAGTCACTATTGACCAAAAATGAAAAAAAATAAATTATAATAAATTAATAAATATATATTACTATTCATATTAATTTAGATTTGTATTAGATTGTATTTGATTGCTATACAATAAAACAATTTAGGGTTTAGCTTTTAGGTTTTGAGCTCTGCCCAAAACCTGAGACCTAAATCATAAGTCATAAGCTCCAGAACCTTAGCTAATTCTAAACCCTAAACTCTATTTATATACCATGTACTTCATTTCTATACTTTAAAATAAATTAAGGACAATGTCATAATTTTACGTCTATAAGTAATGAAAAAAATGGATGGGCAAATAGATATTTTTTAATGCACCAAAATATATAACATCGTCAAGTGAATTAGACTTAATGACTAAAATGAGATATAATTTCAAAACTCATTAACCTTTAATAAAGGGAAAATTTTGGAGAATCTTGTCTTACTCGTGTGTTTCCATATCCTTCAATAAGATCCAAAGATTAAGGAATCTTGTATCGTGATATCTGATAGAATTAAAGCATCCAACCCAAAACCAATTGGCAATGGGTGGAGAGGCCCAAGACTTATAAGCACATATGCTAAGCCTTAGTTTTCCGATGTGGGACATTGCTCCACATTACTCTCAACACGCCCCCGCACGTGTGGCGATATTTTTGAGCCTTACACGTGAACAAATTGTATTGGGTGACGTGGGAGCACGTGTGGCCGTTGGGCCTTACACGCGGATAACCTAGCTCTGATACCAAAATTGATTTGGGAGTTTTGCAGCATGAAGCAAAGTAATGGCAGTTTCAACAAGATGCCTATTTTTCCTCTCAGCAATGCCATTTTGCTGAGGAGTATAAGGACATGAAATGTAATGGAGAATCCCTTTAGAATCTAAAAAGGAGGTGAAAGCTTTGCTAGTAAACTCACCACCACCATCAGACTGAAAAATTTTGATTTGAGCATCAAATTGAGTTGCAAGAAAAGCTGTAAACTTGACAAAGATAGAAAAGACATCTGATTTATTTATCATAGGATAGAGCCATACAAAACGAGTGCATTCATCCACAAACAGGACATAATACCTATATCCTTCCATAGAGACATTAGGTGAAGGCCCCCAAACATCACTATGAATTTTGTGAAAAGGAAGCTTTGACTGACTGACATGAGAAGAAAAAGGTAACCTAGACATTTTTCCACCTAAACAGGACTTACACAAATGAGGCTGAGTATCTGAAAGAAAAGAAATATGAGAATTGGACAACATCTTATTAACTATCTCATTAGTTGCATGACCTAACCTATGATGCCACACTGATGTTTTAACTAGCTGACCAAGAAAAGCCACAGATGAAGGGATTGATGAAGAAATTGAGATATGTTGAATATTCTTTGGAATAGGATACAAGCCTCTGCTACTCTTTCCTCTGAACAGCTCCTGTAGAGTTTCCTTGTCCTGCAACCAAACCTCATTTTCATCAAAAGAAACAGTGCAATGATTATCCCTACAAAGCTTATGAACAGACAAAAGATCTACTGCTAATTTAGGCACATGTAAAATATTGTTAAGACAAAGTGAAGGAGATAGAGAGGCTGAACCAATATGTTTCACACTCAAACCTTCACCACTGCCAACAGTGATTGTCTCACCAGTCTCAAAAGGCTCAGCACTTGTCAAATGTTGAAGGTCTGCAGTCATGTGATGTGTGGCTCCAGTATCAGCAAGCCAAACATCCTCTGAAGCAAAACCAACATTAGCTTGAGCAGTGAGAGCATTCAAACTCTGAGGTGGAGCAGCTCCTTGATATGCATAATTGGATTGGTGATAGCAATCAAGTGCAACATGACCTTTCCTGCCACAAATTTGACATTCCACAACAGAAGAAGCAAGATTCTGTGAAGTTCTTTCCCTATCAAAACAATTGACAGCAGTATGCCCTCTCCTTGAGCATATTTGACACTCTGGGACCTGCCTTCCTCCATTCCAGCCATTGTTCCAAGTATTATGCTGCCTACCACCATTTCCATTCCATCCTCTACCACTGCCAGTGTTGAATCTTCCAGCATTAGAACCCCAGCTCCAATTTTTACCATTTCTGCCTCCATTGGTGTTCCAGTGACCACCAGTACCATTCCATTTACCACCATTGTTATAGCCACCATTAGTATAGCCCCTACCACCAGAATGACCATTATATCCACCATCTCCATTAAAACCTCCTACAGGCATATTAGAACCATAACCTCTGCCACCAAACTGACCATGATATCCACCATCTCCATTAAAATCCCCTGCAGACATACTAGAACCACTACTACCACTGTAGACATTCCTTGGTGCATTGCCATTGGTCAGACTAGAAGTAGAACCACAAGTAGAAGCATAATTGCCATGATTGCCACTGGGTGTGGGAAGCTTAGCTACCATTGCTGCCATTGACTGATTAGAAACCAAGGAAAGAGTAAACTTTTTATTGATATTTTGTTCAGCAGCAAGAAGCTGGCAAAAAGCTGGGATCGAAACTCCTTCATAGACATAGGTCCTTGATGACCTCTCAAAACAGCCTTGACAGAATCAAACTCATCAGGTAGACCATTCAAATCAACCACATAGACATCATCATCACTAACATGCACACCAACAGCAGATAATTGAGCGCGAGCATGTTTAATTCTCATTAGAAACTTCTCAATAGTATCAGCTCCTTTTTGCAAGGTCTGAAAGTCAGTCTTAAGTTGCATGATAGTTGCTCTAGAATCAGTATTGTATCTTTCTTTTATGTTCATCCAAGCTTTATGTGCAGAAGAACACCCCAAAATATATTCCATGGTGTCCTCATGAACAGAGGCTAACAACAAGCTAGTTAAAGCTTTATCAGTTTGATCCCACTCAATGAAAGCCCTACTAACCTCTGATGTACTTATCCCATCTTCAGTAAGAATAAATTCTGGAGGGCAAACCACTGATCCATCAAGAAAACCAAATAAACCATGACCCCCTAACACCGTTTTTACTTGAAAACTCCACTTAAGATAATTCGAGTCATTCAACTTCAATGTCAAAAAAGGAAACAACCCATGAACTCTACTTGCAATCGACATAATCAACACTTCCAAGAACGCTTAATCAACTTCAATACTTCCAAGAATGTCAAGAAACTTCAAGAAACTTCAAGAAACTTCAAGAAATTCCAACAAATCACAACAAATTCCCAGACTCACACATTCACAAACCCTCAAATTCACAAACTCCCACAAATTCACAAACCCACAAATGCACAAACTCACAAATTCACAGACTCCACAAATTCACAAACCAAAAACGATCTCAAGACCATATATCAAGAAACTTCCAAACGAGCAGTCAACTTCACCATCGCTAAACAGAGACAACCTTTAGAAATATGATTAACCAAAGAACTTACTTCCTTTAATTTCGAAGCTCTACAGAAGCTGAGTATAGAGCCTTGGCAAATACTGTTTCTGATGTGTCTTGGTTGAGGAATGTTCTTAAAGATTTGCAGATGGTCCTCCCTTGTCCTCCTCTCATTCGATGTGATAATGTTTCTACCATTGCATTAAGTACAAATCCTGTGTTTCATTCTCGGATCAAGCATCTAGATACTGATTTTCATTATGTTAGGGAAAGAGTTCAATGCAAAGATTTGGATTTGGAATATGTTTCCACACTTGAGAATACTGCTGACATTCTTACTAAAGGTCTGCATAGTCCTTTGCATCTTCAACATTGCTGCAACCTCAGGCTTGGTCCCCTTGCTGAGGTTGAGGGGGGATGTTGAGTGTCTAGCTGTCAGCATATTATTGGCTCTTTGTTGATAAATCAGTAAAATGATGAATCAATACTTTTAGGACACGTGTATACTTTGTTAGAGTCTGGTTTGTCTAGTTAGTTAGCAAAACTGATTCTGGTTGTATAAGAGCTGCGTGCTCAGTTCATTTTCTGTATTCTTTTCTCATTAATCAAAATTCATTCTCTCTTGGTTTCTTTGCATTTCAATGCTTTTCTTGCTTTCTTCTTCATCGGTGATCTTTTATTAGTGCTGGAATTAATTATATAATAACTACAACATGCAGATCGATGCGCGCGCGCAGTTGCCTATTTATATAGCCTTGCATTGGTACTAAAAGATGCACCAGGGAACTATATCAACAAGGAGGTCGGCTAGGTAATACAAGAACAACTATGGCAGTGTCTGCTTATGCTTTACAAGTAAATGGGTCTTTTCAAAGCCATTTCAATATCTCTCACAGCTTTAACCACCTCAAGAGCTCACTTTCCTCATCTGTTAACGTATCATCATATATATATATATATTTGTGTGGAATTGATCTTGTGTTAATTGAAATTAAAACTTGGTTTGCATGTTTTGATCGATGTACATCGTATGTCCTATATATAGCCTCTATTCAAAGAGTTGCAGCAATTACTTCCATTGAAGGTGGATGTTTCCAAAACCAAGAAAAACACTTCTAAGAAAATGTTAGATGTACTTGTGGACTCCATGTTCCAATTTGTGGATAACCCATGGCTCCCATCTCAGGTAAATCCCACTCCCAAAATGTATTAAATCATCAAACGGGAGATATAAATATAAATATATATTGTATATATAGTGAAATTAACTTCTTAACTAAAACAATGTCCAGAATTCCGGATGTCTCTGAGCATTCGAAAGAGTTGTCAATCATGTACTTGATTATATATAGAAAAACTTTGCTCCAGTGGAAGAGATTGGAGACCTTGTTGAGGTCACCTGCATTGAAGGAGAAATACCCGCTGATTTTGCTGAGGGTGTTTACATAAGAAATGGTACGTGAACTGTCAATATATTCTTAGTTCGGTTACTTTGAAGTTCATTTATTTTCAATAAGTAAGATACTAACACGAATTTGTCTCAAAAAGAAAAAAGATACTGACACGAAAAGATTTGATAGATAACTGTCATATATATTATTGATTGAGTATATATAGTTTAATTAGTAGTAGCTAAGATCAATTTGTTTGTTATTACTATTAATTAACGCTAATTCTATATATATTTCAGGCAACAATTCTTTATTTGGAGGTCATAAATCAGCAGTTTCCATTTTTGGACAATCAAACCCTGTTTGGGTGGAGGGAGAAGGAATGCTTCATGCAGTTTACTTCAAGAAAGATGGTGATGATGGAAGTTGGATTATCTCCTACAAAAATAGATATGTTGAGACCCAAACATACAAGTTAGAGAAACAAATAAAAAACAAACCATGTTTCTTACCAGCCTTACAAGGAGATGCATCTGCAGTTTTAGCAGCACATATTCTAAATATGGTAGTTTATTTCTTAATTATTACAGTTAATTATCCAAACTCCAACTACACATTTTTTTAATGATAAATAAACTCATTTTTATAATTAATATATGCAAGTATGCAACTCGATCTACATTATAAACGAGCATATATTTAATTAAACAATTATTGTATCTGTTAGTCGCTTAGAAACATGTGTGAGTTGTAACTGATTGACCAATAGTGATCAATGTATTTCTTATTTTTAAGTCTTTTTTTTTCTTTCTTATTTAGACTTGTGTGTATTACTTTCTTATAGTTGTGTTGTGTGTTAACATTTCACAAGTAATATGTAAAAAAACCATGTAATTATGAGTTTATGACTATTGTTTTGTTATATTATAATATATATTTGATTGCATAAACATGCAGTTGAGATTTGGGTCAGTCAATAAACAATATAGCAACACCAATGTTTTTGTGCATTCGGGGAGGTTCTACACGGTTTCAGAGAATCATCTGCCTCAAGAGGTGGACATCTCATCCTTAGAAACCATTTGTGATTGGGATGTCAATGGAGCTTGGGATAGACCTTTCACCAGCCATCCAAAGGTTTGAGTCATTTTTGCTCTTAACTAATTAATTATAAATTCTTATTCCCTACATGCAATTAATTACTATATATATATTATATATATGAATTGTATATATATGATGAAGAAAGCTCCAAACTCCGGAGAGCTGGTCATAATGGGGACAGAGCCAAAGAAACCTTACTATGTTTTGGGGGTCATATCTGGTAATCTGATTTGATGTATTATTAAAAAAAAAAAAAAACATTTGATTTGTGTTAATTATGTTGAAAAAAAAAATATTTGTGTTAATTATGAATTAGTTAACTTTCTGATATATATTATACTGGTTACTTCAGCTGAGGGAAAGAAATTGCACAAGGTTGATCTCAAACTCAAAAGAAGTATCCTCAGCCATGATGTAGGAGTTACCCAAAAGTATGCATATATATGGCTGATCTTTTATTTTTTAATTTAATGATTTTTGTATAATTTTCTAATTTTATTTTAAGTTCCTCGGCCCCACCATCCAAAAGATAATAAAAATAAATGTACTTGATTAACAAACCATTTTTAAGCATTAATTCTTATTAATTAGCGTTGTTTTGGTGTGGCATCTACAGGTACAATGTAATTATTGATCATCCCCTTACAATGGATATAAAGAGACTAACCATGGGTGGCCAGTAAGTATAATATATAGGGTTCTTAATTAAGTAGGCAATATATATATATATTTCCAAATCTAAACAATTAATCTTATTTGTTTGAAACACTTAGCTATGGAGGTTTTAATACTGTCGTGTATGTGTATAGATTAGTTAAGTTTCATAAGGAAGGGTATGCAAGAATTGGAGTGATGCCTCGTTATGGTGATGCAGAGTCAGTCAAATGGTTTGAGGTAGAATCAAATTGCACATTTCACATTCTCAATTGCTCTGAGGAGGGTAATGAGGTAATTAGCCACAACACAGAGACTCAGAGATCCATGGCCTGCTTCACCTTTAAATGACTTCTCTAACTAATTTCGGGCTTATATTAAAAATGATGTTAGCCATTCCAGATTTGTGTACCAAATTCAAATCCCAAATGATGTGTAAGTATATGTGTACAGGTTGTAGTGAGAGGATGTAGGGCTCTCGCGTCCATTTTACCAGGTCCAGATGTGGGTTTTAACCAGTATGAATGGTACTCAAAAGGGTTCAACTATGCAAATATTCATTGCAAAGTCTCTGCTGGTGATGATTCTGTAGAGCTTGGATATCTGTTTAGTCGTCTACATGAATGGAGACTGAACATGGTATCTGGGCAAGTTGGGGAGAGAAATTTAACCGGAACTGAATTCTCCATGGACTTCCCTTTTATCAATGAAGAATTTACTGGTTTAAAACACAAAGTATGGCTATACCCAAGTAATTGATTCTGCGGCAAGCACTAACTGTGGTAAAGATAAACAAAACTTTGATTCATCTCAACAGAATGATTTCATAATTTCTCATTGACTTGATATATATTCTATTTCTTTGGTATTAGGCATGGGTAAATATGGATCACTAGCCAAATTATACTTGGAAGAACCGAATTCGACACCATCTCTGGTAATGAGTTTGTATTATTTTCTTTTAATCATCTAATCAATGTTTATACAATATTATTTTCGATCTCTTACAGATCAATTAAGATGTTTAATAATGTAGGACTTACCGTGTGATGGTATAATGATCAGGAGGGAAAGTGTGATGATCAGCAGTTGGTAAGAGTGGAATACCATAAGCTCGAGGACAACAACTTTTGCAGTGGAAGCGCTTTTGTCCCTAGACATGGAGGCGTCGAGGAAGATGATGGTTGGATCATCACTTTTGTCCACAATGAAGAAACTGATGCCACCCAAGTGAGTTCTCAGATCTCAGGTCTATCATAGATATAGCTTTAACTTGGCCAATTCGATCGAAAAGAGGTACAATTTTATGTTTGTTATAAGTTTGTTTTTCTGATCCAAATCCTTTACTTGCTCCAGGTTCATGTCATTGATGCAAAGAAGTTTGAAAGTGAACCGATTGTGAAGCTTTCATTGCCACAGCGGGTGCCATATGGCTTCCATGGAACTTTTGTGTCGATGCCTTGTCAATCTTAGCATTGTGCATGGTGCCTTCTGAGATTCCCCTGAATGCAATTTAAGCTGCAATATCAAAATGAATGCATATAAGAAATAAATAAATGAAAAAGGTTAATTAATTTGTTTCATATACCATTGTTGCACCTGATTTACTTTTTTTCACTCGTTATGGTTTGGCTACATTAATTAGAGTTGAACCCCTCATCAAATGTTCCCAACTGTTATTGTTGCAATATTATATCATATATCATTCCTTCTACACCTACTAGATATGAAGCAATATATCAAAACGAACCAACCATTTTTCTCTTTAATGGGTGCTCTAAATATGTGTCTCAATTCTTTCACAAAGGACTTTAAACCCAAATTAATGTTCATTGGCTAAGGAACGGTGGGGTAGGAAGAGAAAGGACTCAAAAGAGTTAGAAGCATGGAACCTACCAACAGATTTGCTGAATCAATGTAGTACTGCTATAGTCATTTACAAAACATTTAAAATGGATACCCACCAAATTAATAACATACATACATAGATGGCTAGGTTCATAAATAAACATCATGCACCCTTCTAATCTTTATATGATCTCTAGCCCCACCCTCAACAAATGCTATAGTAGCAATCAAGCCATGGAATTCTATCGCAAGAAATCTCTGTTTAGCTTCATAGACATAGAGAGAAATGCAACAGAGGACTCACCCACTGACCTGATCTGCAATTGCAACACCAATCAACATGTTTGTCATGACCAAGATGATCTCCAATTTGGCAGCCCTTCAATGCTTACACTAATGCCACCCCCAAGCCCAGAGTCACCATGGACCCTCTCCCCTCTCCAAACCCCGTCCCCTTCCCTCCTTTATCACTGCATTGCCTCACTCTATCGCCGCGAAGGCTCCATCTACTCCATTGCAATTTCGAAGCAGCAGGGAGTAGTATTCACCAGCTCAGAGAGTAGCCGAATTCGTGTGTGGAGGCAGCCGGACTACATCGAATATGGATGTCTCAAGGCGACTAATAATTCAGGTGAAGTACGAGCCATTCTAGCTCATGGCAACATGCTTTTCACCACACACAAAGACCATAAAATCCGAATTTGGAACTTCAATGCCACAGACAACTTCAAGTCCAAAAAGGTCTCCTCCCTCCCCAAAAGAAGCTCGTTCCCTTTATTTTCGAGAACTACGAAAACCCAACAAGCACACAAAGAATGCGTTTCCTGCTTGGCATATTATCATGCAGAAGGTCTGCTATACACTGGCTCACATGACAGAACGGTCAAAGCTTGGAGGCTGTCAGGCAAAAACTGTGTGGACTCTTTTGTGGCACATGAAGGCAATGTCAATGCAATTTTGGTGAACCAAGATGATGGGTGTGTTTTCACTTGCTCCTCAGATGGGTCTGTTAAAATTTGGAGAAGGGTATTCAGAGAAAACTCTCACACTCTCACCATGACTCTCAAATCCCAACCTTACCCAGTAAACGCCATAGCATTAAGCTCCTCATTCAACTCCTGCTTCATCTATTCTGGTTCTTCAGATGGAACCATTACCTTTTGGGAGAAAGAGAAGCTGACCTACAGATTCAACCATGGTGGGTATTTACAGGGCCACAATTTTGGGGTTCTTTGCCTTGTGGCTGTGGAGAAGCTGATATTCAGTGGGTCAGAGGACACCACCATAAGGGTTTGGAGGAGAGAGGAAGGGAGTTGCTTCCATGAGTGTTTGGCGGTGTTGGATGGGCATAGAGGGCCTGTGAGGTGCTTGGCTGCTTGCTTGGAGATGGAGAAGGTTGTGAGGGGGTTCTTGGTTTACAGTGCTAGTTTGGACCAGACTTTTAAGGTGTGGAGGGTTAGGGTTTCGCCTGAAGAGAAAATGGGGTTGAGTTTTATGGATCGGAGCTGTTCGAGGACCAAAGTGGAGTATAGGACTAGCCCTGTGTTGTCTCCTTCATGGGTTGAGAGGAAGTTGCTGCTCCAAAGGTAAAACATTTTCAGTAGGTGAAATATCAGAGTAAGACTAGCAAAGATGATGTTTCACATGCATTTTGGGGTATTTAATCTTGTTATTTTAACTCTCTAGATTATGTTAAAGTGTAAGGATGAACAAGTTTTAACTATGCGAACTTAGTATTGTTCAAATTTATCGATCAAATATATTGGAAAATGATCCTACTACAATTTTTTTTCTTCGCCTTTTACAGTCCTCTAAGAATAAAACTATTTACATCACCTTAATTGACTATTTTGTATATTATTTTTTAAATAAAGGTGAAATCCTGGGTCTTATTTCCATAAAAAAAAAAATGGTACACAACAATCAATTAAGATGGTTAAATAACAATACTTTTACTCTACCCCAAAACCAATACAATACTTACTCTAAAAGAACTAAGCCATTGCACATTGTACAAATTGTTTTATTCATATTGTAATGCCCATTCCAATCAATGAATTTTGGATTTATGTTCCTAACTTCCTATTTATGTATTTCGAGTAAAGACGTGTGAAGAAAATTCACAACTTATAAAATTATAGCAGTTAGGGGTGCCAAGAATGCGTAATAATATGTACTACCAACCCATTCATCTTTGTCACTAACCCCTATTACATTTCTAGCTACTCCAACAAAGTAAAAAAGGAGATGTGTAAAGCTTGGCCGATGTTGCATATGCCCGCCTCATTAAGAGAAAAATTTCTGTAGGACTGTCATATACCATCATACAATGTGATATAGATCAAAACTAAAAGAAAATTTATTATTTCTCATAAATTTTTCGCTGGTATAGTCCCTATTCCCACAATTATACGCAAAAACATAATGAAAATAGTGAATAAAGAGGGAGGGGACACAAGAAAAATAAAAGCCTAGGCCTACACAAAAACTAAAACTAAAAATAAATAAAAGGAAAAAATATTACAGAAACCATTAGAGAGAAACATATAGGACACAAAGTAGAGTTTAATACAGCAGGAATCAATAAGCATCTTCCTCAGTGGGAAGGGGGAGATGAGTTGATCTGTCGATGAAGAAATTTTCATAGATGAAGCCAGCAAGCCCACCACCAATGAGAGGCCCAACCCAGTAAACCCAGTGATCAGTCCAGTCCCAGCTCACCAAAGCCGGCCCAAAGGACCTTGCTGGGTTCATCGAAGCCCCCGAAAAGGCCCCTCCCGCTATGATGTTGGCCCCCACTACAAACCCAGTTAGAGTTGGGCCCAGCCCATTAAGTGCTCCCCTCTTTGGGTCCACTATTGTTGCGTAGACTGTGAATAGCAAGGAGAATGTGAGGATAATCTCCCACACCACACCTTGCAAGAAGCCCACCCCACTAGCAAGTGAATGAATTGGAGTAGTCTGCAAAAGATAACAAGGATCCACAAATTAATAAAGAATCAATAATAGCATAGTCACTAGAAAATTTCCTAAATTTTAGTCTACCAAATCATGCGATTGTGACAAAACGAAGTTTAGTACATTCAGATATGAACAAAAATAACAATTTTACATCAGGTGAGATTCAAAATTTTGAAATTTGTTATAACATCGCTAGCATTACTCAAGGTGTAACATTTGAAGTGATATTAGTGGCTTACCAATCCACCGGTAAGGTACTTTAGAAGGTAACAAGCTATTGCAGCTGCTAACAATTGGTCGATCCAATAAAGTAGGGATCGGAAGACAGTAATGTGACCGCCGAGGAGGAGGCCAAGAGTGACGGCTGGGTTGAGATGACCACCAGAAATGTGGCCGGCGGATATCATCACGGCCACAACTAGGGCATGTGTCACGGCTATGGCAAACAACCCCACCATTGCGTCTGCGTCTAGCTTATCTGCCCATGCCACCAAACAACACACCATATAAAGTTACCATACATTTACAAACAAAACTATATTAATTACTATATATATATATATGGATGAATACCTAATAACTGATAGAGAAATTAATTACGACTTTGGATCCAAAACATATTAATGACAAACTCTACAAATTAATGACCCCAATCCTTGATTATTACCAACAGCCATGGCTGATCCAACACCAGCAAAGACGAAGAGGAAGGTGGTGATGAATTCCACCACAAGGGCTCTCCACACGTCTGCCTGCGCAGCCTCACTGCTGGTTCCCAAGGCAATTTTCGCCATTTTGTTGGGGGGTCTCTCTGCAAAATGAGTGATCTAATTACAAAATTAATGTAGGAGCTTGGCTTTGCTACTGCCATAGTGCCATGACAATGAATCCTATATATAAGCACCATGGTGAAATATCAAAAATCAATATCATAATATTAATGGGTTTTAATTAGAATTTAAGCCTTTTGGCAAGTGATCACGGCACGTACTTTTTGTACTTTTTTGTTATATATGTAATGAAAAATATTATATATGTCTGTGTGAAAATTACACCTAAACCCATTGACATGGAGCGTATTTGTTGTTTTGCCATTGACCATTGACTATTGAAAACTCTATCATCTCTATGTCATTTTTTATATGACTGCATGTCTTGCTGGATTTGGATTGGATCAGAGCAGCAAACTTCAATTGCCAGCGAATCCATTGAGTGCTTTAGACGTTGCCCAATTACCAATATATAGCTGGTAACTTTACCTTGTTTGGCATGAAGATTCAAAAGGAAATAAAAATGATATTTAGTTTTAAAATTATTATTTGAACTGATATATATATATATATAGTATCACGATTGAGATATCTTCTATGACATTATATAGAACGATTTCATCTCGGCACAATATCAACACATAAAATATGAATAATGGATCAAACTCTTTAGAAAACAAACATGTCATTCTGTATATATAAGATTAAAAGCCTAAAAGTACGACTTGAGTACGTTCTGATCAAAATAGCTCATTTGGATCATCTCATTTTGTCTTATAAGTTCCTAGTTGATCTTAGCCTATCCTAGTCCATGCACCCCATGTTTAAAACTTGAATTCGCCCCAGATTTGAGTGATTATAAAGATTTCCTTTGCTTCATAAATGTATGGGCACATGAAAACCCTAGTAAAATATTCATGTAATAAATAGCCCAATTGGTGTACTATTCCACCATTCTTTACGTACACTCTGTTTTCGCGGTTTCCAGTGTTTCTTCTGTAATTCAAAGAAAATAGGGGTAGAGTAGTGTGATCGATCATGCACCATACCATTACCCTCTATATCACATACATCGCAAAAGCTGACTTTAATTGCTATATTGTTTGTGATTGGTTAAAGAATTGTCATATTCACCGACCAAAAAAAAACAGAATTGTCATATTCTAAGGAGTGTGTTCCATCATGACTCTGCAACTTTTATGTCGTCTTCTTTCTCCTTGCATGCATTTCCTTATCTTTACTGTATTTTATGTCCAATTGACATTTAAATAGTAAAATTTCAATTATTGATTGAAAGTAAACGTTTCAAGGATTTTATATGATAAATCCTATATTTTTAGACCATATGCATAGGCATGTTCATTGAATTGTTTTATATATGGTGACATAGTTGGCTCTATATATAGATCGATCTAAACATTAAAAAATCGTAGTCATTTTCATGGTATAATTAAGAGAAGTATTATTACGCTCATCAGATAATTTACTAAAAGTAATACGGTGTTCTAATTCAAATCTAAGCCTATCTCAAGATTAATAAACAAATTTGATACAATGATTGACCTTTTTTTTCTTTTGGAGCCAACTAGAACTGAGAGATCAGGAGTGGGCATACTTTCTCACATAATGTACTTGAGTCCACCAATGAATCGAGTTGAGGCTTTGGAATATCCCCATGATCATCTTGCTTTATAATTTTCTGGGGGAATATTCGTCTGCCTCTTTTCTCTTGGATCTAGCATTATAACTTACATTATTGTGCTTTAGACAAAAAAAAAAAAAAAACTTATATTATATATTGTGCTGCTCGAATAATAGCCAAAGGTTGGTGAAGCAGTCAAGCTCACCGCTCTTGTCTTTTTGTTCATGAATGATGATGAGTACTCCACCATATTCCAACAATTATTACCATCCACTGCATGTGCTTGTTTTATATTCTTTTTCTTTTCCTCTTCCTTCATTTTTTTTAATTTCCTTCATAATTCTAAAGGCTCCCACTTTTATCTAAGTTTTGCAAATGCAAAGATGTTTAATTATATCGACCATTATAATTTCTTTTTGACCAACTAACTATTAATTTGATGTAATGTTACAAATTGGAATCTCTATTCTAGAATAAATAAATAAAAAATCCTATATACCTTTTGTTTTGGTTTGGTTAATTTTTTCTTTCCAAACTTTGAGGTTCTGTTATTTAAAAAAGAAAAAAAAAACTTTAAGGCTCTGAAAACATGTGAAGCTAGCGTTTACCAACTTGAAGTGCAAGCTAGCATAGTAGCATGTGTGATGTATGATTTGCAATATCGTGCAGTGATCAATCGATTTGCCTCTCAATCTTTCCACATAATATTGATAAAAAATGAGAGCGTGACAAGGATATGATATGATGCACATCATACATTCAACAAGGGACCCAAGGCACCCTCTGCATGTGAAACCATGTACCCATTTGTGTCCAATGAAGTTGAGAATTGGATTTAAATATATATTGACTTTTGATCATTAGAACCTATAAATTACAATTATGGTGCATATGGGAAATAAACTTCATAATGTTGACAACTCATAGTTATCTAAGAAAAAAAGAAGATGTTGACAGCTATTGGTGTTAGACTGCAAGAGCTTTTTCTAATTGGTTTATCTTTTTCAATGATATTGATGGAGCACTAACTAAAGTAGCTTCCCATGAGAGCTAGCTTCAAAGTCAAACATTCAGATTTTTGTGAGAGTACGATGACCATGTTAGGGTTTTGCATGCTTCTTTAAATACTGATGTTGTTTAATTAATGTACCTCCCACGATTAATTCCGAGCCATATATAATATATGCATGATTCTTTAACGTTTTATGACATTGAAAATGTGGGTCAGTAGACTCAGTACTTAACAAGAGTAAAGAAATATAAATACGTACATTAAAATACCCCAATAGGCTAAATTATTGAGTTTTCAATGTTATCTTTTTTTAGGTCTGTAGTTTCATGAGAAAAGATAGCAAAACAAAATTAGAGACATTCTGAATTAAAGAGAAAATTTAGTTTAGAAATTTTTTTAAGTAATTAAGTAGATTAATAATACCACATAATAAAATTACAGTCACACTAAGAAATTTCTCATTAGATTGAATATAGAAGATGAAATGCATCTCAGTCACTTTTACCTGTCACGTATCTCAGTCGTATATCTAATCTAACGATTAAAATGTATCAACTTAGAATTATCATAAGAAAATCATGGATAGTCAAGACTGTCAAGTTATACAGAAAAATAAAAATATTGATAATTCGAGTTAAATAGTACAGATTCACCTTATATGGGCCAATAGGCCCAATATATTCAAGCGTAGTGAAGGAAAGATGTGATGGTATATAGAAGATCTGGCCCATAATAGGGCTGGCCTGAAAAACTACTAAGCCCAAAGACAACATGAGGCCCACTTACCCGAACACATATTATCTTCTCCAACATGCAGATAACAGAGCGAGCAAAGCTCAGAGTGAGCGAAACACAGAGACACATACAAAGTGTGGTAGAAAGAAAACCAAAATGGCATCTTTATCAACTACTCTGAATCTCTTAAGACCTTCTCTTGCTCCACAATCACCGTCCTTGAGATTTTTTGATGTGCGAAACTCTGCTTCTTCGTATAGTACTTCTCGAAGACTCGCTCTCTTTCAACTCGGCTCTGGTAATTCCTCCCTTATCAATTATCATCATTCTTTTTCACTTTGCTTCCGACTAAAACCACAAATATGAAAAACCCATGTTTTATTATGTTCTTGTTTTGAAGTTGTGATTTTGTTAGAATTACTGTTTGGAGTTTTGTGTTGTTTTGGCTTGTAGCAGTGAAATTTTGACTGAAATGTGCAATTTAAGTGTATTATGTTAAGTTTGGGGTTGAATAATGTCTGCTATATAAGAATGGAAATGTTTGGTTTTCTTTAGTTTGCTTTAACTTCTTCTTTTCTTATAAAGCAAACGCAATGTGGTTAGCGCTGGCTGAAAGTTTGCAATGTGGTTTCTGTGGAGAGATATTAAGAAAATTCAAATTGTATGGAAGCTTGAGGTTTCTTCTTTCCAGTGCTGAAAATGCATGACCTTCACATAAGTCAGCATAAATAACTATAACAATGTTCAACTTACAAAAATGTAAACCATTTTCTTCTTTGATATTTACTTTCTAAGCACGTGAAGAATTTTAGCTAAGCATTTTGTAAATTTTGCTTAAAAAATGCATCAATTGGATTTAACATGCCCTGCACTTGTGGATTTGGGGTGTTCTCCAGCTCTTCCTCAATCACAACTATTAGGTGCAAAAGCATCTGAGTTGCTAAGAGGGGAGGGAAACTCTATAGAGGCTGCCCCAGTGGCAAATTTGGCCCAAGCAAGCACTTTTATCACCCAGGAAAATGCAGTTGAGTGGGTAAAAAATGACACACGAAGAATGCTTCATGTTGTCTATCGTGTTGGGGACTTGGACAAGACTATAAAGTACGTGTCTATTTAGTAAAAGAAAAATTTGCTTCAATAATGCATAGTTCCTACAGCTATCTAATTCTTCTTTTGAGATGCAGATTCTATACTGAATGTTTGGGGATGAAGCTGTTAAGAAAACGTGACATACCAGAGGAGCGATATTCAAATGCTTTTCTTGGATACGGGCCAGAAGATTCCAATTTTGCTGTTGAACTTACATACAGTAAGTCATTTCAATATGTAGCTTTGTATGAAAATTCAATTGTGTTTTGTCATTCCATTGAGGGATTTTTATACTGTATAGTTGCTTTCATACAATTTTGAAATTCTATTACATTTTGCTGATAGATTATGGAGTGGACAAGTACAACATTGGGACTGGTTTTGGTCATTTTGGTATTGCAGTTGAAGATGTAAGCTCCTATTTCTTAATATAGTTTTGGTTTTGTCTTTGTGCCAAACTAATAATTATTAGTACTTACTTTGGGTTCAACTTTTGAATCCACTGTCCTATCAAGTGGTTTTATTTAAGCCGCATGAGAATCTGAGATGTATCATCTGATTTGTTTTGAATGACAAACCCTTTGACAATTTATAACTAAATTTGATTTAAAAATTGAATAATATCTATGCTTAATGGAAATGGGAGCATTTTGTGTCAATACTGAAATAGATATCGATAGGTGTGGTGCTAGGCTTTCCATTTTGCTACTCAAAGCTCATTTTTCTGGAACTAATATGAATGTTCATATGAAACTAGCTTTCTTTTTTTAACATCCATACTCTTCAGAAATTTGGGGCATTGTTTCTGACAATTTTATTTCTTGTCCATAATGTTTTATATGCCAAGATTTGTGAACTCACTTAAGTTAAACAATTTTCTGTAGGTCGCCAAAACAGTGGAACTTATAAAGGCAAAGGGAGGGAAAGTTACAAGGGAACCTGGACCTGTTAATGGTGGCAGTACAATAATTGCTTTTATTGAGGATCCTGATGGTTATACGTTTGAGCTTTTGGAGAGAGTGCCTGCACCTGAGCCCTTCTGCCAAGTGATGCTTCGTGTAGGTGATCTTGACCGCGCCATTAACTTTTATAAGAAGGTGAGTTGTGTCAACTTCCTTTAGTAAAACTTAATACATTTGTTGCAATTTAGGCTTTTATAGTTGTAAGCTTCCTGAAGCTTTTACCATTGTGTTTCTCTAACTTGAAGGCTTTTGGGATGGAACTTCTCTGCAAGAGAGATAATCCTGAGTACAAGGTAACTTCACACGTACTACACACTGAAAACTTCCCTGCTATTTGTGGATACCCTTTGAAATTATGATGTTTATGTTAATCTCTTTTGTTTACTCTCTCTCATTTTCCTCTCTCGCCAATCGAACAAGTGACCATTTGACCTTGGTTGTTACACGAATCCAAACAGACCATAGCAGGATTGGCATGTTTATGTAATCTCAATACATGCACATAAACTTCTTGGACTTCATGACCATTATAAAAAATTGTGACCAAAGCCATTTATATTTTGGCATTTATGTGGCTGTCCCTGCATGCCTTTAGCCTCCCCCCCCCCCCCTTCCTCGCTCCCCGCCCTCTTTTTCTTTTCCTTTTTAATATATCCAATTTAATTGAAAACTATTGCTCAACATTGTCTGCATATTGGTATTTTACCTGATATTTGGTTCTGTCTGTTCTCTAGAATACAGTAGCCATGATGGGTTATGGTCCTGAAGATAAGAGTGCAGTGCTTGAACTGACATATAACTATGGAATCACCGATTATGACAAAGGAAATGGTTATGCACAGGTATATGGGATTCCTTCTCCTACAACATATTTTACTATTGTCAAGCACTGTAGATGACCTATGCTAATTTTGCTTACCATTCTCTATGTTACCGTATGAAGAAGACTGAATCCCAAATTTTAACAGATTGCTATAGGCACAGATGATGTTTATAAGAGTGCAGAAGCAATCAAACTCTTTGGAGGGAAGATTATTCTTGAACCTGGGCCCGTGCCAGGTATCAACACAAAGATAACTGCTTTCCTTGACCCTGATGGCTGGAAATCGGTATGACCTGTTTGAGTGCTTTCCATAAGTGAAAGTTGAGTTACTTACATATTAGTGTTATGTTATATTTTGTACCTTTTATGCATGAAATTTATCATATTAAGCAACACATACTTATTCAATGTATTTATTTGCAATATTAATTCAATGATTCATTCTTTCCCCTCCCCATCCCGCAGGTATTTGTTGATAATGTTGATTTTCTGAAGGAATTAGAGTGAGTAAAAGCATCATTATAAATGCCAGTCCTCTTAATTGAGTCCAAGGGAAGATTTGTAACAATTTTGACTGTAGATTCTTCCAACCTGCCAATTCTATTTATCTTGAAGCAGCCCATGAGAGAACATACCAATCCAGATTTGTATATATACCCATGAGAGACTGTAACAATTGCTATAAGTGCCATCCTTGACCAACCATATGTGCATCTAGGATTTTGAGATAGTAGCTGCACATTGATTGTTGTCAAAATGTAAACAATTCAGTTTTACATCAATCCAAATCTTAACCTTTCTTAGAATTGTGTTATGTTGGCAAGAAATTCAACATATGATGGATCCCCTGAGTCCACATATGTTGGTCACCTTTACTCTTGCATTCAAATTCTATTATCCTGTCAGCTGTTTTTATCCCAAAGTATGCCCTTGGTATGCTGCCATCTTCCCTCTCCCTTCCGGGCCAGGCTGGGATGTCACAGTAGACTCCAGAGACTACACCTGCATGCATCACAGGCATGGCATCATGGTTGACAGGGGCAGGAGTCAATATAAAATATTTGCTCTGGGTATGAGAATTTTCTTACATTTCTTCTTTTTTGTAAATGTTCCCGCCATGTGCTTGCTTTTCATTTTGGCTACAACCTGCTATCATTCTAAATTTCAATAGGTATTTTGGAATAATGCTTTAGAAATAGTAGGCAACACGACAGAAAGGGAAGAAAGTTTATCAAAATTCATTTCTTTATCTTCTTTTTTTCTTTTTTTAATTTAGTAGCTTCAAGTTTTTACCTGTCCATTTGAATTCATGTTGAAAGAAACTTGCTTCCAATGGAGAGCACCTGCAATCAAAAGTTATGTTATAGCGAATTTCACATTAGTCATCTAACTTATCCATGAAGTCAGCTAGCTAAATTTACTATTGCTTCATGAATGTATCTTGGTAAATCCTTTTTGAGGTATACCTTTCCTTGTACGTTTGAGGAGTTCTCCTCCTCTTGAGACAAAGTTCAATGCAGAATTTGATTCTTTTGCCTCACATTTTTCCTCAGCCAGAGCAAATGTTGTGCCTCCACACTCCTTTTGCAGCCTTACCTTAAGTGTGGCAGCTCCTCGTAAAGCTGTAACTCAATGATCAGATACAGTTTAACCAAGATTTGTGGTGTCAATATGTTTAAACTAGTCTGTGCTTAACTATATCGAGTTCTGAGCTGGTTTTGTGGGAACTATCTAAAGCTAGATCTTTGTACATCCAGAGCAAATAGTCACACTTGAGGATGATGGTTTGTGTATTGAGTTTGTTGTTGAAATTGGGGAAATTGTTGACTCTACTCTATCAAGCCAAGATTTCTGTCTTGTAGAATGATGGAATTTGGTACTTGTAGAGGTTTAGTGATACCTGTGGCTGCTCCAGCTGTTAAGGTCATGATATCTCCATTAGTCCTTGCATTAACTGCAGAATTGACAACTGACAGAATATGGTCTTGATCAGCTCCCATTTCCTCCGCAATCTCAATGCAGCGAGAAGCTACTAGAGCTGCTGCAGATGCTAGTGCAGTTGATGTTTCAGTGGTCCTTTCGGGTGGTGTTTTCCGGTGGGAAGCTGATGGTTCAGGCAGTGCAGATGAAGCTGCAAGTGCTGCTACAGCAGCAGCAACCCCAGCCACAGAAACAGCCGCGTGCAACTGGGCATTTTGGGTTCTCATTTCCTGCTTCTTCCTCTCCTTTTGATCTTTTATCCACCTCCCCATTGTTTTCCCTCGCAAAATGCCCTTGTATAGCTGCAGAGAAGTAACAATGAGGAAGATGATGCCGAGGAATTTCATACATATGCTGAGGTTGATAGATGAAAATGAAATAATACCCCATTATTGAGCAGTTGTTGACTGGAAAGGAAATCTGGATGGAGTGCTTGATGTAGTAAAATTATCTCCTGCACATATTAACCAGCTGTTAAAGTTCATGCACCTCTGCTTGTGCTCGGGTTGGGTGTATATCTTGTATATGGGAAAAGAAGCTTTTTGTAAATCGGTTGTAATATGACAAAAAGTTCTATGCAGTCATTAGTAATTACTCATTACAAGGGGACCAGGCATACTTAATTAATTCAAGACTTAATAAGCAATTATATACTAGTTTACAATCATGCACTCGTGCACAAAATATATGATGGCGATTCTACTTTCCGAAATAATTTTATAAAATAATAGGACAATTATCAACTAGCTATTTGTACAATGAAACTTTTCTTCATTTTCTTAAAAGAGGTCTTAGGCAGAAATTGTAACGATTTACTTGTAAATCGCGACTTGACCCAAAATGGAAAAAAATTAAATCTCATCTTGTGGTCAGACTGTTTTACTTACAAACTCTAGAAGTTGGACTAATTTAAGTGAAATAATAAAATTATTTGGACCCTATTTATTGATCAATTTTTAAATTATATCTTTAATAGATTGTATAGGTGTGTCTCTAAAAATTCTTGGTTAGAGCAGTTGTATACAATCTCTCTTTCACATGCTAATTATGCGACTACTTTTGTGAAAGAAAAGACAATTGTTGTACCTAAGAATTTCTGATGGGTCTCACTCACCTCTCTTTTTTTTTTTTTTTTTTTGGCCACTCTCACTCACCTCTCTTAATAATATGGTTTACAATATGATTTATGTAGCATTAGTGAAATAAACACAAATTTCTTCTAAAAAAACACTAATTAGAGAGGGAGGGAGAGAGAACCTTCATTTCGTCACTGTCTCTTGGTGAAATTGGAGGGCTACCCCCAGTGGGTAACTGCTGAAGCAATCGAGACCCAAAGAAAAAAAACACGAAAGAAAACATATGAATATATGGTGACCCTTCACCCTTGGATCAAACCAAGTTATGAACAACATATATGTACTTTTGTAATAGCCTGATCAGTTTCACAGAAACTTGAAACTTGTACAAGATATTTTGTTAAAATTATATAAGAAACTTACAGATGATTCCCTTGAAGGAATGGAGCTTAAATCGTGCATTATTTCAACACCATGATCAGAAGACTTGTCAACATTTTTAGAAGCAACAGCATGTGTTGTATGGTGAAAGTTAAGAGCTTTGGAGAGCTCCACGGCAGACAGACTCCATGATCTGGCCAGAAACTCCATGGACTCTGTTGGAGTTTCGGGTGGTGGGCAACAAGAAGACCCAATTATCCCACCATTTTCGTCTATGTTCTCCAGCCCACCATGTACATGTGTTGAGCATTTCAAACCACAAGAGTTCACTGACACCATCACACACACACAGTTAGGCGCTCAACATTTAATTTTTCATCAAGATGAATCATATAATCATGGAAAGCTAGCCTTCTCTTTGCATTATATCAATGTAGACATGTAGGTTTTTTTTGAAAAAAAAAAGGTGCGACTTACTTTCTTTTCAAGCCCAATATTTTCTCGATCACTCAGTTGGGACTCATCAAAGCATCTAAATCTAGCCAAGAAAGCAAGAATACTAAGATGATGAAGAGGAGGGTACAGAGTAGAGTACTATTTAACATGGTATGCAAAAGTAAGTTGCATGTTTCTTTATGATATTTCAAAGGACCCAATTAAAATTTAAAGGTGAATGTGAATCATCTCAATTCTCATTCATCTTTTGTCATCACCAACTTAATTGTTGCTGTGTGTGTGTGTGCGCTTTATACATAAATAGGTAAAAGGCCAATTTTTTGAGCGGCAGAGTTCATCATTACTAGGGTTCTTTTGTCACCATTATCAAAGTCTAAAGTCACATCTGAGAGGGGGAGGGACCCTTTTGGCTTTTGCACCCAGTTTTGTCCTCTGGATTTTGACCAAACAACCATTCCCATGACCATCATTCAGAGTGTGCAACTCATTTAATTTGGTCACTATATAATTATATGCTCCATAGTCCATCCCTGCCTTAAAATGTATGCCACGTCCACCAAGATTATCTATAATCATGAAAATTATGGAAGAGAATCTAACGACGCTCAAGAGATGCTTAAGATATTGATTTAGTTTCAGGGGTACTTATTTAGAGCCACCTAGTTTTTGTTTTTTGTTTTTTTCCAGTTACATGAAAGTTTGAACTTGGGATGTGGACTCTCTCATCCCACTTGAATTAATAAGACTCTCATCCCAATTGAGCTTAATGAGAAATATAACAAGGGGCTGCAAAATGTGTCCCATATCGAGGTTTAAAGCAACCTCTGTCTAAAGCTGATCTCTTTTCATTTTGTTTTTCATGCAACTTTTACAGTATTCGCGCAGCATAATAGGTTTCCGTACTACTATATTGTAAATTGTAATCAGCAACTTTTTGTAAAAATTAGCCCAGCTAATACCAATTAGTTATAAGATTGAAAAAAAACAACTAAAAGCTGATAAACCTCGTGTAGTCCTTGGACCTTGGATTGAGTGACATATGGTGGGCTGAGTGAATGATAAGAAAAACTTACACCGAGTGCATATACTCACATTTTCACAATAAGTAAACACATGTTAAATATTGTAAAAGTGTAGATATATACCGATTACATAGAAGTCTTCTCGTGAATAGTAGACCTCGATCTTGAAATATTAATCATTCTGCATTTTAAGAAAATAAATTGGACTATTGGAGGCAAGCACCATGATCCCGCCAGGCGCCACTAGCCCCTAGGACATAATCCCAAGATTATTTACACCATAGTAGTGGCAGCATAACTTAATAGTTTCAAGTCCACGCACCAAACAGAGGCCATCAATATTATCATACAACTTTCATCATTGCTTTGAGTCTAATCATGGTCTTAAGTGCGGGTAAGCACCAACAATTCCGAGGTCCCACTCCCACAACCATTGTTTTTATTGTAAATTGTGATTAACATTACTCAAATAACCCCCTAACCCCTGAGCTTTACGAGGTTGATACTACGTCATTTCTAACCATTGCATAAAGTCATTGGCACAATGTCACAAAACTCATAACTTAGACCAAACTACCTTTATGCTGACTAGCAATATCTTCCATCACTTAGTTTAGTAGAAGCATCCTCCATAATCATATTCTAGTTTTGTTTTCCTTTCACGAAATCGGATTCTTATGGGAAACCCCAAAAAAAAAAGGAGCAACATGTTCAATAATTTTTCCCCCTTAATGATTAAAAAAGTAGTGGCATTTACTGATCAGAGATGACATAGAAACATTTGGAAAGCCAGACATGTACTTGACATCAATTTTATGACCATAGAGCATATACATACAACCCCAACCTTCTGTAATACATTTGTTATGAAGATGGCCCAAGTTCGGTAATGTTTTTATTTTTGGTATTCAGGTTTTGTTTTTATGTTGAAGAAGTAGAGGAAAGATATATGGGAGAAAAGAGGGTGGGAGATGAGATATGAGAGTGTTAGGAAGAAATTTGAAAACAAAAATTATTAGCAAGTGCAGCCCTGCTTCGAATTCTGGACTATATAGTTACCTTAAAGCCTCTAAATACAGAGCTCGAAGTCTTTAAAGACCAAGAGAAAGAAGGATCTTTAATACCCCTTCAATTGACATCAACACTTCCAATGAAGTTCTCCCATTCATCCTTTATAACCCATAAGATCTGAAGCAAAGAAAAGTGACATTAATGAGCATTTATGCATAAGTCAAATAAAATAACTCCACAAGTCACATTTCCACTGAAAAACTAATGGTATCTGATAGAAACTCCAAGAGAAAATATCAACGTAATTGATACCTGAAATACTAGTTTACTCTTTTCCAGATTCTGAAGGACCTGGGTACCTAGGTTTAAACTGATCCAGGTGAACATCCAGGGCTTTGATCCGAAAAAGATACAGCAATAAGAACAGAAAGCAACTCAATCCTGAATTGAATGAAATACATGGTCAAAAAAACCAAATAACACCGGAAAAAGATTTATGATCTATTTTCAGAATAATGGAAAATACACTTTACACATCATCCACACAAGATGAAATGTGCGGTCTTTTTTTGCCACCTATGCACACGAAAACTCCAAGCTTTAGAAGTGAAGAGCACATGCAGAGTGATCATGTTTTGCCAGTCGCACTTTTCTGATGCATTGTACCATTTAGGATGGAAGAAAGCAACCAATCCAAACTTCATGATATTTTCTCCAGCCAGATGCATGCTCTGAGTAATCTCCATTAGATCTGTAGCTGAAGAAACAAACCATGGCTGAATGGCTTATAAAAAATTATGCAGATTTAAAGCAATTGTCTTGCATTTGAAACAAGGTACACATGTAAGCATATAGAGGATAACTTAATGCGATAGAGAACTCCATACCTATTACTTAGCTGAAGAAATTTGGTTTTGAGATGGCATCCAACTTGCTTGAAGAACCATTTTGGTTCCTAACTCCACGACCCAAGTTTGCATTTTCAGCTGGCCCCTCAGGTCTTGGAAAATTTCTTCTGACAGCAAACGAAGTAGCTGGCATTGGTACATTACTCACATTCTGCACCAATTACAAAAACAGCCATGATTTACATTCGGCAAGTACTTACAACACATGTGACCGAAAAAAAAAAGTACTTACAAACACAGGGTGCACAACATAATGTGCAAACAAACCATGAGATAGAGAGGAGCTAAATACACAAACAAACCATGATATGATTTACATTACAAGTTACATACCTGTGTTTCAATAGAATAATCAGGACCCAAATTCTGGGCTGTTGATCTAAATTGCATATGAACATCTGGATGACCAAGATTACTTGATCGTCTACGTTCTGCAACCTCAGGTGAATTAGAAACACCATTAACTCCTGAAATCCATAAATACAACCTTAATCAGGCTTCTCTAATAATGTGAGCAATAAGGCTCTAATATTCCAAGAGCTTTTTAAATGCTCTAATTTAAGGCCAAATCTCATCAAGATCTGGGTCATAACCACCCTGGATGTGAAGTGCAAAGTGGACCTTACCTTTAAACCTCATCGCATCCATAGGCAGTGCTCGACTGCTAGTCACTACTCGACCGTTAGTCACTACAGCTGGCTGCAAACTCTGAGATAAAGTCAGGAGAAACAAAATTAGACATGTAAGATTGAATATATCAGTACTTAAATACAGAAAAGACTTCAAGCAAAATTATATACATATAAGAACAGAACAAAGTCCTGTACATACAATGCTTGGAAGCAATTAATAGGAGATTATAATAAAAGAATAGGTCATGAAAATACTAACAGATGATTGTCCCTGAGTCCTTTGTGCCTGCTGGTATTTTAAAATTGTCCAGTCAAATACATAATCAAACTCATATCCTGTAAAATACAGGAAAAATATGATAAGCACCAATAAAGAAAGAGTGTCAGTTCATAATACATTTTAATAAGTTCTATATAGGGGCCAAAATAAATGATCAAACAAAGTTTTCCATTAAGGAAAACATCATTTGTGCAAAGCATCAACTTGCCAAATAATGTGGGTTGCATTTTTTACAACTAGTTATATGTTGCAGGATACAGAATATGGTGAAACAAATATCATACCTTCGCGGGTGGATAAGTCACGAAACAGGCGCTTCAAGAATGCGTAATCAGGGCGTTGATCAAATGTTAAAGAGTGGCAATAGTGAAAGTAGGATGCGAACTCCACAGGATGTGACTTGCATAGGGCCTTGAAAACAGATGAGATATCAGTCAGTTCATTTTTACACAGAAAATACAGTTTAAAGGGGAAAAAACCTTACATAAAAAGTATGGATTATCATGTTGCAAATAATAACAGATCTCCCAAAAGCTTTCAAATTATAGTTAGAACCATATTCATATTCCAAAATAAAAAAAGAAATTAGTAAAAACCTCCCTCCCAAAAGAAAAGCAAGGAAAAAGAAACAAAAAATGTAAGCTGTGTTTATAATTACATTTTTAAACTAAGAATTCTTGATATCTAAATTGATATACTATGAGACTAATCTCATTGAGACAACCACAAATTCCATACATAATTTTTTTTTGGAGACAACGTTCGATCGCCCTATTCACAAGATGCAAACCTATGACCTAATGGATAGTATTAGTGACACATACCTCAATGGGAGTTGATAACTTCTTCTCACAAATCTTATCATATTTTTGCTTCTTTGTTGCAGCTTTTAGACCCTGCCAAGGAAGGCTAAATGGAGAAACCAATCAGTCAGTCAGGAAAAGAAATAATACAGTTGTATTCAGTTATCTAATCACAACATTGTGCAAACTTTTCTGGTCATCAAATGACAATTGTAATAACCAACACATTTGTTTCACCAAGAAAAAAGAAATCAGCATAAGAAATCCTAGTTGGAACTCCAGTGGGAAATCATTCAAAATAAGAAATTCTCTCCTGAGATATGGTCTTGAATTTATGGCATACCTTCCTCTTAAGAAGTACAGAAGAACATAGCCAAGTGACTCCAAATCATCCCGACGACTCTGATCTAAAACAATGAAACCACAAAATGAGGAAACAGACAGCCAAGCATTTAGAACGGACTTAAGGAAACCTCTCTACTTACCAATTCCCAAATGGGTATTGCAACTAGCATAACGTGCAGTTCCTGTTAAGCTTTTGTTTTCTCTGTATGAGTTACAAGTAAAATAGAAAAATTTAGCCAACCATGACCTGGGTATTGACTGTAAACAAGTGAAAAAAAAGAAAAAGAAAAAGGAAAACTTCCAATACACAATGACTTGGTATATTAATATGAATAACAGATTCAAAAGCAAAAAGATTTCCCAGAACAGGAAGAGCCCAAATGTGAGACAAATCCCACCAGATTTAAAGAATGGACATAATTATTGAATTTTACCTGTACGGAATATGTCGGTTTGTAGTCTGGTCTCGATATCTTTTTGCAAGTCCAAAATCAATAATGTAAACCTGATGAATTTTCAACAAAAGTTAAAAATTAACTGATAAACAAACAGAGAAATCATAGAAGCAATATTATTCCTTATTGAATAGGAATGCATTAACATTACCTGATTTGCTTTCCTGCCGAGACCCATGAGGAAGTTGTCTGGTTTGATGTCTCTATGCAAAAACCCTTTAGAATGCACATATTCTATTCTCGTAATCTGCAATTGAATGAACCCAAACCAAAAAAAAAAAATCAAATTATCATTATGCAAACAATTTGACACTTGGCAATTAGATAATCTGGAAAAGAAAAAAAATAGAAAATCTCAATACCAGACTTAAGGAGTGAGTCCCCATTTAATTGCAACTCAAGAAAGAAAATAAAGAGAATTTATGAAAAAATTACATAAAAACTTAAGCAAAGGAGCATAATAATGAAACAAAATCAACCGCTTCCTAACATCAAAACTCGGCTTCCAAAATCACAATAAACCATCTTAAGAAGATTGCAGATTACCATCTGATCAGCCAACATTAAGACTGTTTTGAGTGAAAACTTCCTCCCACAGTACACAAAGAGGTCTTCAAGACTCGGTCCCAGCAAGTCAATGATGAGGGCGTTATCATCTCCATCTACTCCTGCCCATCTTATGCTTGCAATACCACCTAAAGGGTCACAAAATCAAGAAATTATTCACGGTAAAAACAAGATGCAAGGTGATAGTTTATGAGAGCATGTAGTTTCAAAACAAAGCTACTGCTATTTGACCCTTACTTCCTCCCTGTAGAATTTTATAAAGCTTGGCCTCGTACAAAAGTTGCGGATGTTTTGTCTTGTTATTTTCCTGCCAAGGAATGAATGACAATCAATTACTTGCACATCATACTTTTTGTCTCCCCAAAATGAGAACATGACAAACCAGAACAATATATTTCCAAAGCAAACCTACATCCATTTGAAACCAAATGCTCATTGCCGCGATAGATCTTCTTACAATACTATTACATGGGACTTATCGATGGTTATAATACATTCCAGTGAGCACAAAAATGAATTTCTTAAAATTATCAAGATGTAAAGATATGCTCCAACACGCACTCGCCCGCATGCACATCACACACATATACATGGAACCTAATTCTAACATAAGATTCCATTAACAATCGCAATATACATAATTTCATCAGCTCAAACCTTATTTATTCAAGAGTAGTACTAGAGGTACCAAGTATTATCCTAACTTTAGATCCCAACCGATGTGATAGCAATTTGTGTTGATCTCTAAGTTCAAAGTAAAAAGCTGCCATGTCATGTGTCACATTGACTAAAAAATGGCAACTCTACTTTTACTGTTTATTCACAAACTAAGCAGAATCAATTTATTTCTGGAAATTATAGTATTTTCCACCGAAACAAAACATGAAGAGGATTCAATCACGACTTACAATCTTGATCGCCAAGGTCTCACCAGTCTCAATATGAGTCGCTGAACCACCAAACAAATTAAAAGAAAAAAGAAATTAATCAGCATCAAAATAATGATAATTAGAGATAAAAGAAGAAGAGCTAGACAATTGACAAACAGACCCAGGTATATTTCACCAAAGGAACCGCTCCCAATTTTGCGACCTAGCTTGTACTTCTCTGCGACGATCCTCTCCATAAATAAATAAAAAAAGCCCTAATCTCTCTAGCACTGATTGAATTTTGTGGAGAAAAGAGAGAGCTGAGATTTGCAAGGTGAAGTTTTGATCGAATTTTAAAGACAACGATTTGGTTGAAAGCGTTTTGGGAATTTTCAGAAACGAGGACTTTGATGGCGGCCACTGAA
Source organism: Dryas drummondii (assembly GCA_003254865.1). NCBI lineage: Eukaryota > Viridiplantae > Streptophyta > Magnoliopsida > Rosales > Rosaceae > Dryas > Dryas drummondii. Next base: position 2,421,379 of record QANW01005609.1, read on the forward strand.
GACGAAGACAAAGGATCTAGAAAGTGAAAGCGAAAATGAGCTGGGCGAATATGGTAATTTCGGATCTTACAATGGGGAGTAGAACCTGAAATTTCTGAAAGTAGAGGGTGATTCTTGAATTTCCAAAAGTTTGGGGAGCCTCCGTTGAACGATTATTCGTGTTTTGATGGTGGGGTTTTGTAATTGTAAATTTGTAACTTCACGATCGCGGAGAAGAGACGCTACGATGGCTCAGTCCAAAAAAATAGAGAAGCTACGATGGCGGTAAAATCACTTTAAAAGTCTTGCAAAAGTCGGTTCTTTTGTTGCTGAAAAACAAAAAAAATCGGTTTTGTTGGTCAAAATAAGAAAAAATAAAATAAAACGGAAGCTAGGAAGACAAATAAATTGGTACAAATCTTTATGGCCTATAATATTTGTATTTGGAATGGAATCGTTGACTGACCAAAATGTCTGAATTTAGATTTATAGGCTATTAAATATTCGCTTGGTTTAGTATATAATATATTTCTCTCAAATGTTGAAGATGTTCGAATTCGAATTCCCTACTCTGATAAGAAAAGAAAAAAAATCAAATGTTCATATTTGTATTTTTTTTTAGGGAATTGAATTTAAGGTATATATATAAATAAAGGAGCTTCAAAATCAAAATTACAAACACGGTACTTCAAAATCAAAATTCTTACGTGTACTTCATCTTTTACCACATTTTTCTACATTACAACTTTTTTATTCCAACATTATGAACTTTTTATTTTTGGTCAATCTACATTATAAAATTCTTTGATTACACATTATAATGCACAATAGCCTTGCATATTTGGTTTTATCCAAAACTATATACAATATGAAACAATAATATTAACGTTACCAAATGTGAATATATATATTTCAGTCTTTTAATATGACTAAAAAAAAATCTGTATATACAACAACCAAGATGAAATCAGCTAGGCAATTTGCAACCATATCCCCGAACTCGGAGTTCCAACGTGCACAACAAACACCAAATAAAAACCCGGAGGAGCAATCTTGGCCATCGGTGGCGCCACAACCTCCACTTGGAACAATCCTAACCCCACATTTTTCAACTTTTTTAAGGCTAAAACTAAAAGTCTCTGTCCCATAGAAAAACCATGTGTTGTGAATGGTGGTGCATACATGGTCACCTTCAAATCCGATTGATTCAACTCAACTTTCTCCAACTTAAACTCAATCACAAATTTTTGTGTGTATTTTACTATTACACCCTTGTAATCGGATGTGATTGAGGGGCGGTCCAAGTTGCGTAACGGGTCAAAATATGGCGGGTAAAACTTCTCAACCCGAAGTTCTGTTGGGTATTTCACACCCATGAAATTATAATAGAAATTTGTATTGCTCCCAGCCACTAAGATTTTTCCATCTGGTAATACCGTTGAGGTTGAACCATACATTCGGGGTATGGCCGTCCCCTTTAGCTCCATGGACCGGTGGGTTTTCGGGTTATTGGGTTTATAAAGTACCGGGGTAGAATTCGGATCCTCAGCAAAGTTCCACCCGGCTGAGCCCTTTTTGGCCCCATTAATCATAAGGAGATCACCTGTGGGAAGGATCAACATATCTCCCATGATCCTTGGCGTTGGCATCATCTCTTTTTGCCACGTGGCTTTTGGGTTGGTTATATCAATTCTTCCGCAATCTTGTAATGCGGTTATGAATATACCCTTTTGAACTAACTTTCCCGCCCTAGGATCCGCTCCACCACAAATCAGGATTTCGGCCCGGATTACATTCGGGTTTGGGTCTTCCAGATTTATAGGTAGCAATGCTGCCATGCCGGATGCAGGGTAGTTTCGGGACCCACCATCAAGGACAGGGAGCTCACGTACAATCTTATTGGTGGTCGGATTGAGTAAAATCGAACGGTTGTTGGCAAAAATGAAAAGGTTGCCATCCGTAGAGAGAAAGACAAATGGGTAGAGATTGTTTTCTACCGGGTCAGTGGTCTCTTGGAGAAATGGTAACAAAAAGTTTATTTTATTGGAACTTCCCACCTTAGGGACGTACTCGTAATTGAACATGCGACGGCCTCCGACCACTATGAAATTGCCATTTGGCAAGATATGTTGCGTGGAGAACCTATTTAAAAAAATTATATAATTAGTATTAGGAATCAATATTATACAAAGCATTTTAATTTAGAGCAAAGTTGATTAGGAAATTTAGAAAATTGTACTAATAATAATACCATCTTAAGCCAGAAAGTGAGATGGGGTACTCCTCCCAGTCACAAGTGTTGCACCCAGAGAGGTATCTCACAGACCTCATTCCATCACCCCACCCACCAGTGTGCACAAGGGTACCATTAGCTGATAATCCACCAGATGAGCACCATGTATCTGTCAAAATCTGATTTTATCTAACAAAGAAAAAAGTTAGTCATACCAAAATCTGAAAAAAGTGAACATTATATATGGTTAATTTGCTGCTATAGTTCCCAATATAACTATCCTGCATACAGCATACCTTAAGTGGCCTAATAGCTGCAGTGTCAATGTCAAATTCCACAGCGTGAGCCCAGCAATCTTCTTCATAATCTTCACTTTTCGTGTCGAAAACCCGAAGACAATCTCCAGGGGGCAGTGAGATCTCAGATGGACCAAAACCAGCAGCATCAAGCATAATGGCCTTGTTACTATTAGGCATTATGGTCATGTGCATGGCTGATACACCTGAATTCTCTGAAACCAATTCCCACTCACCTCCATACTCTTTCTTATCATACTTAGTTGCTTCATTTTCATCATGATCACCTCCATTGTAGACAACTATAAGTGGGTTTTTCAGAATCCTAGAGTTTCTGAACACAATGGGGTTTTTGAGACTGTAGGTGAAGAAGAGGGAGAGAAGAGAAAGGGATTTGAGCAACAAGGCCATTGACAGATTAGCGCATAAAAAGGATCTTTACCATGTTTTCTCTTATTGCTAGGCACTCCTTTTATGTTTGCTCCAGCTTTGAAGGACTTCTTGGATGGTTGTTACAGTTAGCACCAAATTAGTTTTCAGTTAAGCACCAACGACTTGGGTCAAATCCGTACTTTTCAAGTTAATTGAAGGTGTGAATTGGATTTGTCAGTCCATAAACGTGTGAATCATGGATTTGGACACAACCAATAATTAAATAAATAACAATGATGAGGAGATGTTTATGGATCAGGACAATTTTGGTGTCTGCCTTAATAAGGTAGAAACAGGTATAACATACCTGTGTCTTTGTTGAACTGTTTAGCAATTTTTTTTTTTTTTTTTGAGAAATGTTTAGCTATATAAATATGAATGAATATAAATTATAATATATGTCATGTTTATTTCTTAATTTTGATTTTTTAATTTTATGGTGTTAGTTTGTCATATTATCTGTCACTGTCAATGTGTCTCATATGTGTTGTATACTTTTATTGTGTAATTCTTGATTGAGGCCTATGATATTGATATTAAATATTGATTTATTATGATAAATTGACACATAAATTTGAAATGCCTTCTTCTCATAAATAATCAAATTTATACATGAATTGATGAACATAAGAAATTCATATTTCTAAAACGAAATTTAGCAATTTACACCATAAACTCAAATCCAAATCCCAAATTAAAAATGAACCCTTAATTTATTTAGAGTGCTGCTATATCCACACTCCATCCCTTTTTACTGGATACCTTTTTTATTCGATATGTGAAATGACAATCAAAATCTAATAACAAAAGTTTATAAATAACAACAATATGTAACATCATTTACACAATCTTTTTCAAACGAGTGTACATATAGCAGTACTCTAAACAAAATTAATGCCTCGTTTACAATGCAGGACAATACTGCACGTGATAAGACTGTCCTATGAACATGATAGAATAAGCTAGTTTGTGGACCACCTTTGAATAAAGGACATAAATCCTTAATTATTTGTTACTATAGTCCAAGTGTCATGTCTCAAAAGACTATTATCCTTTTTAATTGCTTAGTCATGTCCAATCCGTCCTCCAAAAGAGAAGGGTCTAGGGAGATTTGTTACTCTCAATTGAGAAAATGATAAAATACTATTAGGTGTGCAATGAGCATAAAGGACGACATGTCGTTACTCGATTTTCTTTCTTTTTTGACCTTTTTATACTCGATTATTATCCAGTAGCAAGAGCGAACTGTAGACTTATAGCAGTGAATGGCAATGGCTGTTCAAATGGCAGGCCTCAGGCTGCCCAACTCTTGCACAACCTCCACTCACTTTCTTCATTGCCGAAGCAATCCAAAACCACCATCTTCTACAACCCTCTCAGCTACGGCTTCTCTGTCATCCCCACCTCCCACTATCCAGGCACCAATCCCCCATCCTTTTACTTTGCATTTTCCTTCAAATTTCAATTAAAATCGCAAAAGGGTTTTTGTTTTGAGGGCTCTTTATGATACTAATTGTTAAATTTTTTTCTGGGTATTGTTTAGTTTGAATTGAAGTGATAAGTTTTTGCAGATTGTTGGTGGGAAAACTCCGACTTGGTACGAAAATGGAAAAGCCGATTCCGATGGGTTCCTGGGAGAGAATGATTGGTTTGACCTAGATACTGATCTTTATCACTGGACCAAGGCACTGCGTCCTGTTCAGGTACCCGTAATTTGAATTATTCAAGAATTGGGAAGTTGTGGTTTGTGATGCAATGCTTATTTCGGTGCTGCATAATTTGACAGTGGTATCCTGGTCATATTGCCAAAACGGAAAAAGAACTCAAACAACAACTCAAGTTGATGGATGTTGTCATTGAGGTTCGAGACGCAAGAATTCCTTTGTCCACTAGTCATCCACAGGTCAGGGCTTTTTATGATTGTGCATTTGGCACGTCCTTCTCTTCTGGGTTTCTTTCATTCTCTGAGTTGGTGCTTTATTATACTTGTAAGTTGTAACTACCTTCTAATGGAAACCAATGTCAATGAAATTGCATATTTAGAAAGTTTTTTGTTGAACCCCATTTTCCCCTTTGGTTAATACTTCTTATTGTTTCAATTTAACACCACATTCAGGATTAGGAATCGAAAGTACACGCCTTATTTGCTAACTTCTCTCTTAGTTTATATGGATAGATGGATACATGGCTTGGTAATAGGAGAAGAGTTTTGGTGTTGAACAGAGAAGACATGATATCCACGGCAGACCGGAATGCTTGGGCCACCTACTTTGCAAGGGAGGGAATGAAGGTTGTCTTTTCCAATGGCAAACTTGGAATGGTACCCAAATAAGAGATCCTCTGTCAGTTTTCCTTAACTTTGAATGTCATAGCAGAATATGATTAGTTTATTGTGGCAAGTACAGGGTGCTATGAAGCTAGGCCGGTTAGCTAAATCATTAGCAGCAGATGTAAATGTCAAACGCAGAGCCAAAGGACTTCTTCCACGGGCGGTGGGTTCCTCATACATTCTATCGAATGTTTAGTTTTGAAATTCCAACATTACAATCTTTTAGGAAGCAATCGAACTTTATGGGTTTTTTCTATAGTCTGTTGTAGAGTTGTAAAGAAAACTTTGGAAGGCAGACAGTGTCTTGACAAAATAAGTCTAATGAATTAATGATATATAATGAGCTAAATGGGGAGCTATAAATAAGTCTATAATCATATAATGTTTGACAATAATTTCTTCATATGAAAGGTACGAGCTGGAATAGTTGGATATCCAAATGTTGGCAAATCATCGTTGATTAACCGTTTGCTGAAGCGACGAATGTGTGCAGCAGCTCCAAGACCTGGAGTTACAAGAGAATTGAAGTATAGTTTCTGCTTTAGTTACTTATATATCCATATATGCTGCAAATTGGGACTAGGGAAAAATGAAACCACATTTGATGCTGGGTTAGAAGTTATAGATACAAATCTTTTTCACTAATTGATGTTGGAATATAGTAAACAGATAAATAACTTTATGATTATTAACCTTACTAGACCTAGCATTCAAGCATATATGAGGTTAGAAAATATGCCTAAGACCAATGTGATGTAGAAATACTGAATATTTCAATGTATTTCGTACTCCTAATATGTATCTTTCTTGTACCTGTGAAAGGTGGGTCCATTTTGGGAAAGATCTTGAATTGCTAGACTCTCCTGGTATACTCCCAATGCGGATTAGTGATCAGACAGCAGCAATAAAGCTTGCTATTTGTGATGACATTGGAGAGCGATCCTATGGTGTTGCTGATATTGCTGCAATTCTTGTCCAGATGCTAACAAGGCTTCCATCAGTAGGTATGTATCTCTTTGTCAACTCATTCTACTTACATCCAAATGCCTAAAGTTACTTGTCATTACATCGGAAATTCGCGTTAAATGATCAGACCTGGTACAAGGGGAACATAGTATTGTTCACTCTACTTGCCAGAAACTAATTCTCAAATTTGAGATATACTATATTTCTTATAAAAAATTTGAGATGTACTATTGTCTAGAGTTGACAGCCTCTCTCTCTCTCTCTCTCTCTCTCTCTCTCTCTCTCTCTCTCAGGTATAGAGGCTCTTAACAAGCGCTACAAGATGGATGCAGAAGCTCACTGTGGTAAAACGTATGAATCATCTTGGTGCCAATTCTGTTTATATGTTGAAATTTATGGTTTCATTTGTAATAAATTATTTGGCTAAGAATTTTGAAATAGTGAAGAATCTTTTCGTCTCAAGATTATGATAACCATACAAGTAAAAGAAAGTCTCATTTGCATAAAGTGGATAAGTATAATCCTATACCGCCAAGAGTAATGCAATCTGGGCTTCAGGAATAATTTTGAAGCTTGCAGAGCAGTCCTTTCAAATTGTTCTAATTGCTGCTAATTTTTAAAATTGCAGATTTGTTCAGAAGCTTGCAGTTCACTTGTTCAATGGGGATACTCATCAAGCGGCATTTCGTGTGTTGACGGATTTTCGGAAAGGGAGGTTTGGTTGGATTGCACTGGAGAGGCCTCCCAGATAACAACATTATTGGGATAGCTTGGTGGTAGGCCAGGAGTAGTCAAGCTTCCATAGGCCACTCTCTAATATCAAAAGCATGCCAATTGCTGAAAGATAATTAAGAATCCTCATGGAGTATTAAAGTCTTGGCAAGAGAAGGTGCTGGTACGGTGAAGGAAAATTAAGCTTCATATTGGAGTAATATCGTTGATTGCGAAGACAGAGCTGTGAAAACTTGTATAGCTGAAGCTGGGGGAGGATCATATTGGTCAATGGTGGCTTGCTTTCCTGAGGTGTTGTAACATATTTCTTTTTGACACTTGGATTCTCACAACACAATATCAAGTTTTGTAAATTGAATCTCATACTCATCCAGAGGTCTCTGAGGTGTACTTCATCTCTGGTGTGTGTCCATGTGGGTATGTAGTGATTCATGTGAAAATCTGGTTTGTCTCGTGGTCTAATAAGATACAACATAGATTCTGTTTCCCTTCGACTATCTTTGCCGTCTATGTTTATAACCTTCCTTCTATGAATCTGAGGATAAATGAAAACTGATTGTTTGTCATGGATTTGGATTTCTTTTTTAATGATGACATTCTATTTTGGTCGTGGCCTTTCTTTAGGCATTTTGTTTAAGGTGGTATGTAGGTTCTCATGTGCTACTGATCAGGTAGGACATTGCAATACTAATCTTAGTTTGCACGCAACGTAGTAAACCAAAAAATGAGCAGTAGTTGCAAGTTGCAACCAACTAAGAAAAGCTCACTGCACATTCTTTCTTACTCATACACTTGAATAATCAGATACTAAAAATAATTGTTCATTGAAGCGCTTGGCTTATACACCAAACAATCAGATTTTTCCTAACTAAATTGCAATTCAGAAAAACGTAATCATACACTGAGATGGTATGACATTTTCATCTCGCAAATGTGGGAGCACAAGTTGAATCGTCTTTGCTGGACCAAGCCTCTTTAATTCCACAAACTTGGATTGAACGTTCAATGTGATGTACTGCAGCTTCATTCTCCAATTGAGAACCATATCTCTTAAATTGAGAACAACTTGGAAAATTCATGAATCAAAATATAATGTTCATAGACCATTTTTGTATTTAACCCTAAAAAGAAAATAGGGTGTGAGGTGAGAAAGAGGTCTCTACTAGTGAGAGAAAGATGGGTGTGCATATAGCAGCCTCTTTATTTAAATTTCAAAAGATGTATACAAGGAATTTAGAGCAATAAACATCAGGAAGAAACATAAATGGTGTTCAGTGCGAACTTAGCAGCTGATAAAGTGATAACTGTTTGATAAACTCCACAACAGCTGTAACAGAATTTTTTGAAGCTACAGCAATGAACTTGCCAGCCACATTCGGATCGCCGGAGCCACCACCGATCAAACCGGACGAGAGAGCTCTGATGGCTATGAAAGGCACTCTTTGCTGAAGACAAATTAAGGCAACAGATGCACTTTCCATGTCCAAAGGGCTTATGTTGAATTTGTCATATAAGAAGCTACGATAAGCAGCATTAGACAGGAAAATGCTTGCACTTGTTCCCCTGTGAACTCTAGACACTTTTGGTGTATAGGACAAGCATGTTGTTGAGTTCAGGCAGCGTTCAAGTTTCAGATCCTAAACAACATGCATTTATGTATGTATATAAGTTAATGATGATTGATGAGCATGTTCTAATAATGCCTGATTAATTGGCCTATCATATAAAAAAGTAATAATGCTAAACGGACTACATTTTTAAGGAAAAAACTTACCTATAACAGGGATAAAAGTTGACTTGGCATCCCATAAGATATGTTTTATCTTAAAATTGGAGAAAGTTTTATGTGATAAAGTATAAGAACATATGTGTCATCATGTTATTGGGTTAGGATACCAAATTTTAAACAGCTATATCCCTGTTACAAAGAATTTTCTCTCCATTTTTAACCACATTATCAAGTGATGTGTCAACTATCAACTGGCCACAATAATTGATGTAACAAATTCCACCTCCACATAATGCATTTCACTAATGCGGTCTAAAATGTGATCCATCTAACGCAACTCGTTAAGCAAGGGTGAATAGATAGCCTTACCGCCAGTTTTTTGGAGATTTCATAGTAGAGGGGATCAACAGATACCCAAAAGGCATGTTCTCTTTCTTCAGGAGTACCATCTATGGGGAAGACTTCCTCTGGTTGATACCAAATGTTGTTCAACAAGTTGTCAGATGAGCTCCCATCTGTCATATTCACTGTATAATTTGCAAGTTTTATGTACCCAATTTCTCTGGTGTAGTCTCCACTTGATTCAAGGGATAGCTCCTCTTCAGGCCCATTTCCATATTTCTGCACTATGCTATGCAATAATTAGTAGGGTCATCACAGTCTCTCTTTCTTGTTGGATAGGTTAGTGTTAGCTAAGCTAGTGCCTAGTGCTACACTGCTACTAATTAATTAGTAAGACAGCAAATTAGTATAGCCATTTAATTTGTAGGTACCTGCCAGTTCCAAAGGGCAGTATGGGACCAATACTGAGGAATGACCACATCTGCAAGGTTGAGGGATGGGTTTGCATTACCAGATATGCCATAATGCACCACTCCTTCTATATTGAACAGGCTTAATAACAACTGAGTAGTTATCCCTGCATTAATCTACATCAAACACCCCACCCAGAATAAGAAAGGGGGGTAATAGAAATGAGAAAGAAGAGAAGAAATTACCAAATAAAATTAAGAAAATTGAAAGAATATTGTTTAATATATATACCATTGCCAGTCCTGTCATGACTAATATGACTTTCTTTTCAGCAATGGTTCCAAACCTAAACCTCCTTCCTTAGAAACCCAAATTATGGTGGTAAACAAAATAAAAGGGTAGCTAAGTAACATAAAATTCAATATGCATGAGATGGTAATTGAACTTCAAAGATGGGTATTTTGTATGTTTACCAGAAAATTCTATGATCAGGCTTGATGAGGTGAAGCTGGGAGATTGCAGAAGAGGGTTCAATTCGAAAGAATTTGGAATGACCAAACCTAAATAAGGGCCACTCTTGTTGGCCTCCTCGATCAACTTGTGTGTCTCTTCTGACAATACAGCACTTGTCTGTTGTGGGTTAAGTATGATCAAGCTGATCATGGCATGAACAACTATGCAAGCTAACACTGCTACTCCCATCTTTTCTGGATCTGAGAGAAAAACAGAGACAAACATATATATATATATATATATATAGATAGAGAGAGGGGGGGGGGGGGCAGAGAGACATATACTAAGGCAAATTACACAAATGTCCCCAACACTTTGACCAAAGTTTCAACATAGTTCTCAAAATTTCATAGCAATCATTTTAAGTTATTTTTTGTTCTCGAAACTAAATAGTTATAAGATTTCTGACAAANCAAATGTCCCCAACACTTTGACCAAAGTTTCAACATAGTTCTCAAAATTTCATAGCAATCATTTTAAGTTATTTTTTGTTCTCGAAACTAAATAGTTATAAGATTTCTGACAAATCCCCTTTTTATCATACCACCCCACACATTTGTCATCACTTTAAGCTAAAACAGTTCTGATACTATAAAAGAACCTAAATAATCAATTCAAAGCCAATTAACAAAAAAAGAAGAGGCTTGAGAATTCCTTAGCACTGTACAATACTATAATTATGGACCATGCATGGGATAACGCTCCACCAGAGAAATCTATAATCAAGTTAATTGAGGTGAAGTTTGGAGATTGAAGAAGAGGGTTCATTTCGAAAGTATTTGGAATGACCAAGCCTAAATAAGGACCCCTCTTGTTGGCCTTCTCGATCAACCTCAGCGTCTCTGCAGACAATGCAGCATTTGTGTGGTGTGCATGATCAAGCATCAAGCTGATCATACCATAAGTAACCATGCAAACTACTACTGACATTCTCATCTTTAATTAGTTTCTGGATATAGCTAGAGAGAGAGAGAGAGATCGAGAGAGAGAGAGATGTGGAGGAAAAGATAACAAGAAGGAGTAATTTATAGTTGTGGAAATGAATGGACGTACGTGCATATGGGCCACATATCGTACAATAGTAATATTAATGTTGGTAGCCTGGTAGGTACACCATGTGAAATTCATGCCTATATATATGGTCATAGGACTCATATATATGGGATGAATAAAACTTGCTGCACTCCCTGTTTCACCAGCTGCCATCCCTCTCTCTCTATCTCTCTCCTCTCTCTCTCTTTCCCTCTCTCTCTTTCTCCCTTTTTTCTCTCTTGTGACAGTCCCCCTAAAACGGGGCAGGTAAGTTTCACTCATATGGGATATATCTGTATGTCGTACTCCGTAAATAATTTAATATATTGAATGGACCACACACGACACCGCCGACTGTTTTGACCAAAACTTATATTATATAAAGCAAACATATATTTGGAGCAGAATTGATCGACCTGCCATTTTCTCTCTTTTTTTTCCCTTAAAAAAAAAATACAAAAGAGCAGTATCGGACAATTACTGAGGAATGACCACATCTGCAAGATTGAGGGATGGACAAGAAATAAAAATGTTAGAAAATTGTATATGTTTGCTCTCCAGTCTCCACATGTAATAGTAAATTAGGGTGCAAATATATATGGGAGACGACCCTTAAGATATATAGTCAGGGGAGGAACTACATTCAGGCTATCATGGGCTGTAGCCCATATAGCTTTTGTGTAAAAATACTAATATGTATGTTTTAGTCCAAAAGTTTATATATAACACACCCAATTAAGAGTTATTTAGTCCAATCTATTGAGTTTTAGCTTAATTTTTTTGCCTTTAACTCAAAAAATTAGCCCAAAAATTTATTTATAACTCACCCAATTTTTTTTTTTTGTAATATATATTGTATGTATTTTATTAATAAATATTTATTTATGTTAAATTTTGTTAAAAATAGTGTTTGATTTACAGAGTTTTATTTAGATCTTACTTTTAAGAAGATTATAGTATAACTGTACCTAGAGGAAAAAAATAGTCATTAAACTTATAGTAATTAATTAATATTATAGCTAGCTAGCTTCCCTTCCCAAAATTCGTGGCTCCTCCCTTGATGATAGTGATTATAGTGTACATGAGTAAATAGTGCTTGATTGAGAACAAGAGCCCCTCAATTTATTTAGATTCCAAAAGTTGCATACAAACTAAGAAAAGAAGCAAGATGGGCAATTGGGCATATGCCTCTAACAGAGATCACTAAACATGATGATCATCATCACTAAGAAACATGGATATATGTTAGCTGTTCAATGTTAATTTAGGTGCTGGTAAGTGGTAACTGTTTTATAAGTTCCACAACAGCTGTAACTGAATTGTTGGCAGCGAGAGCTGTAAACGTGTCGGCCTCATTTGAATCGGCGGAGCCACCGCCGGCCAAGTCAGAGAGAGCCCTGATGGCAATGAAAGGCACCCTTTGCTGGAGACATATTAAGGCAACAGAGCTACTCTCCATGTCCACAGGACTTATGTTGAACTTCTCATATATGAAGCCACGATAAGCAGCATTGTCTACGTAAATGCTTGCACTTGTTCCTCTCAAAACTCTAGCCACTTTTGGTGTGTGAGATCACTTTTGCTTGCACTTGTCCACAGGACTTTTACCTCCAGGTTTTTTGCAATTTCATAGTAGCGGGGATCAACGGGAACCCAAAAGGCATGTTCCCTTTCTTCAGGAATACCATCTATGGGGAAGACTTCCTCTGGCTGATACCAAATGTTGTTCAACAGGTTGTCGTATGAGCTCCCATCTGTGACATTCACTGTATAATTTGCAACTTTTATGTACCCAAGTTCCCTGGTGTAGTCTCCATTTGATTCAAGGGGTAGCTCATGTTCAGGCCCTTTTCCAAATCTCTGCACCATTTATAAGTTCAGAAACTTTAATTTTGACATAAAGGGGGGCAAAGGCCACATATATTTTAAGTTCCTTTTAATTTATTTAATGACTTTACTCCGTTATATACTTCAATATCTAAGAAATTAATTAAGAATGGCAAAGACCAAATTTTGGCTTTTGGGCTTGATTGCTACAATATTCTTATTATCAATGTGTCTGAGATATTTAATATAATTTTTGTCTCCAATTATATGGCTACACTTTTCACACTTATATTGTATCTATGACTTTATTAGAGTGAAGCTCTTGTCTTGGCTTTTATAGATCATCTATGTGTACCTGCCAGTTCCAAAGAGCAGTATGGGACCAATACTGAGGAATGGCAACATCTGCAATGTTGAGAGATGGGTTTGCATTGCCTGCTATGCCATAATGCACCACTCCTTCTATATTGAACAGGCTTAATAAAAGCAGCGTAGTTATTCCTGCATTAATCTACAATATTCAAACAAACCCCCAAAAGTGAAAACAAATTAATTAAGGATAAATGAGACGTAACCGAAAGAGAGGAAAAATTGAAAGAATAATATGTACCATTCCCGGCCCAATCCTGTCATGACTAATATGACTTTCTTTGTAGCAATGGTTCCAAACCGAAATCTCCTTCCTAATTAAAACCCACAAATTAAAAGAATGTAATTAACAAAATAAAAAGGATAACTAGGGAAAGAGATTAATTTTGTTGAATTCAGCTAGCATTAATATACATATATATATTGTCATTATGGGTATATATTTGTATGTTCAATAATTACCAGAGACATCTATCATCCTTCTAACTGAGGTGAAGTCTGGAGATTGAAGAAGAGGGTTCATTTCGAAAGTATTTGGAATGACCACGCCTAAATAAGGACCCCTCTTGTTGGCCTTGTCGACAAACTTCTGTGTCTCTGCAGACAATGCAGCATTTGTGTGGTGTGCATGATCAAGCATCAAGCTGATCATACCATAAGCAACCATGCAACCTACTACTGAAATTCTCATCTTTAGTTTCTGGATATAGCTAAAGAAAGAGAGAGGATCAGTGAGGAAACGAGAGAGATGTGGAGCAACGGATACCAAGAACCAGAAGAATTTGTAGTGCAAATTATTGGGCGTACGTGCATATGTACGTGTAATAGTAATAATGTTGGTAGGTACACCATGTGAATTGAATGTCTATGGAGTATGGTCATATGGGATATATTCGGATTTTCTGTTTATTTTTGCTTAATTTTTTATTAAAGTAAATGATTTTAAAATTCACATTACAATTCTTAATGATAAATAAACACATATAATGTTTCTAAGTGTTAAAAAGGTCCACATAATAATAAATAAACTCACTTTCTAACCCAAAAAAAAAAAAAGCACTCAAAGTAAAAAAATAAAAAAGAGGTGTTAGGTGCACATGAGGCGCTGTACAATGCCGATAGTCATTGTTCGACAGGAACTCTTTAGTGATAGTTACTGTTCGACGGTAACTTTGTAATGACGAACATGATAAAAGTTGATACGACTCCAAGAGTGATTTTTTGTATTTTATGTTGTTTTAATGAACTTTTGACATGTTTATATAAGAAAAAACTTATAAGTATCATGTTTATGTTTTTTATATAGTTGTTGTTGCACATCAATCTATTTCACGTGTGTGAGCCTAAACGCCGAAAGCAAGCTACCAAGAGCTCGGTGGATGCAAATGTACCTTGCATTTGCATCTTTTTAAGTTGCAAATGCCTATTTTAAGCTGCATATGCATCTTTTTAAATTGTAAATGACATGTTTTATATTGTAGATGCAGTGTTTAAGTTACAAATGCATATGAGGTTACACATGTAGCTTACTTTCAGTCTCAGATGCACGGCAAGAACCACGAGAACATTTTGGGCTTCTACTTAATTTTTTAAAGGCTTGAGTTTGGGTTAAATTTGTTTCTCATTTTGTGTTTCCAGTTAAAGCACCCTTGATTTTTTAATGTGAGCTGGGCAAGGAATTAAATTTCGAAATTTTCGGCGAAATTTCGCCGAAAAATTTCGTTTTTTTGGGGTGTCGAAATGTAAACACATGTTTGATAATTTTTCGGGAAAATTTCGCCGAAATTTATCGAAATTTTCATATTTTCTATTTTCTTCAACTTCAGAAATTCACCAAAAATAGCTCGAGACTCCAAATAATTCACCGAAAAATTCTACGAACTCGTATTGATGAGTACTAATTTCCTATAACCTTAAAATAGTCAAATTGCTTTCAAAAAAATTATGAAAAATCCTACTCTTATAATTTAATTCTGAAAAAAATAATAATAGTCAAATTCTTGAATTTTCATTTTCTAAAATTCATTTCCACACAACTAAGCTCTAGAACCACAACCAAATATCTAAGTTAGTTAAAATAAATTTAAAGAAATTTCTAATTCCTTTAAACAAACCTTAAAACAAATTTGAAAAATTTAAGTAACAAAATTACCATAAGCCAAAATTTGGGTTATTACACTTAGTGAAGACAAAGCTTGGCTAAGTAAAAGACACGGGAAAAAAGGAAGGAAAGATAAAAAATAAAAAAAAGACTGAAGAGAGAGACACGGGGAAAAAAAGTAAAGGAAGAAAAAAAAAATGAGGGAGGGTTTGGGGCCTTTGGGCAATTGGAAAGAAGAAAAAAAATTTGAGATTTCTTTTAGTTATTTTAAATCTTAAACTTTAATACATTTCTATATAAAAAAATAATTAAAAGTATCCTAAAGGTCTTAAAACCTAATATTCTAAAAAATATAGAGTATATAGAGTTTAATGTATAGATTATAGAGTATAAAGAGTATTAGGGTATAATGAATATATAAAGTATTAGAGTTTAGATTTTAGTGTATAATTAAATTATAGAGTATAAATAATATACTAATTTTGTTTATTCATTATACTAACTTTATTTAACAGTATTTATTTCAGCACGCATTATATTCACCTTATATCACATAAAACCTATTATATAATTTGATTTTTTTAATTTTTTTTATCAATTTAGTAGATAATATGTTAAATAAACATATAGAAAAGTTTCATTCAAAATTTTCGTATTTTGATAGCAATTTTCGTTATTTCCATCTAATTTCTGTCGAAATTTAAAAATATTTGAAATTTCCGTCGAAATTTTATTCCTTGGAGCTGGGTAATCATTGTATTTTTTTATTTTGGGTTTTAAAAATAAAGTTTTTTTAATTATGTATTATAAATTTGAGAGGGCGTGAATAAAAGATCAAATACATTCAAAACATTAACTCCTAAATTTGTAATATATGAATAATGAAACAAATAAAAAGTATCTAGCCGAAAAAGAAAACAAGTAAAAAGAATAATAAGTGCAGTGTCAAAACCAAAAACCCCAAACCAAAAAAAGTATAATAAGTACAATAGAGAATTCAAATCCAATCATATGAGCTAGCAAAACAAGAATAAATACATGTTCAACCCAGAATAAATACACTTGTTTCATTCACACAAGTTGGTGCTGCTGCACAGTGCTATTTCCAGAAATTTAGACGCAGGGGGAGATTGAGTGCTGTTGAATTTACACTACTACACGAACACCTAATAGATGGTTTTGCACGGTATGGAGTATGGACCATCATGACCATGCTTCAACTTCTAGTACCTATTTTCCAAACTCAAAAGTTTAAGAGTAAAAGATAAAAAAAGGTTTGTTCCTTCAACATAGCAGTGATCAACAGACTACAGACCAGGGGGCTTGAATAGTGGAGCAAAATTATATAGCCCTTCCACATCAATGGGAGTATTGAGAGCCCGGCTAAGGAGCTCTGGTGTGGAGGTCTGGCCCTTCCAAGTATTGAACCATGGTCCCCCTCCAACTTCTACTGCTGCCATGTTACTTTTAACATCCAGTATCATCTAAAAGATCGGCAAAATCGAAAGGGTCAAACAACATGAAGATTATATATAAGTCATCATATCATAACATAATGACAATAAATAATTATACTACATTAACATGTTAAGTAGGCCAACAACAGAAGCATCGGGACGAAAGAAGGGAAACTGTGACGCAGAATAATTTTTGGACGTTTGTGAATGATAAGCATTAAAATGAAAAGCAACACCTACCGGTTAGACTATGGACAATTATTTTGAGAAGGACACCATGGTCCATTGCCTAATAAATGCCCATAACTGAACCAATTGACCATTTGAGAATATGCCAATCACATGGTCCAATTATCCATGCTAACTTTATTATACATTTTTAAATATAACAGGTAAAATTCCCTTACATTAACAAGAAAAAAAAAAAAGGTAAAACAAAAAGTGGCATTGCTTACACAAAGGAGATCCAGCCCTCCCCCCTCCCCCAATCAGGCGCACACACAGAGAACTGTGGAAGAACTTCAGTAGAGATGTTCTACCCCAGGTTATCCATTCAAAAAATTTCATGGACAGAGAAACCCATTGCTTATTTACCCATGCCATCTCCAGAAAGGCAAACCATGGAAAGAAATTCATTATGCAAATGACAATTAATCACTCATTTTAGAGTTGTATGGCATGTGTAGAAAGGTCAGCACTTTTTTTTTTCCCTCAAACAATCATAACATAGCTACATATTTCAAGCCTAGCACACAAAAAAAAAGGGAAAAGAAAAGAACAAAAGAAACTATTAGTGTGAGAAAATGCGCACCTTCCCCTTACTGCCATCATATCTTCGTTCCCACATTTGCAATTTTAGTTCACCAAAACAAGTATCTTTACAAGCTGGGGCGAGTCCAGCTTCTGATGTTGGAGCACGCAATGTTGTACCAGAATCCTCTGTTGTTGCCTCTAATTCAACCTGTTCATTAACAAGATCAATCTATTAGTGACTAAACTTAAAAGGTTTTTCCTAATATTAATTAGAAGGCTAGAACCGGCTTGAACCTTCTGTTATGGTAGTTTTACCTTCACATGTTCAAAAGAATCCAAGAACTCCAACCACTTAGCACAATTATAGAGATTTCATTTCCACATATATGGAATGTAACTCTAAATACTAGCACATTGGAGGGACAAGATGAAAGAAATATCCAATTACCTTGTGCGTTCCATTCTCTGCAGTCATGGACCAGTAACCCCAAGGAGCAATTTCCCAACTAACAACACCATTCCATGGTACAAATTCATAAAACTTTCCACCACAGTGAACTCCAATCTGCATAATTTTGCATCATAAATACATGAACATATAAAGAAAAAAATGAAGTTACTATTTGTTTGCAATAAAGCACATGGCTTGCTCTAACTTTACAGGAAAAAAAGGTTTCATGGATATCTAGCCAATTTCTAATTTGCAATTAGCACTGTACAATGCATAGGAATATGAGTCTTTGCTTCATCATTTTTCCCATGATATATTGATGAAGAAAAATTTTACAGAGACCAATCACATTAATTGAACAAATATCTTCTTAATGTAGACCAACTTTATAGCATAGTTGTGACTCACTCTCGCTTTCTTTTGGCTATAATCAAAGAACATATATAATGATTGAAATATATATATATCTTTTTTTTTTCTTTTAAACCACAGCAGACACAGAGAACGGGCTTGCATTATGGCACAGCAATACAACCACTGCACGTTTTATTTTCCCTTTACAATCCTTTTTCTTTCATCTCCTTTAAAATCATCTTTCCCTCTCAAAGATAATTTAGCAAAACATAAAGTGAACTGAAGCAAATTAGGGAGATCAGAAAAAAAAAAAAAAAAAAAAAAAAAAAACATTTCTAGGGCATTCTCCACCAGAGAAGTACCAATGCAGCATTTTCAAAATTCTCTGTTAATCCAGGTAGTTGCCTCAACCCACCAGCTGCAGTGAGAGCAACTTCTCCACTAGCACCTTCAAAAACATTACACTGAACCTGCAGCATGAAATCAATCATTTAATATGAAGCAGCACAAGAAGAATGATAATACTGTGTAATTATACCAAATTGTTGGTTGGTGCCACAGTATGTGGCTCAATTTAATGTGCATCCTCTGTAGAAATAAGTTTTTACTTTCTTGCTTAATGCAATGTTGGTGTAGGAAACAACTTACCTAAGAATAAGAAGGGCTATGGCATAGAGTGGTGCAGCAATGGTTGAAAGTAGACTTCCTTAAATATAAAAAAGTAGCATGCAGTTTGCTCACCAAATACATGGCAGTCAAAGAAATAGTTAAGGCATTGCCTAAAAGGCATCAGACCAATGCATTGAGGCATTCTAATTGTTCTCTCTTTTGTAAGTGTTAAGCTATAAAGAACTGTTATCTTTACTGGGTTTTGAGAGGGTGAGTTGAGAGGGGTGTACAAGGGTTTAACAGCTCGAGTTTACATTATTAAACACGAGTAGTTCAAGCTTGTACTGTTGTTCTCAATATTTCTCAACAATAATTAAAGATTGGATCACGCCCCGTGGATGTACTAAAGTTAGAGGGCACCACGTAAATACTTGTGTTCTTTTGTGTGTGTTTTCATTTTCTCGATTTTATTTATTTTCTTCTGTGTTGAACAAAAATTGCTGTGTTCCCAACACAAATGTCCCTATAAGGCTCCACCAATGAACTATATTTTATTAAAGCATATTGTATGATTTGGCCAATGAAGAAGTAGGCCCTGCCAATGATTGGGTCTTCAGCCTTCTTTAATTATTTGGCTAGCAAGCAACATCCACATTAATTTAAATCTTCCAGTTATATCGAAGAAAGCAACATATGTTAATAGTCATAATTTTCAGTATATGTTCATTGTGGATGAATGATCTTGATTATAAGTTCCTTTTCCACAAAGGGAAAATGGGCAAAGCACACAAGCCAAACAAAAGCTGAACATCTACTATAGTAAGATGTTGATGAATGGGTAAAAGCCTACCCAGAACCATTTTCTTGGGAATGCTCCACCCCAATTCTTTTCAGAATAAGAAGGGGCATTTTGAAACTCAAATCTTTCACCATCCCACTCAATCCAACCTGAAATTTAAATTGAAGCCTGAGGAAATGCCCTGAAAATGCATGCAGTTTCTAGAAAGAGCAAATTTTGGCACATAGAATTTTTGCAAGTATGCGAGAGATAAGCAAATGCCTGTTGACAATCCACCAGCCATGCATATTTGCCAATGGGGTTCAAATACGGGAAAAGCTGCTAACCATCCTGCAGAAGACTTCTGCTTAGACCCAACATCACCCCAGCCATAAATTGGGCGGGTACTGTATTCCCAACGAGCAGTTGACACAGTTTCCACATAATCTGACCTGACATTAGAGCAAGATTGCACATCAAAGTACTAATAAACTTTATGGGGCAGCCCATATTCCTATAAAACATCCATAAGCAGCCTGTTTTTGTCTTGCAATATGTCATGATATGAATGAATACAGTAAAATTTCCAAACTCATCACTGTAACAGAAAGTTAAGGGTCAAAATTTTTTATCAAAGAAGAAAAGAGAGGCATACCTGCCATCATCACGAATGAAACCTTGGTGCCAGAGTGGGCTGACTTGAAAACCTTCCATCACTCTCGTATCGAATTCCTATGCAATATAACCCGTGAGTGGGGAAAAGATTAAAAAGAAAGAATAAAATATTTTCTGTAACAGCTTACAACCTAACAAAATCCTCAAAAAATGATTATTGCAAAAGAATAAAATACACTGCACAGCAATTGTAAAATCTGAGCAGAAACAAAGTACTTAGAAAAAGGGGGGCGGGGTATCAAATCAAACATCAGAATTGAGTATTTTATGTACATAAAATTGAACCCAACGTATAAAAGATGACACACTTAGAAAACGATGGCCTATCTATTATGTCCCGGATATACCATACTTGTAAAAGAACAACGAATATA
Organism: Dryas drummondii; assembly: GCA_003254865.1. NCBI lineage: Eukaryota > Viridiplantae > Streptophyta > Magnoliopsida > Rosales > Rosaceae > Dryas > Dryas drummondii. The sequence goes on from QANW01005609.1 coordinate 2,442,121, forward strand.
TACACACACAAAAAAAAAATTATAATAATAATAATAGTATGGAATCCCAAATAAATTATATTAACCTTAGGAGGAACCTCCTTCTTTGGAGGCTTCAACTGCTTTTCTGCTACAAAAGTATTCCCCAACATAAGCTCATGCCTACCTATGCGTTACAAAATTAACAGTCAGCATAATTAAGGTGGAAACATTGAGAAAGTTAATATAAATCACAAGTCGAACACAAGAAAAATGGGGCACCCACTAGAGCAATAGCATTTCCTTTGTCAGATGATACATCCTCCCCAAAAGTATTGAAATTCTTCAGAAACAACAAGTTGAAAATACAAGACTATTATCTGTCCTATTTATATGGACACCTCTATTCAGTAATCAATGAGGAATCTCATTATTTCCAAAACCTCATTAATAATAGCATAAAGCAGAAAATTCGTACTTCCCCAAAAGTTGTGAGATTCTTCAGAGTATTGACAAATGTACTTGTCGTAGGCACCCAGAATTTGCGCGCCAACTCCAGTCGATCGGGGACCGTGCTGAGCCAGTTCCAACGGAGACAGTTTCTTACGGAATGCAGGGTTCTCCACCGAGTACATAAAGCAGAAGCTCTGCCTCCGTTCCAGAATCGAAACCTTGAAGTACCACCCCTCGAAGAATTTCCGACCCGTTCCATCGAAATGGTACCTGAAATCAGTCAACTAATTACAGCCCAAAAAGCTCAAGAAATTAAGCTCAATATATAGATATATATATATATATACCCGCTGTGAGGTGTTCGAAGGTCTCGATTCGGAGGCGTGGGAATGTAGACGGGGTTCGCAAGGCCTGAAGCGTCTTTGTCCTGTTGATTAGTGGAACTGGAAGCGGAAATGGTGGAACTGGTTCGAAGCCCTAGCTTGAGAGTGGTGACGGAGCTGCGTTTCGAAGATTGAGAGAGTATAGGGTTTACGGATCGAAACCCTAAGTTGGGAGAGAAATGGTGGTGTTCGTGAAGTGAAGAGAGGGTTGGTTCCATTGTGCTACTTGGAAATTGGAGAGACTAGTAGTGTCTAGTGAGGACTGAGAAGACAACGTGAGGTGTGTGTTGGAGTGTTTAGTATGTTGGCGTTGCGACTCTCACACAATGACAGCTGGATGAGATGTGGCGGGTAATTTGGAAGCGAGACGAAACAAATGCCAAGACCTCGGCCCAAACTATTGGAACTGCCAATTTGGGTTCCTTCTTGGATTGGGCCGGAACCCAAGCCCACTTGAAAAAAATGGTTGTTTGGTTGGAAAAATTTGTGTGACGGTAACACAATATGAAAATACAGAAATGGTTTTATGTATTAATTTAAATTATTATACATGTATAATCATTAAAGGGAATGATTTAGGGTTTAGGATTTTTAATATTAATATTTATGCACATATTATAATTTGAATGGATTAATAACACCACATCAGATATTACCATCACATAAGAATTTCTCAGATTTTGTGTTTTGGTAAGCATGATATAGACTTTCAGTTTAAACGGTATATTCAAATGAGAATATATGAGATCTAGAATAAATTTGGTAAGTTCAATACATAAAATACCGCAAAATTTAGTGCAACTTTAATAAGATCCAATTGCAAAGCATAACATTGGACAGTGCTTGTCCTTTGCATGCACAAGTTGTAATACAAATCAAAGAAATTTCTGTTGTGTTGGGACGTAATATGGCCAAATTTAAGAAAGTCTCATACTCTCAGACCGTCGATAAGATTCATCACATGTCTTGCCTTTACTTTGAGCTGGGAAATCCTATGTTCAAAGAAAGGCTTTGCAGCCAAGATGATGCTAACAGCACGACGCAATAGCGTACAGACGATTAGAGCAAAACCCAGTTCAAGATTAGGCTCCAGTACTGCCTCAAAGTAGAAAGAAAACAGTAAGGAAATGTCGCACAAATCACTTGCGAGAATCGAAAAGAGTCCGAGGTAGAATGCAAGCAAGAGGCCAGTCAATATGACAGAGATAACAAGAAGAAGAACGCAGGCGATGAATGAGCCATGGAGAAATGCAAGTAGGAACAGGTCTAAATTGGGTTCCATTTATGGGTATAGTTGAAGAAAGTGAGAGAAAGTTGGGATGCAATGGCTGTTAAAGGAAGAAAGTTCAGCTTGATGAAGACAAAGAATGAAGTGACTTGCACACATTCTATTGAAGGGGTTACTTTGTACCTTTTTGAACCTTTGTGAAAGGCAATGAAGTTGTATTTGTCATTTCTTTGGAGTTCACAACAAGACATTGTATTTGAGCTCATTAAATGACACATAAAACTCTATCACGAGGACAAAAAGAATAAGATTCTTGAAGGAAAAAACGCGTGAGAAAAATGTTAATAACAGGAGTTGAACCAGATCAGTTGGTCAGGTTTGGACTTGGATTTGGATTCACCATTTTGAGGAAGCAAATGCAAAAGACCAAAGCAAAAGAGATTACTTGAAGCACCAGCTTAATAATTCAAATTTGTTACACCACACCCAAGGAATACATAAGCCATGACAAAAGGCAAAAATAAAGCTGATATGGACATGGATGAAGCCTTGCATCCTTCTAGACTTTAGGATGGTTTTGCACTTTGCAATTTGACCATCCCTCACTAGCTCATTGAATACATTTTCTCTTCTTAAAAAGACCAGCCTACACAGGAAAAGAGGCATCTCGTACAGTTGTACGTAGATCATTTTCACCCATAAAAAGGGGAATTGCATTTGATTTAACAACTGGGAAAAACGTAGTCGGAAAATTCTCTACCACTTTGGTTAATGGCCACACGAAACAGCTAAATTGTCTGATCATTCTGAGTGGGCATCAGCTGCAGTGAAGATTAGTAACCCCTGGCAAGATGATCTGTGGTTCTTCCTCCATCAATCTACACTGCACTGCAAAAAATTTGCATGACAAATATGTGTGTGAGATAGAGAGAGGAAGTGGAAGTTATTCTGTTCCATTTAACTATCTAAAATTTTCATATGTGGCATTTAAAGTTATCCCCATTGCAATCCATGTGGGTAAATAGGAGGGAAAGTTCAGCTCTTTCACTGGTACAACAAGGTACCCTCTAAGCAGCATGGCAATGTGTATGTAATGTGAGAATTGAGAGAAATGGAGAAAATAAGGACCAATGACTCATCAGACTTAAGGTTAGTTGAGAATTTCAAGGAGCACACCCCATATCATTTCTTTGTTGTAAGCTCTGATATTTATACATCAGGAGATGATGCTTTGAAAATCGATGAAAAATCACTTCAACTTTAGTTGACATCTGAACATCCCACAGATTTTTATGCTGATATCATCTCACATCTTAATATTTCCAGAAGAATGGAGACAAACTATTTTATACGAAAATGGAAGATAACGGGAAACATAGATCCTAAAAGGATCACTTACCTTTGCCTTCCATATGGACTCCATTCAGATCAAGAATTTCACAAGAGTGAAGCAATGGCATCAAAACTATTCTTCATGAACCATTTGTGAGGATAGAAGGTATTAGATGATTCATGATGAAGGTGCCAAACCATTATTCTTGAACAAACTTGCAGTAAACCTTCCATTTGACTTTCATCTTCCACAACTTGTTCAATAAATGTGCTCGCCTGCAAATGCAAATCAGTAGAGTTACTAATTGAAACGGGGTCATCATAGCCAGTAGTCAGGGAATATTTGGGTTTTCAATGGATGGAGTGTGTACTCTATTTCTCCAATACAAAAAGGCTTAATCATTAAAGGCTGTGCTTAAATATGGTGCAAATAAGTAAATTCGGAGGTTTAGATCTCTATCAACAGTTTGCTGAAAAGTCACAGCAGCTGTCCATATTATAATGTGGTGCAATATCGATCATGGATGATGGGACAACTTGAAACAAGAGACACCAACCTGGAAATCATCATTGCCTCTGTCAAGCTGCCTAATAGGCTCAAGAGTGGGTCGATGCCACCTTTTGGGATCCCAGAGTATCGTACTATTGAAGGCAAATCCTGAAATTTTAGCATGGAATCTCTGGAATCTTCTACTTAATTCATTTACATGCCATCCAATTACTTGAGTTCCATTACAAACAGGTCCCTCAATGGTAGCTTTCACTTTGTTATCTGTTATTTTGGCCACTGTCCATGTCCCAAACCGCCTGCAATTCAATTGAGAAAAAGGAAAAAAGAAGGGTGCTGTCACCACAAAATGCACAGAGAATGGAGCTAAGCAAAGAACGTCTTACTAGAGGGATAAAGAAGATGATCTCACATACAACACTACAGGCACCAAAAGTTTCTCCAAATTTTAGATACCAATTTTTTGATAAGCAAATTTTAAATACCAAATGATGTGACAAATGATATAATAGTAATTACTGTCTTAGTTGCTATAAGTAAATTAGATCAAAGTAGGACCTAATATGAACATATAAAACACTGCCGCATCAGTTTGTACCCAAAATTGGAATTTTATTTTGGTGCCTGCAATATTACTCTCTCTTTATACTGCCATAAATCTGGAAATAATCAATTAGCTGGTTCTATGAGCATGAGCATGAGCATAACTATATGCAAGGGATCTCCTGCAGAAAATGATATTAAACTATGACATTAAAATGAAAAGGTGTGCTTTCTGTGTTTGAATAGTTAGAAAGGGGCTTAAAAGATTGTAAATCCAGCAAACGAAAATAAAACTGTAGTTCTATTATCTTGTCATGATGTATCAGTAGGTGATGATGCAGAAAGGGGTGCTATATCATCAGCCTTGCGTTAAAGATAACAGTTCTAATAATAAGTAATATAGTTTAGAAATATGGAAATACCTGATCTGCCTCATTTGTTCAAAAATATCAGTTGAGTAGATGTTATCCTCATCTGCAAAGTAGACGATTCCATCAAGACGGTGAGTTTCAATGTGAGAAAGTGCAGCATTTCTTTGATGAACACTTCTGTCTCTTACATCAGTAAGATTTTTATTGCAAACAAGATGCCTGTACATAATTCCTGTTTTCCTCAAGATGTCAACTGTTTCTGCAGATTGGGAGGTCATCTCCACAACAATCCATAACAATGGAGGTGAGATTAATTTCAATGTGTGTGCCAAACGATTCAGTTTATAGGCTTGAAATGGCTGAGCATGCGTTGGGGTCACGATTATCAAAAGCTTTCGGATCTCCAAATCTGATTCTTGAATGAGTAATCGGTCATCTATGGCTTTTTGTAGAACTGCATCTATTGGTTGCCACTCCTTGACCTGTGACTCCATTGTAACATTCTTCTTCATTCTCGCACTGCCTAATGGTGTCACGTTTCTAGACACACTATCATGCAACTGAAACCCAACCGAAGATTTCATTTCAAAGAAGTCTTGATGCTTTGAGATGGAATTCAAGGATAAATTCATTGGCACAAACGGTGTAAGCCCAATGAATACCCCAACCATGAAACAAATGAAGAAATGGGAAAGTGCCCTCCTCCAAACTTGCCCCTTTGGTCTTGACTTCTCAAGGGGCCTAGAAGACCTTGGGGAAAAAACACTGAGAACAAAAGCTTGAGAGTCCAATGAAGTGGACAAAGATGATAACAATCCATTGGATGGTGGGTAGTTCTGAGTACATGATGAGGACTTGGACAATGGAGAAGCAACTGAACATACTTCCCCAGTTAGTGGGATTCCTGCTCGGGGCACCGGAGACAATGTTCTTCTAATAGACGCCATCAGAACAAATACAATTTGATCTAGCTTATTTCAAACTCCGTCTGCTTACAAAAGCTATCATATAGGACAAAAATTTATCCTAATTCATTAAAACATCATTGTCTTTCACATTGAACATGATAAATACAATCTCCAAACTCCAAAGTACTAAATTTGTTCTCTGTCTGATCCTCATCAAAAGCTTCCATCTTTACTAGCAATTACAGCAAAATTGACCACCATAATAAGAAAATTGTCAAACTAGAATGAGCATTTCACATGAAACCAATCCCATGTAACCCCCCAAACAATACAAAGCCTCCATCTAAGTCACTTACCCATAAAAACTCCCAAACCCAGTTAAAAAAATGCAGCTTTTCCCCTCAAAGTGAAGTTCTTGATCTACAATGAAATAGGTATAAACCAAAGAAATGAAATTCCCCAGAACTTTGAGATGCCAAATGAAATGTTGCAAATTTCGCAGTGAAACGAAATGGGTCCACACATTACCGTTCAGTGACAAATGGGTCTTCGATCTTTGAAACTAAATGGTACCACAGTGAGAAAACCAGCAAGGCAGCAGCAACCTAAACCAGCAAGCTGGACAAAAACGTCGACCTTGGAACAGATAGAGCAAAGACGTCAAACGGGAGTAGTAATGCCAAAGAGTGTTGGAATCTGTATCTGTATTGTACGAGAGCATATGAAACGAAGAATGTGATAGCCTGAATAGTTTACAGCAAGCACCACACTTTCTCTCTCTCTATCATAGATTCGGACAATAAACAAACGACACCGTCTTTTTTTGGCTTTGCGTGACCGACGGCCTTGTGGGTTACGTAGTTGGGTGAGAAGTGTACCTACAGCTCATCCCAGGTAATAAAGAAACACGATTTAGTAAAGTTAGTATATACAATTAATGGGGGAAAAAACTACTTTCCATTTTGCAACATTGAATTTGTATAAACATATTACAGAAATTTCTTCAACAAGAATATTTCAAATATAAAATTTTTTCATACATTGTGGTATATAGTAACAATGTAACTTAATATGTAACAAATTACTTTTTTGAGGTCATTCAATAATATGATTTCATGACTCAACTGTTCATTATTTATAACAGAATCTATAAACTTTCCTTCATAGGAGCCAATATGAAGGAGCTTTCGTAGAAATTATTCTTAGGAGAAAGAGACTTTCAAGAATTTCTTATTGTCCTTACTTCAGCTTCTTTTAGGCAATTTATCAAGCATTTCACCATTTCACCCTCATTTTTAAGAAAAACACCAAAGAAAAGTTGGGATATTAGGGAATTAATTTAATGGGTGGAGAAAATTGTGAGTATGGGCAACTGGCTACACTTGTTCCATACTGTATCCACCCACGGTTTTCAACTTTTCATCATTTTTTTAGTATCATTCATATAAAAAATTAGTCAAATTATAAATTAATTAGTTATTTAATTATAGATCATATAAATATATAAACATAATATTTTGATATAAACAATGAAAAATGATCATGATAATAATTAAATGGTTAATCGGTTTTCGATTTAGTTGTTGTATGGAAAATCTTTTAATGTGATCTAATAGATAGATAATTTGGGCAATTGTTGAGTAACCTAGTTGAAAGAGCTGTGGAATTGCTCATTCTACACCCAAGTTCAATCTCCCCTCCTCCAGCTCAAAAAAAAAAAAAAATAGATAATTCGGATTACAAAATTTATATTGTGAGGTCAACTCATANAATTCGATTACAAAATTTATATTGTGAGGTCAACTCATAAAAAATATTTTGTGTAGCATAATGTTAAAATTCATAAGACTTTATCTATAAAATAAAAATATCATTCTAATATTAAAAAGATATAAAATACTACCGTAGACAAAATAGAAAATATTATTCACAGTACCATATTTAATCTTACTTTGAGCATTATTTTAACATGCTCCAATACATTTTAGGGGGGGGGCTATGCACACCACCCTAATCCACTAAGTTGACCACCCCACTTAAATTTTTACCCCTTTGTGCCCATNACCCCCTACATTTTATTGTTTGAAAAACACCTTAATGCATGTTAACATTTTCTAGCATTTGGACCTTGAACCTTTAGCCTTGCTGTAATTTCATGCCATTAATTTCACCATTGTCATTTGTCATCTCACATTCTTTAATTGAGGTAACATAATAACTCATTGTCAACTAACCTAAAAAAATTTATGAGGATACCATCTAATAATGGATACCTTTCCTTGTTTAGTAAGTGTGGAGGGAAATAACGAGAAGATAGATTTGTTTCTTTTGACTTATTAGTTATTACATGTTGTTTGAGTCGTTTGACCATTTTAACTCCCTAAAGTTTTACGAAAGAACTTGTATTTTTTCGTTAAAATGCTGAAAGTTATAAATTGTTAGGAATAAAATTTGGATGAAAGAAATGGCATCCGAAAAAGTGATCCTATTCAAATTTTTTGTCAAAAATTAAGAATTTTTTTTTTAATGTGAGTTTTCAAAATCAATTTTTAAAATTTAAAAACTTGTTTGGTATGAAATTTGAAAACAATTTTTAAAATATAAAAATGATGGCAGTTAAGGAAAAATGAAGTGTAAAAAAAATTGAAAAAAACGATGTTTTATCGTTTTTAAAAAGAGGCATGTTTTTTAATTTTTTTTCTAAAAACTGTTTTTGAAAATGGTCTACCAAATACGTTTTCTTGACTAAAACTTGTTTTTTTGTTTTTGAAAAAAAAAATAGTTTTTTAATAGAATACCAAACAAGTACTAAATTTGATTTCACTCATTGTGATTGTGTATATACAAATCAGATGTAATAGAGTTCTAAAATAAATGGGGCATAGTGGATGAAAATGATTAGTTGATGCAGAATATTATGAAATTACCGTATTATTCTTAATTTTTTAGAAAAAAATAGAGAGGGAGGGGACTGGATGGATCATGGGAAGGGAGTCACCGACTATGGGCGATGCCGACAAGGAGGGCGGTGGTCGGCAGTGGCAAGTGGTGGGTTGTTGTTGTTTTTTTTTTTTTTTTTTTTTTTTTGGTAAGTTCATTCAAAGGGTAATTTTGGGTAGACTTTCATTCAGATTCTTTAATTTTACATTCTACATACTTAAATCTTATGATTTTTAGAATTATAACTAAACTCCAACAAAATATTGTAATCATTCTATGTTAAATAATATTAGTCTATTAATATATATATTTTTTTCATGCTTATTAGGCGTCGAGCGCTCGGCGACTATTGTTGAGCGTTCGACAATGCATTTTTGCTTATTCCTTAAGCCTTCCGTACTGGTTTGTAGGATTTATGTTAGGTTATAACTCTGAGATATTCTACACCCTATAAGAGTATAAGATGAACATGTACCATATACTATACCCTAAAAAAATAATAAAAATGATTACATATTTATTTGACATGGCAGTGGTAAAATGGATTCATTTAGAAAAAAAAAAAACCCCACAAAGTTTCAGTCTACAAAAAATGTAATAAGGATTAAACTCGAATTTTATGTTGAAATTTCTCAAAAAGAAGGGGGTACCGAAAGCAAATTGGGGACTACTAATGGAATCCACGATGAAAAAAAAGAAAACGTTGATCCAACTTCCAAATCGAAGCCCAAGCCCAACCTAAGAAGACTTGAAATCATATGATAACCCGAACAAAAGTTGGGCGGCTTGGGCCCCCATTGGCTCATATATCAAATTATCAACCCAACTCGACCCTGTCTTCTAAGTTTCAGTCCACGACGAACGTACGCAGAAGGGTATTTACGACATTTTGTGTTTCCAATTTCCTCTGAGAAGCCGGCTTTCTTTTATGTAAAAACTCTCCTGCTCACTTCGAACTTCTGCTCACATACTCTTCGTCATAGTAGTCTCAGATCCGTCTCTCATCGTCACTGTCACAGATAGAGAGCGAGAGTCAGTCGCCATGGGCACGAGCTTGGCGTTTAGGGTTTCTCTGCTTCTTCTGCTATTCTTGTCGTCTACAAATCTCACTCTTTCGCTTTACGAAGATCAAGTTGGTCTCATGGATTGGTAAATTTCAATCTCACTCCTTTTATTTTATTTCCTCGATTTCTATGAACCCTAACGAAGCTAATTCTCTATTTTGTTGAGTGTATATAAACTTGGATACCGAAACTTTGTATGTTACGCCGAACGCGTCTGAGCTGTTAATCTAGAGCTTTTTTTTTTCCCCCAAAAAAGTTTTCCGTTTAGGTTTGTTACAGATTCTCAGAACCAATCAGAGCTTCGATTATACTCAGTTCATTGATTTTGCTTCGAATTCATAATTTTAGATTGATTTTTTCTAAGTGAAGTTTTTATGCATTGCAGGCACCAGCAGTACATAGGGAAAGTGAAGGATGCAGTGTTTCATACTCAAAAGAGCGGGCGAAGGCGTGTTGTGGTATCTACTGAAGAGAATGTTATAGCATCACTTGATCTCCGGCGCGGGGAGATATGTAAGTTCCATTTTTCACTAGCTAAATTGGTTTTCATAACTATAATCAATACAGAATAGAATCAGAGATGAAAATTTATTCTTTAGTATGGGCTCAAGCCTCAAATCAAATGTTAACCTATGCTTTTGTTTTGTGCAGTTTGGAGACATGTTCTTGGGAGCAATGATGTTGTAGATGGAATTGACATAGCCTTGGGGAAATGTAACTGTTATGCCCACATTCATCATTTTCTGATATAATGTTTTACACTGTGTCTCTAAACTATATGATTGCTTAGCTTGAACTTTGTGTTTAAAAGACTCATTATTTGGTCATAAACAAATTTCACATGATAACAGTACGGGGTTTGCTAATAAAGAAAGAATGAGCAATGAAAGTTATATTAAAGGCTTGAGCTATGAACTTATATTGTTGGTCAAACAGTTGAACATTCCATTTGATATTTTCAGATGTCATTACCCTTTCATCAGAAGGAAGTATTTTAAGAGCATGGAACCTTCCTGATGGTCAGATGGTGTGGGAATCTTACTTAGTGGGCTCTGGGGCCTCAAAATCATTATTTACTGTCCCGGTTAGTAAATGAAATTTATACTCACTGGTATCTTCCAATTTAGCATATTGATATGTCTTATATTTACTCTCTCTCTCTCTCTCTCTCTCTCTCATCCATTGTTATTAGACTACAGTTTTGTTCAGTATCCTTATGGTTTTTGCAACTGACTTATTTTACATTTAGCAATCATGGTTCCTGATCCCCCAGTCACTATTATAAGAATCAAAACTTTCTTCCAAATTAATTTAGCTGTGTTACAAGATCGTATACTGCATTTTCATGCATCATTTTCTGCCTTCTCTCTGGAAGCAGGCTTTGTTGTTCCTTTTCATTAGCCTAATTTGCACCTTTTGGAATTTCTGGGTCCTTCTCTCTAATATGCTCTGTGCAGGTTGCACAGGTGTTTAGGCTGTAAGACAATCAAATATATCTACTTTTTGAGTATGTGTTTCATTATGGTTGTCTTGTGCAGACAAATTTGAAAGTCGACAAGGAAAATGTGATCCTTGTTTTTGGTAAAGGGTCTCTACACGCTATTTCTAGCATTGATGGTGAGATTCTTTGGAAAATGGATTTTGCATCTGAAAGGTATGCAAATTTATAATTTTATGTTTCTAATGTTATCTTCTATAGGATAATATTATGTTTCATTATTTTTTTTTTGTTTTAAACATTGCTATTTCGTTAACATTTTGTGTTGTTTTCCATGTTTTCAGTGTAGAGGTTCAACAGATTATTCAGCCTCTTGGAAGTGATATAATTTATGTACTAGGATATGTTGGTTCATCCCAGTTTGATGCATATCAGATCAATGCTAGGAATGGAGAATTGCTGAAGCACAACAGTGCAGCTCTTTCGGGTGGCTTTTCCGGGGAAGCGCTATTAGTTTCAAGTGACATTCTTGTGACATTGGATGCCACTAGGTCAAAGTTGGTCATTATAAGCTTTCGGGAAGCAGAAATTAGCTTTCAACAGACACACATATCTGATATTATTGGGGATTCTTTTGGAACACCAGTGCTATTACCGTCAAAACTTCCAGGAGTGTTTTCTGTAAAAATTAATGGAGCTGTGATACTCATAAAAGTGATTGGTGAAGGCAAGTTGGAGGTAACGGAGAAAATAAACAATGTGGCAGCTTTTAGTGATGCAATCTCACTTTCAGAGGGCCAACAAGCTTTTGCACTAGTGCAACATGGAGATGGTAAGATCCACCTCACAGTGAAGCTTAGTCATGACTTGAGTGGTGAATTTCTCAAGGAGAGTATACTTATGGACAATCAGAGGGGGCTTGTCCATAAGGTTTTCATAAACAATTATATCCGCACAGACAGGTCTCATGGGTTTAGGGCTTTAATTGTTATGGAGGATCATTCACTTTTGTTGATACAACAAGGTGAGATTGTCTGGAGTAGGGAGGATGGTCTTGCTTCAATTGTTGATGTAGTGACTTCAGAACTACCTGTGGAAAAGGAAGGTGTATCTGTAGCAAAAGTGGAGGAAAACCTCTTCGAGTGGCTTAAGGTATGAATGATGATGTGCTCTAAATGGAGTGGGAGACTTAGAATTAAAATTGAAAGATTTCCGTTTTTCTGCAAGTTTCACCATAACAGCATATGTCATTGGACTCTATAGAACTGCATGGGGGTGTGTGTTTGATATGCAGTGTGATGTACTCTTTGATATTTTGCATACTTTTGTAGTCATTTTGGACCAGGGTTTTAAATATGAAATCTTAATATGTATTGTTTTAATGCATCTGATTGACTGGTTCTCCTCTCATAATGTGGTTTTCATTTGATTTTGTGTTGTTTTGAAGGGACACTTACTAAAGCTTAAGGGAACCTTGATGCTTGCAAGTGCTGAGGATGTCGCAGCTATACAAGAGATGAGGTTAAAAAGTTTTGAAAAGAGCAAAATGACCCGAGACCATAATGGTTTTAGGAAGCTGCTCATAGTTCTTACGAGAGCAGGAAAACTTTTTGCTTTGCACACTGGATACGGACAAGTTGTGTGGTCACTATTACTTCCTACTCTGCGTAAATCTGAAACGTGTGAGTATCCGACTGGGTTGAATATTTATCAGTGGCAGGTTCCCCATCATCATGCGTTGGATGAAAATCCATCTATCCTCGTAGTAGGTCGATGTGGACGAAGTTCTGATGCACCAGGTGTTCTTTCTATTGTTGATGCATACACTGGCAAGGAAATTAATTCAATCGGTCTCGTACATTCTGTTGTGCAAGTTATCCCACTGCCATTTACTGATTCAACTGAACAGCGCCTTCATCTACTAATAGATGTAAACCAGTGTGGACATTTATACCCAAGAACATCTGAGGCTATTGATATTTTTCAACGTGAATTCTCAAACATATACTGGTACTCAGTTGAGGCTAATAATGGCATCATCAAAGGACATGTATTGAAGAGCAATTGCATCCAGGAAGTCATAGATAATTACTGCTTTGAGTCCAGGGATATATGGTCGATTGTATTCCCATCTGACTCGGAAAGGATCATTGCAACTGAGACAAGAAAATTGAGTGAGGTATGGTTTCTTGCTTTCACGTATTATATGGGTGTTTTGGGAACATAATGTCCTTGAAAGATTTCTAATTTTTTCTTTTTTGCATTTCAGTTTTGTATACTGTGTACTTGGGTTTGTGTCCCCTTGCTGCTTTCTAATAAAATGGATTTACTTTTCAAAAAGGAAAAATGTTGGTCTTTTCAGTCTTTGGAAATGCTCTGCTGTATATATTTTTTGTAACTGAGGTTAGTGGTTCTCTAGGTGGTTCATACTCAAGCAAAGCTTATCGCAGACGAAGATGTGATGTATAAATATATATCTAAAAATCTACTCTTTGTGGCAACTGTTGCACCAAAAGGCAGTGGTGATATTGGAACAGCTACCCCCGAGGAGTCGTGGTTGATTGTATATCTTATTGATACTGTAACTGGTCGCATATTGCATCGTATGACCCACCATGGTTCACAGGGACCTGTCCATGCTGTAAGCTATCCTTCTGCTTTGTTTATGGTGTGTCAATGGGAGACATTCTCTTAACCTTTTTATACATCTTGCAGGTTTTCAGTGAAAATTGGGTTGTTTACCACTACTTTAATCTTAGAGCACACAGATATGAGATGTCAGTCATTGAGATATATGATCAGTCCCGAGCGGTATGCTGAACAACTTTATTCTCTTATGTATTGTTCTGTCTGTTTGGTTCCCAATTGATATGCAAACTGAATCAAAATACAATTCACAGGATAACAAGGATGTTTTGAAGCTTGTTCTTGGGAAGCATAATCTTACTTCACCTATTTCTTCATATTCTCGACCAGAGGTTGTGACAAAATCACAGTCTTACTTTTTCACGTATTCTGTTAAAGCAATAGCTGTGACGTTAACAGCAAAGGGTATAACTTCGAAGCAGCTCCTTATTGGTACAATTGGTGATCAGGTCAGATACTGCCTCTGAGCATCCTGAGTCACTATTCTGTTTTGTTCTTTGAAACTCTATTAAAGGACCTGCATTTATATGAGCCTTAACGAGTAAATATTCTGTAGGTTTTGGCACTTGATAAGCGTTATGTGGATCCCCGTCGATCAGTCAACCCCTCACAAGCTGAGAAAGAGGAAGGCATTATACCTCTAACTGATTCATTGCCAATAATTCCTCAGGTATGCCAATAGATCATCTTCATTTAACAGTATTTCTTGAGAAAGCACTTAATCTTCTCTGAGATCCTCTTACTAGTCAGCAGCAGTTACCTTCAATCTTCTACTCTATGATTACTTTTACTAAAGTCTATTTGCTAGTATGTAGTCATTGCACTTTAAATGTATGAGGTTTAAGTATACTGAATATAAGCTAAGTTTGTTTGGGTTTGACTTTCCTTTATTATTATTATTGTTATTATTATTATTACTATTATTCTTGTTTTCAAAGAAGCAACTTTGTTATATCATGTGAATCATCTGCTGTATAACTTTATGCAATGTTTAGATATTGCATTCTTGCCATGGAATCTGAAAATAGCTGAGGTGTTTAAATTGCTAATGCAGCTTCTTGTGAAATGGGAGATGTGCTTATTGGTCCCTCCTTTAAAAGGGTCTCATAGTTCCTTATGATGGAGCTTGATTATGAATTTATTACTTTTATTAGAGTTAGGCTAATCAGGTCAAGGATGTAGAATTATCAGGCCTACTTAAATCAATATAGAACAGTTGCGTACAAATGAGCCATCAAGCCCTTCATTGACTGGTTCTTTGGGATCTGGGTTCGGCCCTTTGACCCCTGAGGATCAGACATCAAGCCAAATTGAGAGAGCTCTATTTCTTGGAAACCCACATGGAATTTCAGCATGGCATATCAAGGATGCAGTCCTATATTTTTTTAGCCACGTGCTTTGTTTCTGTTAATATTTGGTCCCTAAAATATTTACTTACAAAAATTGTACATGCAGTCCTATGTGACACATGCTCTTAAAGTGGAAGGACTTCGAGGCATATTGACAGTACCTGCCAAGCTGGAGTCAACAACCCTTGTCTTTGCATATGGAACGGATCTGTTTTTCACTCAGCTGGCACCCTCAAAGACCTATGATTCGCTGACTGATGATTTCAGCTATGCATTGCTTCTAATCACCATTGTTGCACTCATAGCAGCAATCTTCATAACCTGGGTTTGGTCTGAGAAAAAAGAACTACGAGAGAAGTGGAGGTAACATCTCCTCTAATTCTTTTATCCTGACATTTCTTTTTGCCCTTTAGTTTTAACTTAAATTAGGAGGTTCCCACTCCTGACTTGTAATTTTAGCATGCCTTCCTTTAGAGGCATTTTTGTTGTAAAATTCCATATTATTGATAATCCAAAAATTGTGTTCTTCATGTTGTAAATTTGAAGTGCAAGAAAATGGTCACACTCTGTTTCACTTCATTCAGATTTTCTAGAGAAGTAGAAATGTGTTGTCCACAATTTCCATTTATTGGAATATGATACCATGTGACCACCCATTCACGAATTTTGCTAAACGAATCCTGATTATGGTTGAAGGTGAACTTTGAGTTTGGTCCCAAACCTGGGTTTTTATTTTATTTTATTTTATTTACCGAAGTAATAAATGCTTGAAATAATGAATTCCCAATTAATTCGATGAGTTAAAATTTCTGCGTTGTGTACTGACATTGGCAGTCCATGATTGAACTACACTATCCTAAAAATTGTTGGCTCTTTCCTGTATCGGTGTTTGGTATGCATGAGTCTTCCATAACGTGTCGTAGCAAGTTAAAGTAAAAGAACACAATAAATCAATAATATAGGTTAACAATGGAATAAAATTTTGAGTTTCGAAAAAAAATTTATAGAAATTTTGATGGAAATTTTGAAGATTATGAAATTTTGACAAAAATTAGACGAAAATTAATATCAAAATATGGAAATTTTAAATAAAATTTTATTATATGTTTATTTAACATATTATTTATAAAATTGACAAAAAAATATTAAACAAATTAAATTATATAATAGATTTCATGTGATATAAAATAAACATAATATATGCTAGAGGCAAATATTATTAAATAAAATTAGGATATTCTTTATAATCTATAATCTATACACTAAATTCTATATACTCAATATATTATAATATTATTTATATTTTATAATTTATATATTAAATTTTATATATTCTATATTCTTTAGAATATATATATATATAAAGTATAAGATATTAAAATTTAGGCCTTCAAAGTAATTTTTATTATTTTATATATAAAAATGTATTATGATTAGGGTTTAAAAATAACTAAACGAAACCCCAAACAGAATCTCAAATTTTTTTTTTCTTTCCAATTGTTCAAAAACCCCAAACTCCAAACTTTTTTTTTTTTTCTCTTTTTTTCTTTTCTTTTCTTTTTTTGTTCTTTTTTTGTTCTTTTTTTCCCTTTCTTTCCGTGATTCTCTCCTTCTTAACTTCTTCACACTCTTTTCTCTCTCTCCCGGTTAGTCCATAACTCCCTACCTCCTAGCCACTATGTCGCTCCCAACCACTGTAATATATCATCTATTTCTCTTCTCTCTCCTCCCTCCCCTGCGTCAATCTCTTTCTCCCTCCCCAATCTGATTTTCTCCATGCTTATCTCTTCTCACTTCTCTCTCTTCTCTCCCTTCTCTCTCCTTCCTCCCAAATCACTCTGGTGGCTAGGTTTGTTACCGCCAACAAGGAGAATGTAGAAGACAGAGATGGCTGGGTTTGTTACCGCCAGTGTGATAGTTGGGTTACTGCTTTATTGGGTAAGTTAGCGAAATTTCGACGAAACTCATCTCAAATTCAAAAAAATTGGCTATTAGGGTGTTCGTAGAAATTTTCCGAAATTTGGTCAAATATGTGTTAAAATTTGGGGACCCCTAAAAATTGAAATTTTTGGCGAAATTTCACTGAAAATTTCAAAATTTAAACCCTTGAATACAAATAAATATTAATATACATTTGTACAAATTTGTTACATTAAATTAGTAATTGTATGTGTATCACATATCACTTATATATATAGAGAGTTGTTATTTGCATTTTTTTTTCTTTTTGCACACACTTTTTTCCTACACACCTCCTACTATATTTTAAAATGTAGATTTTTTCTTTAACACACACTCTCATTACCAAAATACTTGTAATCTCATTAATCTTACTAAATTTCTCTTACACATCTCACCCAATTTATTCAAACAATACACATTCACTCAATCATTTCAGACAATATACATTCCTACCATCAACCTCACGCCCACCCAATCCTAGCCAAGAACACACTCCTATATTCAAACATCATCATCGGTGCTGTCACCACCGTCGTCAACTTAGCTGTCGAAGTCACTATCAACTCGTCATCGTTAATCCACCATTGGTTTTCTGGGTTTTAAGATTGAAATTTTGAGTTTGGGTTATAGGGTTTTGCAGATCGTTTGACACTGGTCTACCGAACGAAACCGAAATATTCAGCAGACCAGTGTCGAACGACCTGCGAATCCGAAAATGAATAACCTAAAAATTCACTCTTGCACTCTAAAAAATCGCACTCCAAATCAACGTAAACAGACAAAAAATGCATTGGGATGAATTAATCAATTGAAATTAGATAAGAAAATATTAGATTTAGATTCAAATAAAAAAAATTTAGGTTAGGGCATGCCTCCAACTTCCAATGGCTATGGTGGAGAGAGGATCCATGGCAGCCATGAAGGCGGGGTGACAACGGTAGGTGGGTGTCGACAATTTTGGGATGAAGGTGAGGTCACGGGTGGGGTGTGTAGTTGTGGTTTATGAGTATTGGATTTGGGGTGTTTAAGGAGAGTTTTTTTTTTTTTTTTTTCCAAATGATGTAGGTTGTCCTTTAAGGTAATTTTCTTTTATATCAATTAAGTAATTTTATAAAATAAGTCTGTGACCATGTGCAAAAAAAAAAAAAAAAAGGTATATATATATATGTGGTAAAAATAATTTTATTGTCATGTTATTTTTAAAATTTCTTTTTTCCCTGAAAGTGAAACTGACACATACGGAACTTCTGAAGTACACTCCTTCACATGGCCTCACCACATCCTTACAAGTATTCCAGTTTCCACCATCTTCTTGTGCTGTCTCTCTCTCTCTCTCTCTCA
Source organism: Dryas drummondii (assembly GCA_003254865.1). Taxonomy (NCBI): domain Eukaryota; kingdom Viridiplantae; phylum Streptophyta; class Magnoliopsida; order Rosales; family Rosaceae; genus Dryas; species Dryas drummondii. The sequence goes on from QANW01005609.1 coordinate 2,460,545, forward strand.
ATCACCATTCACGGGCTTAATAGAGGTTGAACTTGAGCCTCAGATACCCTGCTCTTTCTCTGTCTAGATCACCAACCACAGTCAGCATAGCAGCCATGAAAACGCAGCAGCCAAAGCTTAAAACGCAACTTTTCTCCTGCGGATTCTTCCGCCATTGCACTGGAACAGTCCTCAGCCCCACCGCACCTCACCCTCCACCTCTCCCTTTCTTACCCACCGACCCATTACCACCCTCACTATCATCATCTGCTGCTCCAACCCGATCCGACCCGCCACCCCACCATCCCTCCAAACCCGAATCCGAGTCCTCTTCCTCCTCAACCTCCCAAAGCTTCACCCAGTGGAAATTCGCACTCCCAGACTCACCCATCATCCTCCCCCAACCCGACTCGCCACTCGGTTCACGTACCACACTCCCATCTAACCCCCCACCGCCTCCACCGCCGCCGCCACAACCCATCTCCTCCACCCACCTCCAAGAACTCTTCCACGCAGCGGAGCTCCAACTCAGCATCGGGTCACACTCGGAGCAGCTCGCCGCACTCCACCTCCTGGAACGCTCCCTCGTCCCCTACCCACCATCCGACCCGGCTTGCCCGCCCGAATTGATGCGCGGGGTGGTGCTCAATTTAAAAAACAAAGCCGGAGCGAAACCTGCCACCAAAATTTTACTGGCCCTCTGCCTGGCGGAGGGTAACCGCCACGTGGCGGTGGAAGCCGGGGCGGTGGCGGCGGTGGTCGAGACGGCGCTGGAGCTGGAGGATGCAGCGGCGGAGCGGGCGCTGGCGGCTCTCGAGCTCATGTGTACAGTGGCTGAGGGGGCGGCGGAGGTGAGGGCCCACGCACTGGCTGTGACGGTGATGGTGATGGTGATGGGTCGGACTTCGGCGCGGGGGAAGGAGTACGCGATAGGTGTTTTGGCGGTGATCTACGGAGGGTCGTCGGAAGATGAGGCGGCGGAGGCTGCGGCGGCAGCACCGGCGGAGGAGGTGGCGCGTGCGGTGGAGTTGGCGTTGCAAGGGGATTGTAGTGGCAGAGGAAGGAGGAAAGGGGCCCAGCTACTGAAAGGGCTTCAAGAGAATTAAATAATTGATGGACGGCTTGGATGTTGGATGTGATTGTGTGTGTTAGTTTAGCCTAAAATTGTGTGTCAAATAGACTCGTGTAATTATGTTTGCAGGTGAAGGCTTCAGAGCTGCTTTGGTTCTTAATACAATTCTTCTACCACATTTTTGAGTCACACATTTGACTAAATCTTAAAGCTGACTTATTTCGCCTATTTGTACTTGTTTTTATTGTTAGTAATATTTGTAAATTTAGCCCAATTCAGACTATTAAGTCATAACACAAATCACAGTATAGGCCGGTTGTGAGGTGATTTTTTTTCTTTTTCTTTTTTTATGGGGAATTGTTTGGTGGTAGAAACAACATTAGACACCTGGCCAAGGAATACCCTATCCTCTTGGAGAGTGGCAGACAACCATAAATGATAAATTCCTACACTACACCTTGTTGTTTCCTTAGTCACAATTACAAGGGGGTTTATATATATATATATTTTTTTTGGGTCTTTTGTATTCTTTCCAAAGTTCCAAACAACCAAATAATTGAACACTTGGAAAACTTTCCAGCATTAACAAAAAAAAAAAAAATTGAAATTTTGGAAATGGCATGTCAGATATCATATGCAGTGGGGCTGAATTCCACCGATTCAGAGGTGATTCATGAATAGTGTCTCTCTCATCACTGCTAAATGTTGAAGATGATGGACAAAGTCCACAATCTACACTACCCACTTATTGCTCTTGTTGACAACACCGCTCGCATACTCATTAAAGTGAGAGAGGTTAGTGGAAGGAAGGTGTTCAAATCTTTTATTTAAGCACAAAAAGAAAAAAGTATGAGAACAAAATATTCGATGGGGAATTAATTGAGCTATACAAGGTAATAAATCACCATAAATATAGGATATTTTCTTAGCTGTCTAGTGTAATGTCAATCAACATAATATTATCCAAAAGGAATTACCCCACACATAGAAATTTAAAACGACTTTCTAATCTTAGGGTACAATCCAAGTAATCAATTCCCTCATTTGGCTCATTTCCCTTCAAAGCATTGCCTTCCTGTTTATATAAAAAAAGCTCTAGGAAAGCAAAGCTGAAAGCCTCTCCTTTAGACTTTGTACAAAACCAGAGGACTAAAAGGGCTTATTATGCATAGCTTATGGTGGTTTCTTGGTGTTCTTCACCTACTGACATGGATTGCAACCATGCCAACCATCCCAGCCATGCCACCACCAGCACCTATTCAATGCAATGACACCGGCTGCAACATCTACAACTCCTATGGTGTTTGGAATGACAGAAAAGATTGCCATGTTCCAAATGTCACATACCCAACAACCCAAGAGGAGCTACTTAAGGCTGTGGCTTATGCAAATCAGAACAGGCTCAAGGTCAAAGTGGTGAGCAAATTTTCACATACCATAACCAAGTTGGCTTGCCCTGCCACAAGTTCTGGGAATTCAATGCTAATAAGCACTGCAAAATATGATTCGGGGATCGAAATTGATGCCCCGAATTTGGCTGTTACGGCTGATGCTGGCGTAGGACTGCGGCAGCTGATTGACAGAGTGGAAGCGGCTGGATTGAGTTTAGGAGCATCCCCATATTGGGAGGGTGTGAGTGTAGGAGGTCTTATAAGCACAGGGTCACATGGGAGCTCATGGTGGGGCAAGGGAGGGGCTGTCCATGACCATATTATTGGTCTTAGTCTTATTGTTCCAGCAAAACAATCTGAAGGGTATGCCAAAATTCTCAGATTAGAAGCAAAAGATCAACTTTTCAATGCTGCCAAAGTGTCATTGGGGTTGTTGGGTGTCATCTCTAAGGTAAGTGCCCTGTCTTCATTTCTTGAATTGAAATTATTGATTGCTGTCTGTATGTTGATGATGAATTCTTAATTTCTTCAGTCCTAAGTAACTAAATCAAACATTTGAAAGTGCCCAATAGGTAAAGTTGTCACTACAGCCAGGATTCAAAAGAAGCATAACCTATAACTTCACAGATGATGCTCAAATTGAAGACATATACATGGACCATGCTAAGAAATACGAATTTGCAGATATCACTTGGTACCCATCAAAGCATACAGCTGCCTACAAATATGATCACAGAGTTCCCTTAAATGCCTCTGGCAATGGGGTATATGATTTCCTGGGATTCCAATCCAATTCTATTCTGGTCTCCCAATCTGTAAGAGCAACAGGTATGTCACATTCTTTCATTTAACATTTCTGTTCTATAACTTATAGGGTACACAGATTATGGTATAATCTTAGTGTTACTTTTGTTACTTTCAAGCACATTGTTGTGCTACTTGCATAGAAGAAAAAAAATTAAGGATTAAATACATTTTTGGTCTATGGACTTTGGGCGATTTCTCAATTTGGTTCACTAATTTTAAAACGTGACAAAAATAACTTCGAATTATCTAATTTGTGTCAATTCAGGATTTTCCGTCCAAATATCTAACGGAGGTTGACGTGGCGCACTGAATGTGCGCCACGTGTCACCTCTTTTATTTTATTTTCAGATTTTTTATATTTTTATAAATTTTAAAAATTAATTAAAAATAGCTCCGGACTCATAAAAATACACGAAAAATTCTTACGACCTTGTCTTGACTAGTACTAATTTATTATGGGGCCAAATTACCAATTTGCCCTTTGAGAATTTCCAAAAAATTTGGGAAGTCTAAATTTATTTTTAAAAAGTTAAAATACTCTAGACTCTTTGAAAATTCATAGAATAATCTCCCGAGCTCCAAAAAATACGAGGTTTGCACCGTTGGTCTTCTAAAAAACTAACACTACCTTTCTCGTGAATACTTGCTACCCAAAAGACCTCTTGGTCTTAGAGGAAAATAAATTTTTCTCTATAAAATAAATTTGGACTTTCCAAATTTTATGGAAAGTTTTTGGACAGAAGATCCTGGATTGACACAAATTGGATAATTTGAGATTATTTTTATCATATTTTAAAATTGGTGAACCAAATTAAGAAACCGCCCAAAGTCCGTGGACCAAAAATTTATTTAACCCAAAAATTAATCACATTTCCGAAAGATGTGAAATTGATGTGAGACCCATATCTGTATTTCAGTTTTATAAGAGGGGTTATTCTACCATACAGACCGGGTATGGATGCTAGAATTTTATTCAACTCACAATTCACACATGTTTAAAAGTGTTATGAATCAAAAACAAAAATTGCGTTCCAAATAGCATTTCTCGAAGAATAAAAGACTAAGAGAGCCTAAATTTGAAATGCAGAGAAAACCATGGATAATGGACGCAGCTCGAATGGAAAATGCACACTAGCCTCTTCATTCTTGGGGTACAAGAAATTAATCGCCAATGGTTTGAAGAATGGTCTAATCTTCACTGGGTACCCAGTAGTTGGTCACCAGGGCAAAATGCAAACCTCAGGTTCATGCATATACTCAACAGGCAAAGACAGCTCCTGTGCTTGGGATCCAAGAATCAATGGCCTCTCCTTCTACGAAACAACAGCAATATTTCCGGCACCAAAGTTCCGAGACTTCATCCAAGATGTGAAGGCATTGAGAGACCTGATCAAACCAGACCACTTTTGTGGGGTGGACATCTACAATGGATTTCTAATACGTTTCATTAAGGCCTCTGATGCATTTCTTGGTCAGTCTGAGGACTCTGTGGTTGTTGATTTCAATTACTTTAGAGCTGATGAGGCTTCAACTCCAAGGTTTAACCAAGATGTGTGGGAAGAAGTGGAGCAATTGGCATTTTTTAAACATGGGGCTAAGCCACATTGGGCTAAGAACAGGAACATAGCATTCTTGGGTGTACAGAAAAAGTACCCAAAATTTGACAAATTCTTAAATGGGAAGAAGCAATTGGACCCACAAAACATGTTTTCAAGTGAATGGTCTGATGAGATTGTTTTTGGGAAAGAGGCTGCAAAGAGTGATGGGTGTGCTTTGGAGGGACTATGCATATGTTCTGAGGACAGACATTGCAGCCCAGGAAAAGGGTATTTCTGTAAACCTGGCCTTGTTTATAAGAATGCTAGAGTTTGTAGGTACTCACCATCCTCTGTGGTATCAGACAGTACTTCATCAATTGATTTATGATTTGATTAATTCATATTGTACTGAAATATATATCATTTAAGTAAGTTTGATAATGAAGTTTTTCTGGCGGGTTAGTTTTTGTAGATTGTTATTGTTCTTTAGCTTGTCCCATATGGATTGGAATTAGGGGTGAGAACTGAGAAGTGAGAACTAGAGTTGGAATATATAGTTGTTGGTTATAATTAATTTGTCTTTCTTTCTCTGACTAATTAAATTTCCATTAAATGATTTGGTATTTTGTCCTTCTGTAACGGTTGGAAACTTAATTTACAACTTTCCAAATCAATCTAGAGGTGATGAATTCATATATCTAGAATGAATGCAATGGGTTGGTAAATCATTTTAGATACTTAAAAATCCTCTCTGCCTACTTATTTCTCATCTTTTTTTTTTTAATATAACATTCTTTTATTTACTGGCCGGGTTAAAATAGTATAGTAAATTCTATAACATTTTTTTAGCTACAGACTTGTAGTTTTTTGATAAAACACTTACACACCATATTACCAGAATTAGAGTTTGATTCTCAAACTTTCTTTACTCTAAATAAAATAAAATAAAAAGGAACTCTATAATATTCACTTCTATAACTAAAGATCAACTTAATTTTTGTCCTCCTTCCCCTTGAATCAGAAAGCAAAAGAAGGAAAAAAAAAAAAAAAAAAGGGTTGTATAACAATATTTTCTACATTTTAAAATGACTAATGCTAAAATGAATTGTTAATATATATATATATATATGAGAGGTGATTTTCGCACTCTTTTTTTCTCCATTTGCACTTCATCTTATTTTTTAATGAATTTTGTATATTTTTATTATATATTTTTTCAAATTTACCTTTTATGGCTGTTGAATTTTTATTTTAATTATCTTTCAGTAATAATATTAATTATGTTTTAATTATGTTTTTTTCTAAATGCTCTCATACTTATTAAACAAATAAAATAAGTAATTTTCTCTCCCCCTCGTCGTATCTTTTTCATATTGCATCTATTTGTCTTCTATGCCATTTTTTTTCTTTTGTGAATCAGTCTTGTACATACTTTCTACCATCATTCTATACTTTATTAGGAAAATATTTAGTATGTCATATTTTTTTTATTTTCTTCATGATCATGATTTATGTATCTACTTCTTTTGATGGTAAGTGGGTTTTGTGTTATGAAATTAATTGGGGTTTTCAATTAGTCCACTCCCTCATTTTTGGGCATGGAGTAAAATTTCGTTTTTTAGGGGTATGAAAATTTTAACACCATACCAAATTAATTTCAAAAAATTTTGCTGAAATTTCGGCAAAATTTTCGATGTAGAGACCGGAGAGAGAGGGGAGGCAGAGCACTGTCGCCGACTCGCCGGAGGGAGAGAAGAGATCGGAGAGGGAGCTACATAGGTGCACCGTCGTCGAAGGTAGAGAAGAGATCCGGGGAGGGAGAAGAGGAAGAGAAGGAGATCGAGGGAAGAGAGAGATTAAGAAGGAGGAGAAAAACTAGAAGTGAAGGGATATTGGAGAAGAAAAGAAAAACTGGAGAAAAAAAAAAAAAGAGGAAGACTACTTGCTTGAAGAAGACGAAGGCCACTGGAAGACATAGGGGAAGAAGAGGAAAATGAAAGAAAAAAAAAAAGAAAGGAAAAGAAAAAAAAAATTCAGGGTCGATTGAGATTTGGAGTTTTTAGGCAATTGAAAAAAAAAATTTAGAATTTTATTTGGGGTTTGATTTGGCCACTTTGGTGTTTCGTTTAGTTGTAAACATAAATTATGAAAAAAAAAAAAAAATTATCCTCGCACCATCAAGTTTCATTATCTTAATGTTTAGTTTTCTAATTTCGAGATCGATAATTTGTGAAATTAAAATTTTAGGTAAACTGATGTCGCCACTACTGTCATCGGGTTGGTTATATTTTAACTCAATTCGGCTCAATTTAATTATTGAAGACCATTTCCAAGTCTCTTTGAGTAAGATTGTTACTTTCCGTTGCCACATTAGTGATTTATTTGTGTAATTTCAATATGTAATTATTAATTAGTGAATTTTTTTTTAATAGTATTGTCTATAGCGCGCATTATATTCATTACATATTACATAAAACCTACTATATAATTTGGTTTTTTCAATATTTTTTATCATTGTAGTAGATAATATGTTAAATAAACATATAGTAAAGTTTTATTCAAAATTTTCGTATTTTAATAGCAATTTCCATCGTTTCCGTCTAATTTTTGTCGAAATTTAAAAAATTTTCAAAATTTTCTCGAAACCCGAAATTTTATTCGTTGTTTTTGGGTCTTTTGACACTGCCAAAAAAAATGTTCTCATGCCAAGCAACCACTACTTATTTGTAGCATATTTGATTTTTTAAAACATGAATGTGACATGACAATTTAATAAAATAAAAAAAGAGATGTACTAAATATCATGAAGATGGACAAAAGATTAGATAATTACATAAGTTTTTCTTCCTTTTTAAAAATAAATATATTATTATGACAATTTTAAAAAATTAAATGTGTAGGATTTAATGTTGCATATGTGACATTCTATAATTAAAAATCAAAGAGTACATATAGAAAATAAATAATAAAAATATATACAAATATTAATAAATAAATAAAGTGCAAAAATGACTTCTCTATATATACATCAAATGTATATATAGCTAGCGCTGGCCATCAAATGTAACCGCTTCTACTCAACTTCTTCTAATACAAACACATTAGGGTATGTTTTCTCTCCTTTTTTTTTTTTTTTTTTTTTTAAGTTTGTGATAAATTGATAATAAATCTAAAGTTATTTATCAAATAATATCAAGTTGTGTGCTCCGATTGTTAAAGTTTGTGATAAATTGATAATAAATCTAAAGTTATTTATCAAATAATATCAAGTTGTGTATTTACTGTATATACTTATTATCATGGATCTGAATATCTGATTGGCTCCCAGTGCTAACAATGACATATATGGATCGGACAGGATCACAGGAAAGAGGATCCCAATGATTCGATCGATCTTCAAAAAACACTGTTGACTGTTGGCACCATCGATCAGTCAACATCTCGATGTTTGTAAGTCATGGCATGGTCTGGCCTTCCTCGATGTCTTGTCTGTCTTCCTTCTCAAACTTAATTTCTCACCCAATTTATTAATAAGACAGTAATCACAATATCTCAACCTTAAAGTTCTAAAACATATATGATCATTCATAAACTTTTTTGGTTGTTAAGCAAATTAATTACCAAAAAAATTTAGCTATTATGATTTGGTTTTGGACCGTCCGATTACTGTTTAATATATTTGGTCTAAGTGTCTAACATATTAGTATATTATATCTATAAATAAATATATATATATATATATCTTCTCCAATAAAATAAGAAGAGTTGCCTGCAAATTGTGCAATCGATCTGCATGCACTACTAGCTTGCATGGAATCAAGAAGATACGTAGGTGACTACAGGGAAATGCGGAGATGCACCTTTTGCTATATATATTACGTACAGTAGTTGATATTAGGAATTATAGAACTAATTAAACTGAATAAATAGAAACATAATTGGGTTTAATTAGGTGAATTTTTTTGGATGATATGTATAAGTATATATACGAAAATATATATTTTCTTGTTATACTGTTTGACATGTACCATAATATATAATAGAGATACTTATATAGTTTAGTTCATTTTATAAGTTTTTTTTAGATTAAAATTTTTAATTAAATTTTTTTTTTTCTTCTTTGACGACTTTATTTAAATTTTAACTCGAGATTTTAGGTTCTACAAAGCTCACTCTACACTTTAAAAGGAAAAATACCCTTCAAATCGGGGAATTATTTTATTATAAATAAAAAAAATTTATAAATTTTAAAAAATTTCTAATCTCTATTTAAAAATTGTTTTTGTAAAAAATTTATGTCTAATTATCTCTATATAATCAATAATGCTAGTTATCCCATATTTTTTTCCCACATTTGTATTTCACCTGATGTGTCATTATTTTACTGGAAGGATATTTTCTTCTTCTTTATTATGTTTTATTTTTAAATTTTTAGTGTCCAATGTATGAATGTCATGTAAGATGGTATGAAATTGTGGTATAAAAATGTGGTAAGTGTAGCATTGTTGCTATATAATATTAGCATATTATATATTGACTGTGAATTTAGACTATTAATTAAATGTGTGGTCTAAATTTGTAATATATATGACAAAAAAAAAAAAAAACCAAATTTCTAATATGACAAAAAAACATTATCTTATATATAAGTATTGTTTTTAATGTTCGTAATGAATATGTTTATAAGATAACCAACCCTTTAATTTGGAATATTGGCTGTAATTTGGAGTACTAGAATTTTATGATATTTTGACTTTTAAAATATAATATTGCAGTGGTACTCTTTGGGAGGGACCTATATATATGTAGCCCAACCCATTCCCATAAAGATAATACTTCAATAATCTGTAGTCTGTAGACTCGGTACCTGTAACTCAGAGAGAGAGAGAGAGAGAGAGAGAGAGAGAGAGAGAGAGAGAGAGAGCGTGTTTGGGGGGTGCCCTCCTCCTCCTCCTCCTGATCAATAAGCCTGACAAACAATTGGACAGACAGTGCAACAAATTATGAAAAGAAAAAGCTTCTGTACGTGGTCGATCGATATATGGGCCAAACCTGCAGTCTCATTTGACCCAAAAAAAAAAACCTGCAGTCTCATTATGCGCACATCCCATAAAATTGCTGTGACTTGTGAGAAGAAATTATATATATATATTGCTCACCAATATGACTTTAATTACTTACTATATATATATATATGTATATGTGTCACTGGTTTAACTAAGATGATCATGTGCTTGCACAGTTGCACTGCTTCTCGTCAGTTCAAATTCATGATATGCGTAGTCCTGTGACTCCTGCAGCTACTACTCAACCATATTATGAATGATAATAAATATATTGTTCCTAAAATTTTAGACCCATCACCCATCGAACTCAAATTAATTTCAAAGCATTATTAAATATCAACCACATATCATTATCTTCACCCATGCTGTCTCCAGCAACAGCAAGAAGAATTAAATGGAGATGACAGCTGGTAATTAAAAAAAAAAAGATGTATAAACAAAGAATATATAAGCGCATCTAATTAAGCCATCTGCCCAAGGGTTAATTACCACAAGGTGTTTATATGCAACGAAGACCACCAAACTAGTGCTATATTTTTTAACCAGCTAGCTAGGGTTTTATTCCTCGATCAATTTTGTATCATTTTACCCGCTAACTGTTAGTTTAATTAGTTGTATATCTCTTTTTTTGATATTGGGAGATGTCTCAAGTTCAAATTTTCCTTTCTTAAATAAAAAATTTTCTTACAATTTCAGTTTATAAATCATTAGTCTTATATTATATATATTCTGATTAATTGGTAATTATGTTTGTCACATATATGCCCTATAAATTAATCAGTACTCCTCTAGAAAGACGGTTCAATTGAACCACTAGAAATTAATCACTCCACTAGAAATTAACTATTAAACAAAAACAAGAAGAAAGGTAGAGTGATCAACCTTGCAACACCATGCAGCGCTGCCAATATTGGAAAAGCCAACATTGTTGTCATGGGTAATTAGGTCATTAATTAGACACTATTTAGGCTAATTTCCCTTTTGATGGAGGGTGTCACATGTGGCACGTGACAACATCTGGGTCGTTTTGGAATTTGGAGCTACAAATAGTATCTACTAATACTAAGTATTTAATTAATTAGTGGCAGCATTAATTTGGAGCTAGGCTAGACAGATGAATATTATAATTTGTAAAAAAAAAAATATATATATATATACAGGGCCCTTCCAATAAGGGATCCCTCATTTAGTGTTAAATGAGGGATCACCTTGTGGGGCCCACACGAGTCGTTCTGTGTTAATCTGAACCGTCCATTTTTTACATCTCCATTGATAGATCATCTCTGCAAAAAATCAGCCAAATCGGAAATCGTTTACCAGTTCGATTAAGCGGTCAAAGTTTAGGTGTTTATAGAGAAATTTGTTGTTCGTCCATTTGTTTTAAACTTTGACCGCTTAAACGAACGGGTAAACGATTTTTTATTTGGCTGATTTTTTGTAAGGATGATCTATCAATGGAGATGTAAAAAATGGACGGTTCGGATTAACACAAAACGACTCGTGTGGGCCCCACAAGGTGATCCCTCATTTAACACTAAATGAGGGATCCCTTATATATATATTGACTGGTGTTTTTTAGGATTCCACTTCAATGTGGTTGAGATGATCAGACTGGATCATTTACAATTTACAATGACCCTATAAGCCATATATATTTCCAAGGGCCAAGCATGGTTGCAACTTGCATTTACTTGAGGTGTGGGAATCAATTAAATTGTCACTCAGAGTTTGTAAAAGATTGATACATGCTTCACTATGGGCGTGATAACAAATAATTGGGTCTCTGTGTGTCTGTAAACCATGCAAACAAAGCAACTCTGTGTGGTGTGTGTGAAGGGATAGAGAGAGAGAGAGAGAGAGAGAGAGAGAGAGAGAGAGAGAGAGAGAGAGAGAGAGAGAGAGAGAGAGAGAGAGAGAGAGAGAGANGAGAGAGAGAGATGAACAGTACCATCTGGACAAAGTAAGACCTGCTTATCACTGTTGTCTGTTGAACAGGTGCTCAATATTCTCTGTTAAGTGATTGAAAATAAATCACCATAAAATACATTCTTGCTTCCACAATGTGATTATTTCAAAATCTTATTATCAATTCACTCAAGTAACACTCTTTTTACATGTGTTTTTGCCACTATATAAATAACAACTTAAGTATTATCCATGAAAATAACTTACTAGTTACCCCCTTGGATTCCTCAAGTTACATCCATCCAAACAGCATACTAACTGTGGCCAAGTCTTGTTCCCTGTTTCTACTCGCACTTCCTGATCATCAGGAATGGGGAATGGGGGAAACGTTGTAATAACAATCACACCCTTTGAAAACTAAAAGGCCATCTTCGGGCTTTTACATAACTTCATGCTTATGACAGTATGACACCAGCATACAACAACATATTCAAAGTAAATCAAGTACACTTGCAGAAGGTCAAGACATATGAAGGTATATACAGGCCTTGACTTTCACCCAGCAATCCCAGCATGGTTATTATAGCTCAACTTTAGATAAGGAAAATGCCCAAAATAATTCGGAGGAGTCAGTTTCTGACTAAATCAGCTTGTACGAAATATGACTAGCTCTCATCCTCTAAGAAACTTATTTTGCAGTAGCTGGGGAGATCTAAGACTTCACCTGTTAAAATTAAACAAATTAACCCGGATTGATAAATTTGTGGATAATAAGTGTAATAACTTAAAAGCATCAAATAAAAGGCAGGTAATTCAACCACTTCAGATAGTAAGAGGTTATAAAGTACTACCAGTATACATATCATGAAGTTCAATGTCGTGCACGCTCCTTTCCAGTAGTCTGCTTCGTATTCCTCTGCCGCTTGTGCTGATCCACTTTAATTAAGCCATGCCTCTTTTCGGGAGAAATCTGCTTCCCAAATTTTAGGTCTTCACCTCCAATCATGTACACGTTTCCAGCTTCTGGAAAGCTAAAATCAGCTGGGTTTCTGTTAATAGAGCAAATTAAAGACTCAGAACTGCTTTTTGGAGGCTTCATGACCCCATTAGTATTATGAGTTTCCAATTTGTGTTTCATTGAATATTCAATGGTGGGGGAGTGCAGGGGGAACATCATAGGACTAGACACAGGAAGGAACCCTTTCTGCGTGCTATTAGCAGGGATGGTTCCATGATTATCAACCAAAGCACCACCTGAACATATAGACTTTTGTGATCTAAGACCTCTATTCTGTTCAGGTGAATTTGAGCTTTGAATCCTCTCTTTTCTTCTAGAGCTCAGGGAAACTTGACCCATAAACTCTGTTGCCCTTTCAAAACCTTCAGAATGTTGAAATGAAGATGAAGATGCACCACCAGTTGGATTCATAGGAAACAAATCCAGAGATTTCCCAGATTGGTGATTTTTACCATAATAATTTGGTGATGGATGCTTTAATGTATCAGTAGCCTCACAAGAAAAACCAATCTCCATCCCAGAATACTCCTTAGAGTTAAGATCGGGAGTATAGGGTCTCTTGAGAAATTTCCGGTTTCCACCCATGTTGAAGGGTGCACCCGATCGCATACCTGCATCCATGAGGCTGAGCAAATGCATTGCTGGTATGGTTTCATTAGAATATAGATCTAATGGCCCAATTGAATTTTGATGAAGATCAGTCCCATTAAGGTTGCTAGTGAATGAGTACTCAGCATTTGACCTCCTGAAAGTTTGAGGGCCAACGTCTTCATTATGCTTTGCAAGGTTGGTAGCATTTAGATTCAAAAGTTTCAGGTCATAATCCCCATTTATGTTTCCCTTATGCAATGAGATAGGAGAGTGTGAAAGCATATTGACATTAGAAGGCTGAGCTGTAAACTTTTGAGGATTGTTATATGTTAAGGGCGTGTGAACTGGTACTACAGATGACCAAAGACGAGCTGCTCCTTCCTTTGGTTGCGGAACAGAACGACATGTGTTGTTACATGCTGCTAAGGTCTGCAAGCTAGAATGTGAGAACCCCTGGCCCATCATATCTCCATCCCATTTGCAATTTTGAGCACAACTACATCTGCTGTAACCAGCAGCAGGAAATTGGCCTCGAGTTGAAGGCTTCTTTTGAGACTGACTGAATGAACTAACCCCCGCAGGGCAATGCATTTGATCAGGACGGCTCATACCAAAATGGTTTCCATTGATATAAGAAAAATAATCAACTGACTTCTGTTTGGCAGGCCCCACATTTTTCCTCGTGATTATGCCATTTTTTGCATTTCTTGCCTCAGGTTTTCGTTTCTGACTGGTTTCCCCTAATATTCTTAAGTCCCCAGTGCCATACACTTTACTATGATCCATCACCTGAGCTTTCCTCGCTTTATTGGTTGGTTCTAACATATGCTTAGTATTGTCAGCATCATGAAGACATCTCTCATACTGATTTTTTGCCATGAGTTCAACAATTTCCATCGGTATCTCATCTGAAGCTCCCTGCTCAGACATCTTGTCAGATCTATGGTTGCTATGTTTCCTACTAACAGATACAGCTGAATTTTTCTGAGCCTCAATTATTTTCTCATTGTTGCTTGCACGAGAGATATCCTGAAAAAGGAAAATGAATCATCATAGAAACAAATTGAAAAGAGAAACCAGATAACAAAAGATAGTTATGCATATTAGTGTTCAAAAAATTGACCATAGAGATGAGAAATATGCTTCTATGGGATACCTAGAAGCAAAGGTAAACTGTAGAAATTGCTCCAATGAATCACTTGATTAACATTGCTACTTTGGCATATCAACAAAAACAAAAGAGAATTCTAAGCATGAATAAAAATCAGCTACAAGCTCAGATAAGGAAGAAAAATTATTTAAACACAACATCACCAATTAAAATTGTTTAAATGAATGTTTTATATGGACTAGTTTCTTTGTTGGGTAATAGATGTGTCAGTAATTATCTGATACGGATAAGTGATGATGATATCATAATAATTTTATAACGGAACAGTTAAAAATGATAAATTTTGGAAACAGACGAAACATACATCGCTCTGGATATGTATCATGCAGCCATCATAATGAAAGCATCCAGCCCAATAATAGTAACAAGAGAGAAAAACTCTTACCATTTTCTGCATTAAAGAACAACTCCCTTGTTCAACCTGGGAGCTGTACTTTTGCTTCTCATTCAGGATCGGCATGCTATGGGTGTGAAATTTACTACTGAGTTCACCATGTACTCCTTTCCCAGAAAACGCATTTGACACAGATGTAGAAGGTTTGTTTAACTTTGCAGCATAGTTGGCATCCAGATTTTTCCTCATAAACTCATCTAGTTTGCAAGTGCCATCTTGCCAAGTTGACAAGGAAGGAAACCCATCTTCAACTTGAGGAACAAATTTCCTGCCATATCTTTGTGCAGCCAAATTGCTGTTAAGGGAAAGATGCAGCCCTTTTTCAGTCGATGCATCTTCTGCCAGATGAAATGGAACACTTACTTGCCCAGTTTGCATTACTTCTACATCTTTCCTTGTCTTTGGGCCTTTCCTGTGCATGCCAGTCCAAGGAAATAGAGAAGCCTGTCCATTATCAACTTGTGGCATCTTGCCTTTCTTCTTACAAGAACCAGATTTTCGATCTGGCTTTGGAGCAGGCAAAGGAATTTGGTCCATCCCTCTACCTGTGGATGCATCGTACGTTAGTCCAAAAGAAGCACTTTTAGTAGCATTACCCTTACTTGAATTTTCAACTTTGCCCAGGGCTTCTATTGACACATTTCCTTCAGTTGGGACTAACAATGAACATGCATCAAAATCATTGGACTTCTTATTTTTCTTCTTACCAATAGTAGGGATTCTTTCAATTACAGATCTAATCCAATTGCTCTTCGGATCAGCCTGCAAAGAGATTCTGGCAAATGCATCTTCTTCTAATTCAGAACCTGCAATGGAATTGGTGATTTCTTCATCTCTCTTTAAAGCCTTAACTTTTTTATTCAGAATTTTACGATGGCTCATATCTAGGCATCCCTGTTCTTCTTCCTGAGGCAACTTCCTTTTCTTATTCTCACCTGGACCTGCTCTAGCATTTTCTTGGAGAGACACCTGACCTTGGGAAGCAGTTCCTGCCCCAGATGTATTATTAATTGTGTTGGATGGCGAACCCTCTGTCCTGAAGCAATCAGTCTTTGCATCCCCATTATTACCCAACAACTCAGTCAGCAGACGCACCTTTTGACTTTTCTTATGATGCAAACCACTTGACTTATCATGATTTTCAGATGATGCATATTCACACTCATCTAAAACCAGAGGATGACCAATGTTTGTCTGAACCTTGATAGCATTATCTACCTTGTCAACCATCCCGGCTATCTTACATGTCTCATAAGCATTCATTGACTCCTTGTGTTTGTCATCTGCAAAACTTTGGTACTCAGTTTCACTAATCTGGGTGGAATTCTTATTCCAGCATTTGTTGTTTTTTGTCTCAATCTCAGCATTGGTATCGTCATGACTTTCATATCCTAACTTACAGAATTCAACAGATCCATTGCACTCCAATTGTAGAGCTTCTGTTTTGGAAATCATAGACATTATGATTGTGAGAAATCATAGGCATCATGATTGTGAAAAATCAGACATTATGATTATGAAAAATCAGATATTATGACTGTGAAAAATCAGACATTATAATTTTTAATGTAGCTTTATAGTTATTTCTTGTCCAATTAAAATTACATATAGCAATCACAGGTAAAATTTGCCACCAAATAAAAAACAAACACACACACACACACCTGTGTCATCATTATGTTTCTCCTGCATCCCGTTTGGTTTAACTTCTGTCTCAACAGAATTAAGTGTGGGCATTTCGTTACTCACATTATCTTCTGACCCATTCTCATTTGCTGGATGAAACACAAGAAACAAATCAAAAGACTATAAAATGAACAGGCTATCCAATTGAAGTTAGCTTGACTTTAAGTATACATACCTATGATGGTGGTGGGTGCAACTTCATCCTTCCCTTCTTTCTTATTAATACATGATGAAGGGTGTTGCTCATTGCCATTCACGATAGCAGAAGCATCAGCATCAACTTTTTTCCCCTCAACAAGTTTTGACTTTGGACCTTGCTGACAATCTGACAGAAGCATTGCATCACTGAGGTGTGGCATCTGACAAGTGTTATTGGGATCAGATCCTAGACAATAATTAGAGTTTGTACCATGATCTTTTGCAATGATTTTGGAACTAGTTTCCCGCTGACTATTCTGGCAACGCCACCATCTGAATTTTGGAGTATCTAATGGTGGAAGAATGGATGTTTGCTCCTGATCAAACTTGTTCAAATCACCATCTGAAGCAAATGGCCAACATATCTTCAAGTTCTTTTTGCGAATTTCAGATACATAACCACTGCATTCACAATATAATAGAGAAATTGCAATCAAAGAAATGTTCCATAGGTATTATTTACTACATGCAGCTTATTCTTGAAAATATAATGCACAACATAAATACAAATGACACACACACACACACACACACATATATATGTGTGTATATATATATACATATAAATCTGAATATTCCCCATTGTTAAGTACTTTCAGACACCATCTTGTAAAATTAGCAACATACTAGTATGTCATAATAAGTTCCTGATGAAAACCTTTATTGCATCAAAGCTAGTCCAATTCCAATTCAAGTGTTGTATTACAGTGAACTAAAAAGTAAAGATAATAGATTGACTTCTCTATCCTTAATGGTCCAGCAATATAGCTTAATATTAGCTTCCAAAATGGAGGAACATAAACCAAATTAATTATCATTCAGACTAGAGCTTGAGATAATATTGAAGATGAAAAAATATAAATTAGTTAAAATCATTGGTAAGAAATTCGTATTAATTTATTATGAACAAGTGAGAAACAGCACATACATATTGAGATAGAAATGTGGCTTTTCAAAAGGCATATAATTAATCTATGGACAAGGGGGCCGGGTACCAAGGCTTACCGTATGGAGAAATGCTCACACTTCCCCGGATGACTCTTTCCATTCGCATCATCAAGATCTATAGATATTGAGTCAATCTTAACAAAAGATCCCACAGACTTGGAGGCAACAATAGAGTCACTACTCTTATGACTATCGCCCATCAGAAGACCCCTCTCCATGTTATAGCATCTAACCAGCCCACAGTTGTTCTTAATATAATATTTCCTATGTTCACAAAATGAAAAATTAATTGAGTAATATCATTATCATATGCTAATAATACAATAAAACTGGGGGAAAAGGATATGTAAGGAAAGCACCTAAACATTCAAAATTATGTCAAACAAATCTTGGTCCAAGTCCAAGTCCCAAACAAAAGCTAGCATTAGGGTTTATTCTCAATCACCAAGAAATCTCAAGTGAAACAATTATCCACCGATGAACATATTATACAATTAAATTAGAAGGTAAAACACCTCCTCATACAGTGACATTGCACATAAAATAACAACCTCCACTTGATGTACAAGTATATTAAAACCCAAAGGAAGAAATTAAAAACCCTAGTTTTCCAATGAAGCAACATAAAGAAGTCTGCAGTGGCTAATTTAATACATTACATACAATAAAATTATTCACTCAGCTAAAGTCACCCATTAGAGTTGCCAACCAAATCACAAAGTAGGACCAATAAGACAAAGTACATATGTTAGGGTTTTGTTCCTATAAATAAGAATACTAGCTATACGATCCCACAACAAAAGTAATGTTAATCCTCCAAGATATGCAATAATCCAACAAACCCATTTCAAACTCGCCCTCAGAGACTCCAAATCAGAAAATAAAAGCATGCACACCGATCCAAAAAATAAAAAATTTAGGGTTCATTTGGTTATAGCTTACAAATTCAGTCACTAAACAATCAGCTCACTTCTAAAACAGCAAAACGACCAAAATACGACTTAAAACGATACAGTAATGTTTATATCGACCCCTAAAACAAAACCCAGATAAGAAATGCAAAGTAAAGCCCAAACTTAACGTACTATACACAGTAAACCCAGCTTAAATATTTTAAATAAAGCAGCTGAAAACTCAGCTGAAACTTGAACCAATCAACACCGACCCAATCATCGACTTCAAAAACCGAATCAACGGATGGTAATTAGAGCAGAAAAACCGACCTCAACGCGATCGACAATTACCCCCGAGACGACGTCGTACACGAGCTCGGCTCCGATTCTCCACGGCGCGTCGAGAAAACTGCACTGAAAGAGAGAGCACCGGAGCGCGAAGATCGGAGTCCGAGCTGTGAGTCGAGATTCGGAGCTGGATGAGTAGAATTTGAGTGCGAACTCTTGTAAAACCCTAGAGAGAGAAAGAGGTTTCGATTCCAGAGAGAGAGAGAGAGAGAGAGTGAAGAAAGAGAGCAGAGAGAGAGAGAGAGAGAGTTTTAATCTTTCTTTTGTCGCCGAATGGAGGGTTTATACATACCATGTCTATACGCATTACATAATATAAATTACTGCGGAAAATGGTCCCCAACCAATGGATCACTGCCACGTGGCGCAAATGTTCGCCTCTTATCACAAATCCATTTTATTATTTTATATGTGTATGGGACAAAGGAAAAAAGAAACCCTAGTAGTAGAGGGGAAATGGTGAAAAAGTTACTGTTCCCCTGGCGTGGATTACACGCTCTGTTGGGGGGCACATAATTAATTTGTACCTGTCGTGTCAAGGAGGGCCAAAGATGCCTTTGCACATAAGTGGCTGCTGATTGGTGCGTGTGGCTCAGGTGCGGCTCTGGAGAGTGTGAGTGCGTCGATATGAAACCCTAGTTTTTTCTCGTGGGTAATGAAGGTATCTAACCCTAGCACATTTCCTTACACGCGAAAAGGGGAAAACAAAATGGAAGAGGGGGATTGAGGAGGGAAAAAGAACAATTCAGACTGCAATCTTGTGATATGAAAATAATTCATATGAGAAAGAAGGAGTGAGGTCATATATATTAAAATATGAATTGAATAAATGAAATATATACTAGATGCGATAAGATTGCATTTGAGATTACATTCTATTTTCGTGTTTTTTTTACCTTTTATATTCTGTCCGCAGATATTCCTTATAATTGTAATTAGAAAACGCGTCAACCAATCAAGCATGCTATCTTCCGGCCAAGCTAGCATGGGCGTAACTGTAATTAAAAAGCGCGTCTTTTAGATAAGCATACCTGTAATTTTAATTAATAAATGCATCTTCTAGTCAAATATATATATGCTTCCATTTCCAAACTATGAGTAGTGGAAGAGCCCTCTTTGGCTTTAGGATGTACTATATTTTCAAATTTAGCCTGTTTATAATAAGTATATATATATACATGTAAATTACAGTAGCGCTCTAGCGTTAACTAATTAGTAATTATGATAATACAACATTAACCACCCTTTGGGGTTTACTGCACAACATGATCTAATAATTTGAACCCTTCAATTTTTAGGTCCTCATTTAAACAATCATCGTCACAAGAAATTAACTAAATTTAAAATCGTTTAATCAACTTTTAATAAGCTAATTGTGCTCAAATAAATAGATGAGAACAATTTTTTCAATAAACATTGAAATGATTATGATAATAATAATCAAATGGAAAAATACTTTTAATTTAAATTATTTTTTGTAAGGATGATTTTTGAATGAGAATCTAAAAGTAAACCATTTAGATTATGGGATTGTGTTCAGTGATGGGTCAAAAAAATGTGGTTAACGCCGTATTATCTTACTAACATGCAATTAGTTCTAGAGCATTTTTGTATATATTAATATTATATATAGAAAGGAGTGCTCTAAAGCTAATCAGTTAGCAAGCTAATACGAAGTTAACCATACTTTTGAGCCCACCACATAATTAATCTTATAACCCGAGCCATTAATTATTTAGGCCGTGCATCAAAGATCATCATTGCAAAAAATCAACTAAATTAAAAATCATGTAATCATCTAATTAAGATCAAATAAATAGACGATCAATATTTCGATAAAAACATATAAATAGTTATTATTATAATAAAATGGCTAAATAACTTTCGATTTTAGAGATTTTTTATAAGGATGATCTTTGAAGTAAGACCTAAAAAATAGATGGTTCAGATTTTGAGATTATATTGTGCAGTGGTTCCAACATAGTAGTTAGCTTTATATTAACTTACTAACTAGTTAGTTTTAAAGTATTCTTAATATATATATATTCGACAGTTCAAATTATTAAATTGCAGTTTGATCCACATGCAAACCCATTTTATTCTTATCATAATTGATCTCTCTTAAGAATTCCTCCTAAATATTATATATACAGTTTTTCCTACATAATAGCGGGATTCATCAAACTCCGCTTAATTGGAAGATAGAAAATTATGGGGAACATGCATGTATAGGCCAAAAATGAATGTTAATAACTTGGACCAATGTGGCTTATATATTTATATGTTTTCTTAAGTAAAATTTTGTTGTACCTACTTCATTAAGATAAGTAAGTAATTAAATTTCGGATTTCGAAGGTTCAAAAATATGGAAATTTCCTTCGAAAGATTTTCAATTTCGTTAAAAGTTTAAACTAAAACAATTAAAACTTTTAACAAAATTTTGACAATTTTGATTTGGTAATATTTCGAAACCTCAAAAAATAGAAATTTCATAAAAATTTCGAAGAAATTTTCGAAATTTAATTCCTTAGGTATTGGGGAAGAAAATTATGATGAAAATGGATGAGAACATCGTAGAATTAGCAGCAAAAATGTTAATTAATGCATGCCTGCAGGCTTCTGTATGTAGTGAAAGCTAGCCTCTTGACATAGAGCCTGCAGATTAAGGTAATGGTTGCTCGATTATACCACTGCAATACAAAAGCCTTTTCATGACACCTAAAATATGTCATGGACGGCGTTAATTTTTATATTCAAACGCCACAAGTGACGTACGTT
Source organism: Dryas drummondii (assembly GCA_003254865.1). Lineage (NCBI taxonomy): Eukaryota > Viridiplantae > Streptophyta > Magnoliopsida > Rosales > Rosaceae > Dryas > Dryas drummondii. The sequence continues at coordinate 2,482,328 of QANW01005609.1, forward strand.
GTAAATACAGAGGTCATATATATATATTAAAAGACGAGTTAAATTACTTGATTAAGTTAATGAAGTATGTGCCAATGTGATTCTATGCAAGTTTATAATTATTTTGTACTTAATTACTTAGTTAATGAAATGTTATTTCGTGATATGTCTTATTGGATAATTTTATACTAAAATTATTCCACCAACTTATGGGATGGAGCTAGCTAGCTAGGAGTACTTGACTAGTCGTACTAATTAAATTCAGAATAGGTAGATATATTTAATTATATATCTATTATTATATATGCATGGCATAAAAAATCAAACTTCCACGTAAGCTTTGTAATCAAGCAAGGGGATGAAATTAAATTAGTGTTACCCTAAAACAAAAGGTGATCGATTAAAGAATGATTAAGGTGGAAAATTAAAATACAGCAAGCTAGCTTTTCTAAGCAAAATTAATAAAAGATTGATGAGATTGGTCCTTGATGTACGTACGTAACCCAGGGAGGGACCATGCAGACCTAGGAAACAAAGAAACATTGTGATTAATTTAATGTCTACCAACTCATAATAATATCTCGTAACTAAAAGCTAGCAACTGTTAATTTCATCTCTTAATATGAAACTGGCTGGAATTTAATAAAGAGAAAATTTCATGAATTAATTAGTTTAAAAAGTAGATTAAATTTATAGCGCATATATATATATTATTTTTGATCTAGTACAGCAAGGGCTGTTCATTGGGAAAAGCACAGTACACTCCAATAATTGATGTGCCATTTCAATCACTAACAATAGACATGTCTTGGTTATACCTAACTGACTAGCTAGCTAGCTAGCTGCATCAATATTGTCGATTGCCCAATATTAAAAATTAGGATTTTATACTGATCGATAATTCGATCGTATAAAGCAAAGAATAAACAACATAATGCAGCTTAATTAATAATTATAATGAACAAAATTGAACTGGACTGTACTGTTCTATGCATGTACGGAGGCCACCACAGATCTGAAGATTACATGTCGTTTAAGTCGTACTATGAACATATAAATCGATCTCTACAAACGCCAAACTGTATAATTGCAATACTGCTATATATCCAATATAATTTAATAAAATTTAATAATAACTCAATCACTTCAATTCAGTACGTACGGTCCATTAGGGAAAACTATATATACATCAATTTTGAACTTGATGGTAAAATTTGACACAGATCTTAAGAATTGAAATGTGTGAAGGCTGACAGGGATATATATTATAACTCATTATGGACTATGGAGATCGGGCCCTCTCCAAATTTATCTTGTCATCATGTGCAGTAGTGAATCTAGAAATCATTGTTTGTGGGGGTCAAGATTTAAATTGAGTGTGTGAAAGTCAACGATGATGACACATTTTGTGACGACGAGTTCCACCACATGTGTGAGAGTTGAATTGAGTTTAGATGAGACTAAAGTTAAATTGGGTTTGGTTTTAGGACCCTATTAATTCTTAATATAAAAAACAAAAAGAGGTTGTCCACATATGTGCTCTATAAATGTTAAGTCTTTTAGTTTTTGTTTTTTAAATAAAATTGTCAAAACGACGTCGTTTTGACAAGTATATCTAAGTAAAAAATAAAATAAAATCGCACCTCCTAAACACATGATCCACTCTCTTTTTATTCTCCTTACCTCTTTCAAACATTTTTACAAACACCTTCCACCATTTCTTACTCATGTAACTTCAAGAAGAAGCCATAAATTATGGGGTCAAAATTTTTCATCTAGAAGGAGATTTATGGGTTCATAGGATCAATTGACCCCATTGACCCTACCTTGAATCCGCCAGTGATCATGTACGTGATCATGCATATGCATATTATAGATCCAAAAAAGACACATTAAAGAAATGTTATAGCATGAAAGTGCTTCCATGATCCAAGGACTCTGTCTAGTGTATGCTCCTAAAATTTTAAACGTGCCCGTCTCAATTTATTTCTACCGAAGAGATTAAAAAAAAAAGCTAAGCCATATTAATTCGGAGGGTTTGAACTGCAGCCCAAGTATGAATTTATAGGATGGTCTGTTATTATCTATGGGTTTAAGTCGGGTCGATCGACCTTGACTAATAGTCTAATATAATACATTTTTTGTACTTATTTAATTAATATTCCTTTGCTTTTTTTTTTTTTTCTAGACAGAGTGGCAATAGTAAACTAGTTATATTAAAATATCATCTAGCTCCCATGAACCAATATATTCGAAACCTTTGTTTGAGTATCACTTCATGACAGGCCACAAAAATTAGTAATTAAAGGAATTAAAAATTATAAAACTAATAAAATAATACATACATAATTCCGACAAAAAAAATATATATATATACATACATTATTAAGCTAATAAATCAGTCCATAGTCCTTTCAAAAAATGAATCAGTCCATTAATTGTTACAAAGCCGCTGGACTAATATGCATGGATATCCTTAATTTCTAATTAATTAGTTATAATTACCTCTTCACATTCAGATTTTGATGCATATTCAGCTTTAAACTTTAATTTATAAAAAAACTGTGGAGTACGTCATTGATATCGACTTGTACGTATATATCTCTGATTAATAATACAATCATCAGTGATCAGATCCCTGAGTGGTTGGCCGGCCAGTTTTCTCCATTGGCTAAGTTGGGCTGCTATTTTCTTTTACTTTTTCACGTTTAAAAGAAAAAAAAACATAATGAGGGTAAAATGAGAAGGTCATGGAAATTTGTTAAGGAGAGAGAGATCGAGTGATGAGCAACAAAGATTTAGGAGAGTGTATGAAAATAATTGTTAGGTATACGACCTCTTTTGAAATAATAAAACAAACATAAAAATAAAAGAAAAATAAAAAGTCAACTCCATATTCCCTTTAAATTATTTGGATTTATAAATGGAAAAGTGCAATTAAGAGGATATATAGCCCGTAGGTTGATTATTGTTTGGGCACAAGTTTACAACCCAGAAAAATTATTTCAAATGGAATATTAAGACTTCAATATATATATATATAATTAATTTTGGGTTTTGGACAATGTTCCATTAAACGAGTATCCTTTCACATAATATTGTTCTTGATTGTGACCCGACAGCTATTGTTTGGACATCAATCTTCACTCTGCACTCGCTGAGATAGATTACCTTTGGCATACCTTTGCCATGAATATTATGATTAGCAGTCTCATATCATTTACGATTGAGAGTTGAATGATGTCCATTATATAAACACCGCCCTAACATACCCACACATATATAATAATATAAAATTTTGCATCTTAATTAATTAGTAGTAGAAAAGTAAATCCATAATCGAAACCCATTATATGTCATACGTGTCGTTCAGGCACAAAAGAGTTTGTGCCTACCGAATTTGTTGAAAAGATGAGTAGTTATTGGATGACATGCACATATATATGGTACGTATAAGCTAGGCTAGCTAGCACAAAAGTGTGCATATGGATTCATATAATATTTTGAATGTATGGGGATCGAGCCATATTTGAATGGACATAAAAAGACTAGCTTGGAATATTGTAAAACTCTACCTTATAATTAAGTCATAACTGCATAACCCATGCCGCCCCTACAAAGTGATACAAACACATCTATTAATATTAGCTATGGTACTCCACCTAAACCTACTTAGGTATCTAGCATCACATTCAAAATGAATTGATAATGGAAGAAAATACTCAACAGTCTATAAACCACTACTTAACCAAGACTATATATTTTAAATGTGAAATATTGTTCCTAATATACCCCGCATATGTGACATCACTCAAGTTATTTACGTACATAAATAATTTATATTAAATGACGTTATAGCACGCGTAGCCGTTGAGTCTACATGTGTATAACCATGCATGTTTAATACCAAAACAGAAATTTGAGCATATATGTATTCAACTTAAAATTAATTGAGTGAAAAAGTTCAAACACCTTATAAACAAGTAAACAACTAAGTAAAACTATATTTTTGAATGTAAACTGGATATTTCATGATTTCTTAACAATATGAGACAAATTGTAAATTTGGAGTCTTTTTAGTCGGTTAGAGAATGAACTATATATATATATATATATGTCCACCTCATTTTATTGACTCATTCTAATTAATAATTAAGGAAACTAATTGAAGTTTGGCCGAAAATTAAGTCAATCGATAAATTATCATTTCTTCGCTACCATCCTCTATTAATTAATCTTAGTGGTATTTTCCTTCTATCCGGTTGATTCAACTAAACTAGCTACTTCATTTGACCTTTTGATTAACTAAGACCTCCAATATTAATACTTAATTAACGGGAACTTTTATTATTTATATATAGAAGCCTCATATAAGTACACGAATCTAATTATGAGAGAGTTTGAGAATTGGGTTGTGCTTATTGCATGGTTGTAGATTTTGATGACTGTGAGTTAAATTGTTGGTAGAAGAGTCCATTAACTTTAAGGTACTGACTGTACAAAAAGTAAACTAAAAATATTCAATTTTATAAATTTATTTTTAAGTTTAATTTTAAGGTAAAATCAACTCATCTACAACTCTAAATTTAATTTTTAGGTAACATTAACTCATCCATAACCACAAATTTAATTTTCAAATAATAAAAACCCACTCACAGCCCAAAACAACTTCAATACTATGCAAACAAATTTAATCATAAAAAGTTTTAATTTTCACGTGCAGTTTTAGTTTTCACCGCAGTTTCAATTATGGATAATACTCTTACAAAGTTGCAGTTTTAGTTATCTCACAGTTAACAAACTCAAAAAATCGTAGTTTCAGTTTGTATTTTCATTTTACAATTTCAGTTTATAATTTCAATATTTTTCTAGATTTGAGTTCCAGATCTTTTGACAAAAAAAAAAAGTTCCAGATCTGTGAAAAAGAAGAACAAGATCGAAGATGATGAAGAGGAAATATAAAAGAGACATTGCAGGGAGAGAGATAAGAGGAAAGAGAAAGACAAAAAATAAGAGATAAAATGACAACTGACCATATTTCAAAATAAGCCATCTGACACCCACTATTGCAATGCAACTAATAGTTACCTTATTGTTAAATAAAATGAATTGGTGCACTAAATATTAAATATGATGCATAACATGCACCCTATAGTAATTAATTCTTCTTAATATTGGGTTGGTGTACAAGAAATATATAGACAACCATTAGATAATTGGGTTTTAGTGGAGCTGGCGGATAAGGCAACCTAAACGAAATATAGAGACTGCATAATTAGATTCTTCTATATCTTTTATTTGAGTAATTTTGTCAAAAATTATTATTTGAGAAATATTAGATATACAAACTATATATAATCTCAAGAAAATGGTTTTAAATTTGAATTTATATGATACTATTTAATTTATGATTTATAGGTTCACTCTAGACCTTACAAATTATAAAAAGTTGTCATGTCTTATATCACATAAGTTGTGACATTACAAACATCACTACCCATAAATCTGCAAGGTACCTTTTTTACTCAAATGTAATACCAACTTGAGAGTTAAAGTAGTCTATAATATGATCCTTAAATGACTTCAACAATCATAAGCTAATCGGTGAAATTAACATTTATCTAATCATTAATCAACTCGTGTCAAAATTTGTTAACTGATCATCAAAAACATGTTCGCATGATGATTATTGCACCTAAAATTATATATGATTATAATTAACAAACCATATTTCACTTACAGTAGTGCTAGATATACCACATTTTTATAGCATAATTTCATACCACCTTATGTGGCAACTTACATGGCATTCATACATTAGATACTAAAAAATAAAAATAAAAACCCAAAAAAGAAAACAAAAACTCTGTCCAATAAAATAATGACACATGAGATAATATAAGAATGTGGTAAGTATAGCATTATTGTTTCACTTATTCATATATTAGTCCGATTATAATTAATAAATAAGTTCTCATATCAAATATCATATTAATTAATAAAGAAAAGTTAATGATAGTAATTAAAAACCCTAATATATATATATTGTTATTTATACAGTAATATAGAATCTACTTTTATCAAATAACCACTCATTTATTTTTTGCTGGAAAATAACCACTTCTTTGATTAGTCGACAGGGTATTTTCACCATTTTTTTCGCAACTTATGTGTAGGCTTAGTCAGAAAAAGAAAAAGAAAATGAAAACGTGAAAATAAAATTCTAATATCTTTGTTCACTTTTGGGGCAAAAGGCATAAAGACAGCGTTAACCTGTAGCCGTCGGGGAAACAAATTCGTCATTCAAATTCATTTTCCGCGTACTTTTCTTAGTCTTCAAAGTTTTAAATTTCAGCCGTCCATATTTTCCTAGGTCAAGTCAGACTCAATACTACCCGTACACGTGTACATGGCAGACGCTTTCCGGACTCTACTTAGCGCCAAATTCCACTCGCATCGCTTTCCCAGAAGAAAACCTAAGCCGCTCTCCATCCAACGGCTGTCAACCACTCCCCACTCTTCTACCCAATTGCAACCGTTAAACCCACATTTTAATCTGGTTCGTTGGATTGCCAAATGCGAGCATCTCGCCCTCCATTATTTAGTAAATTCAATTTCAAAAAAAACATCGAGAGGGAGAGAAAGAGAAAAAGACTGATAGGCTGATAGCCTAAGCGAGGTGGCCCTATCTTCCCTAATCTTCCGAATCTCCGATTCCGTTCAGTCTCTCGCACTATCTGATCGGATTCGGGATTTGCAGTAGCTTCAAATTAAGCATTTCCGATATTTTCTCATACATATTGTTAATATTACGGTTGATTTTTTGGTATCGGCAATCGCCGCCGAATCACCGTCGGTCCGGGACGGTTTCCGGTGACGACGACTTGAGCTCAGAAATGGCTCCGTTTCGTCGTTGATAATGTGTATATTGTGTAATAGTTTTTTCATTTTGAGCATTTTGTTTGGGAAATCGAATGTGAATTGGGAGGAGGCCAATTGTGTGTGATAGTGCTTGAATTTTGAGAATAATGGAGCAGAACGAAACGGTTTCCGATATCGCGCCGAAAAAATTGGCGAGACAACTCGATTTTACGGCGGCGGCGTGTAAAGCGTCGGCGGTGGCAAGTGCGATAGCGACTGCGAATAAGACGTCGTCGTTGGCGGCGGCGAGTGCGATTGTGTCGGCGAATAAGACGTTGATGGCGGCGGCGAATGCGGTGTTGTCGGAGCACTCGAGAGCTCAGGCTCAGCTACAGTCACAGCCACAGGTGCAGCAGTCACAGAACTCACCTGCACAGTTGCAGTTGCAGTCGCCGAAACAATTACCGGCGCAGCAGGCAATTCCTCAATTTCAGGCAAGGCCGCCATCGAGTGCGGTGTCGCCGGCGAACGGTCGTGTTCCGCACCCGGTGTACAAGCTTTCGCTATCCGCACCGGGGTAATTGTTCTTGGACTATCTTTCATATCGTTAGAAATTTCATGGAATTTCAATTTAGGTGTTGAATTTTGCTATTGGATATGGGAAACATTGAAATGGTTAATAGGCTTTGCTGTAGAGCTAAACTTTATGTACTTGTGGTAGCAAACTAGTGCAAAATAGGTATGGTATGTTTGAATGGTAAATGTGGTTGCTTAGGGAGTTTGTACTGTACATTTATGAGTAAATTTGTTTATAATGTTTGGATATGCTTTTATTAGTCATGCACACCCATAAAAATTTATTTTAAACTTAAAGTTTAGCTATCGTAATTATAGAAAGGTGTTGGCTCTGATTTTCACATTCTATATGATGTTAGGCTTATATGATTTACTTCTCAAGCTTGTTCACCTTTTCTTTTTCAATAAACATATGTTTTAAGCCGCTTTATTATGATAGTTTATTGTATTATATTGTTCTTGACCTTTGCATGCATGTATTTGTCTTCAGCAAACAAGAGTCTCCTATATCACAGTCTCCCATATCACGCATACGCGGTGAAGGAAAAGATGGTACTCCAAAGAAGCAAAAGCAATGTAACTGTAAAAACTCTCGGTGCCTGAAGTTGTAAGGACATCTGCTCCTCTTTATAACTTTTACCACGAAGAATGCTCCATTTGTGGTTTTCTTGGGGATCTTGTTAATCTGGACTTAGATACCTAACCTCCCCTCCCCTTGTGGATGATGTCTTAACTTCACATCTGGAGAGTGATAAAGATATTGCAGATATTTACATTTCTGGTCCTATAGACTTCAACTCCCCATTGCATATCTTGTTGATTCTGTTATGGAGTACAACCTTGAAATTCATTGTAATAATTTCACGTAGACTTTCTATTAACATAGTTTTATGACGGATAGATGTCAAAATGCTTTATGATGGGATAACACAGCTCACTTCTGGAAAGAGTATATACAATATAACTTCGTGTTTTCCTTCACGGAATATGTCATAATGCATGAATTGGATGAATCACATCAGTGCTCTTCCTCCTCTCAATCTCTCTATCTCTCTCATGTTTTTGGTTTTTTCCCCCTTGAAGGTGTACATATCTTCTCTTCCTCATGATACAGTTTTATGTGGTCCATTGACATGTAAACAAACAGATTTTGTCAATGATTGTTTCGTTTGCTCATGTAAACCTCAGAACTTGAATGTGAATTCTCTCTAGATGTATATTGGAACACTTCTAGACCTTCGTACGATATTTTCCTTGATGTATATGGGAACAAAATAATTTGTTGAATTAATGGTTTAAGTTGATAAATCCACTCAGCTTGGAGTGTCCTTAAAAGAAAATCCAGTTTCAGTTAGAATATAAAAGTGTTAACATTGTTTCTTTTTTAGTATTTTACTTATAAAAAAAATTATGCCTACGTATGTGGCACATCAATCTCTTCTGCACATTCTTTTTACTACCTAGACTAAAAATTTGATCATTTTTAGGTACTGCGAGTGCTTTGCAGCTGGAATTTATTGTGAAGGTTGCAACTGCTCAAATTGCCACAATAATGCGGACAATGAAGCTGCTAGGCAGGAGGCAGTTGGAGCAACTTTAGAGCGCAACCCACATGCATTCAGACCAAAGATTGCTAGCAGCCCACATGATTCTCGTGATGGTAGAGTATGTAATCTTACTCATTTATAGCTTGATCAGTGCCCTTGCATTGACTTTAACTCAATTCTTATGCTTATTCATCCTAGTATCAAACTAGTTAACAAAGCAATGCCTTGTGTCACTGCATAGAGAGAAGCAGGATCAAGGAGTTGCAAGTGTAATATGTTTAATAATTTTTAGTAGAATCATTTAAATTTTTAGGTCAAGCATATTGTCTTTTGAAAGCTCAGCATGGATTAATAATTTCTTAGAACAAATTCAGGAAGATGCTGGGGAAATTCAAGCAACTGGAAAGCACAACAAAGGATGTCATTGCAAGAAATCAGGGTGCCTCAAGAAGTATTGTGAATGCTTCCAAGCCAATATTCTATGCTCTGAAAATTGTAAATGCATGGACTGCAAGAACTTTGAAGGAAGTGAAGAAAGAAGGGCTCTCTTTCATGAAGACCAAAATACTATGGCCTACATGCAACAGGCTAATGCAGCCATTAGTGGGGCTATTGGATCCTCTGGCTTTGGGACCCCTGTGGTTTCCAGAAAAAGAAAGAGTTACGAACTCTTTTTTGGAGTTGAAGCCAAAGATCAACCCATTCACCCGATTACACATCCTCAGAAGGTAGATTTTTCTTAGATTACTTTGATAAATAACTTTTAATTTTTGATAATTTAAACTTCAAACTGATTTGATTAATGTGTACACTTTGTGTGTTTGACATTGTTGTGAATAGTTTGATATGTTGTTCTTGTCAGGCTTCAAAGATTCATGTATTGCCAATTTACCATTAATACTTGAATGACCATAAGTTCACATTCTTTTCTAGCTCATGAAAGGCTATGCTAATGCTCTTCTTGATCATTCTTCTACAGACAGATTTATTGAATATGGCAAATCCTTCTAAGAATAAAATTAGGGTTCAGTACATTATTATTTCTTCCTTTCCATTTCCACTTCCTCTATTTCTTTCGCCAACCGGCTGCCTATTAACTTTTTTTTTTTTTTAATTATGACTTTAATCAGGAGAATCATCTAAGACCTCCTATGGCCTCTTCTTCTCTGTTATCTGTTCCTGCTGTTCGCACTGCTAGTGCAGCACCAGCACTATCAAGATCTTCGAAGTTCACATACAGGTGCGTAAATTTTTTTAACATTGTTAATATAGACCTTTGCTCTATTTTTCCTTCAAAATATAATAATCATCACTTTTCATGACTGAAGATCTCCATTGGCGGATATTATCCAATCAAAGAACATAAAGGATCTGTGCTCACGTCTGGTTGTAGTTTCCGGAGAAGCTGCAAAGGCACTTGCAGGTTTTGGTTCTCTTCCTGATATCTTTGCATCCCATTTCACCTTTCAAGTCCTTAGCTCTTTTTTTCTTTATTTAAGGCAACTTAAGAGACACTGTGAGCTTGAACCCTATGGACCTTGGAAGTAGGTGGATTTACTATTGGGCCATCCCCAAAGTGATTTTTAGCTGATTAGTTGACTGAAATGGCTTTTATTTTTAAGGCGTGGAATTCTATATGGAATTCTATATTTTGCCCAACTAGAACTTCCTTATAATAGTTGTTAAAAGGAAATAACATTAAGAGGCTGTATCTAAAGGGCCTAATGAGTAACTCATGGTTATCGACCAAAATCAAGTATATTTTTCTTCTCTTGTATTTTCATTGTGCCATTTTCACTTCGATTGTCATTTTTTCAGGTTAATTAATAGATTTCTGATTTCAATTTGATTTTCCTGTAGAGGAAATATTTCCGTTTGGCAAGTAGCCAAATCAATACGTATAAGCATCTAAAGGATCTCTTTTTCAGTGATTTAGCATATTAATATTTCCCCCTTGTGAGTTGCTTTAGTGGGAGTTAGATATTTTCCGTTTTTGTCTTTTAAATATGCGATTTGGTTTTGACTTTTCTAATTTAATATGTACAGAAAATAGGCAAAAAGAGTCAGTTGATGAAACTAGTAGCGCTTCATCTACTCAAGAGGAGAAAGAAAGTAAAAAAGAGAATGATATTCAAAATGCTGCGCATGATGACCATTTGGGAGTGAACCAAGCAGATGGAGATGGCAGCAGTGGTTCTGGATCAGATGGAGGTGATGTGCCAAATAGTAGACCAATGTCCCCTGGAACACTTGCCCTGATGTGTGATGAACAAGATAAAATGTTTGGATTGCCAAATAGTGAAGCAACCAATAGTCAAAGCATGACTCAGAAGTCATCTCAGGAGATAGGTTGCACAGAGGTTTATGCAGAGCAGGAAAAGCTTGTCCTGACTGGGTTCAGGGATTTCCTTAACCATCTTATTACCTGTGGGAGCATAAAAGGTCAGCTTCTTCAAGTTCATATTCTAAAGAATCTAAACTAATAATTGTCGAAAACATTGTCTGGGGTTCTCTTGGTTGCCAAAGAATCATCCTGCGCGAAATCTCCATGTGTATTGTGAATATTGTTGAGAACTTGATGCCCTACATATAAAGTTTTCCATATGAGGACACTCTATAAGGTGGATCAGCTGGCTTTATGATGATAGACATTTTTGTATATTCTTCTACCTATTCAGGGCATTGTGATAACTTGGATGATCATGTCTTCTGTTGCCATAATTTGTAGGCTAGTTCTAGAGTGAATCTTCTTTATTACTCACTGATATAAAAGGGTTTCGATTATTTCAAATTCCCTACATCAACACCGAATCTAGTAATCAAAACTAATTTTGAGGATTTTTTTTTTCTTAAGCTCTATCAAAACTTTGGACATGTTAAAAGGGAAACCCAGGGACCAAAAACGTTATATTTTGTGAGTTTTGATGAACTTTATATGTCATCCATCTGTCCAACTAGCCTAACGAGAATGAGTCCTTTGTCTTTTCACCTTGCAGAAACAATGTGTTCTCCCTTAGCCAAAAGGGAGAGGGAAAGCCAAAAGGAATCTGCAGAGGGTGGAACCGCAGAAACTAGCACTGAACCCAGGTGCCAGAAAGAGGCGCACAGCAATGGCATTGCGAACTCTCCTCCTTCAGCAAATGGTAAAATGCCTCAGTCGGTAACAAGAGTCACTTCTGGTGAGAATAGTCTGTCACATTGCCCATTGAAAAATAATACTGGGCAATATAATTAAATAATGAGAGAGAGAGAGAGAGAGAGAGAGAGAGAGAGAGAGAGAGAGAGAGAGAGAGAGAGAGAGAGGGAGTTGTAACTTAGGATAGAAGTAGTTCAAATGTTATCATCGTGCCTCTTTTGAGGCATTTGGGCATGATTTTCTGCCAAATAAATCGACCTTTGGTCTTGCAGTTGGAAATATTCTTGAGAAACTAATCGTCACTAGGCTTTTGTTCTCTGGCACAACTTAAATACAGAAATAGTTCTTTTTAGATTTTGTTATGCATTTTATGCTGGAGTATGATCAAAAGTGAAGTTTCAGTAAATTTTTTGTAGAGTTGTTCTCTAATGAGGTGGGATATATGAGAACTTGCTTCTCATCCGTTTGATCAGATATGTATGATCGAGATACATCTCGATACATTGTTGTTCAAATTTGATCCAACGGCTAAGAATGAGGTCCACAGGGCCTTACTTGAAAGTTGAAACCTTATTAGAATATAATTACAAAAATATCCTTTGATTTTAGCTCTTGAGATCCATGAAAGGACTTCTAAAAAGCCAGTCACAGTACGAGTATAAGGCCGTACGCAGGTGGAGCTTCCTTGCATCTGCATTAGCTGTCTTTTCATTCTGATCGTGTTGTCTGAATGGTGCTTCCTACTGCTTTCGTTTCTTGGTTCATTTTCATTCAAACAAAAAATTTCTGTTTGGTTGCTCGGAAATCTGAGAGAAGGATCTACTATGTGCTTGCCAATTTCCAAAATAGGTTCCCGATTTGTCCAACAAAATTCTTGCCCGTATTCTTAATGAGCCATTTTTAATCTTTTGCCTTTTTCTCTCTGGTTTCCAAATAATTAAGACAAATGAAAGTTTGCAATTTGTTGAATTCGAAGGTCATCCTGGAAAAATTTAAATCTTGGCAGAGTTAGGGTGGGATCTCACATTACAATGAATTTTAAATTCAAGTATAATGTGGTTCTTTCGACCAAGAAAAAAAAAATGTATAATGTGGTTCAATTATATTTTTTTGAGTGGCAATGTAAAACGACCCTAAATTTAGATGATATAGGTGTAAATTTTTCTTTTTTTAAACAAAGAATATATATGTTTATACATCTCGGAAGTCTGTTACTCTCCCTCTAGAGAGCCACCAAACTAATTTATAGTCTAGCGATACTTTCGTCCCAATGTTAGAAAACGTCCCAAGTAAAAAAAAAAGAGAAAAATTTTAAAAAATGACACATATTTTGGGGTCAATATTAGTTTAGGACACGTGTTTGAGTTTGTGTTAGTGTAGGATATATATTTAGAATTTGTGTTATTGTGAGACAATCCGTCAATTCCGTTACATTTTCCGTCCAAATGAGAAATAATTTGGTCATATTAAAGAACATTTTAATTCAATTTCTAATTTAATAAATGGTAAAACTCAAAAATTAAAAATATTAATACTAAAATAAATCAAAATATTTAAAACTAATTTTTTTAGAATTACAAAAGATTAAAATTAAATGACATTAAAATTGAAAATATCAATTCTCAAAACAAAAAATATTAAAACTGAAAACATAAAAAATTAAAATTGAAATAAAATTCAGAAAAGATTCAATTGAAAACAAAAAGAATTAAAAGGGTTAAAAGTTAACACTAAAAAAAAAAAAAAAAGATGAGATGAATGTTGCAGCCCCCTCGCCACCCAGCCCTAACCCACCTCTGGCAATGACTCTCTCTCTCTCTCTCTCTATTACTAGTTATGTGGTTGGTGGGTTTATGGGTTTAGGTTTTGTTTCAGAAAAAACAGAGGTCTGGGGTTGTAGAAATTGGGGCTTGAAATGAGGGAGTCTGATTTGGATTCAGATATAAAGTTTGACCTCTCTCTCTTCTCTGTGCATGCTGGGATTGGGGTTGGGGTTGGATGAGAGGGGGTGGCGATGGGTCAGGGCTGGTGCGACGGGGCTGGGGCTGGAGGGTGCAACAGGGTTGGATGGGTGATAGGGAGGTGGTGGGGCGGACTGGGTGGGGAAGGGAAGGTGGTGGAACGAGTGGGTGGAGGGGAAGGATGGGGAGGGCTGGGCTAGGTTGGGTTGGGTTGGGTAGGGTGGGGCTTGGTTTGGTGGAGAAGGGGTGCTGGGTTTTTTTTTAGTTTTCCAATGTTTTTAATTTGTTTTTAAAATATATTGATGAATTGTCAAATTTGTCCATCAAAATTAGTCATGTGTGTGACACATGATCTATTTTTAACAAAATTTTTAACGAAGTTGACGGATTGTCTTAAAATAACACAAATCCTAAATATATGTCATATACTAATACAAACCTAAACGTGTATCCTAAACTAGAATTGACCCCAAAATATGTGTCTTTTTTTTTAAATTTTCCCTAAAGAAAAAGTGGAACATTTTATTAAATTAATTTCTGTTGGGCTCTCAGGTGTTGAAGCTTTGTGCCTGTTTTGTGCTTTTATGAAAGTGGTTGTTTGACAAAAGAAAAATGTGCAAATTGCAAGCATATAGATTTTATTTTATTTTTTGTGAAAATAATTACAATTATGAAGGTCTTATTAGAGTTGGATCATGGATGGTTAAATCATATTAATCAACGTGGTCAAGTGGGTAAACCATTCTTTATCGGGTCAGAAATGTGACGTGTCTGAATATACAAATCCTTTGCATCAAAGAGAGTATAGTAATTAGTAAAATAAAACGTTTTCTAGTAATTAGTAAACAAACAAATTATAATGACGGAAAATTACACAAATCCTTAATCTCGGACCGAAAAGCATGATTGATGATGAATGATGATTCACTACTCCTCTCTCATCTTCATCTTAATGTTCCTCAGGCCTCTGCACTCCACTCTCTCATGCAACTCACCAAGCACTACTGGCCCACACGTTCGACCTCCTCTGGCCCACACTTGTGTTCGCCAAGCTCTCCTCGCGCCAAAACGCTTTCGCTATAAATACCGGTCCCGATTCCAGATCAGAAGCACCACATCAAACACTGACACTCGAGTGAGCGTAATGGAAGAAGCTGTCGACGTCCAGAAGCTTCGTTCCAAGTTCCTCCAAGTTCTGCGTAGCAGACGAACCGGCGAAGGTGAGCGAATTCAAAACTGGAAACCGTAGATAAGTAATTTTATCTCTTTTCCTGTTTGGCTGGTGAGAAAGTTTAGGGAAAATGGAGGGGAATTTGATTTTCGCTTTGTTAATGCAATGCTTAACTGTTGGTAACGTAACGTGAAACGTTTGAATGCTTTCAGTTCCGTTATCGGTTGAACCGGCCAAACCGGTGGCTAATCCGCTGTTTCAGGAGGCTTCCCCGCCCCGGTTCAGTGAGGTTCGAATCTCATTCCGAGATGACTAACTTTTTTTTTTTTTTTTTTTGTGTGTTGGAAATTGTGATTGTGACATTTCATAAATGTTGAGTTTGTGTTGTTTGGGTCTTTTTTTACTAGGCAATGAACGCTTGTCCCAAGGCCAACATTCCCAATTTGAAGGACAAGCTCCAAGAGGAGAACCTTTACTTGATTACTGAGGTACTTGGAAGCTTTGAGAGCTATTGGATGTCTTGGTTTTAGTCTAAATAATCAAAATATTTAAATTACTGCTAGTGATTTTAGATTTAGTGGGTATGTGTATAATGTTCTTAATATGATTAATGATAGGCAGGAGAGCAAGGGCGGCTACCCGTGTTGATTTTGAGCATGAAGGAAAACAATACCCAGAAAAAGCCTGCTGTTGTTTTTCTGCATAGTACAAACAAGAACAAAGAGTGGTTAAGACCATTGCTTGAGGTATCTATTTTTATGTGAACTTTCAACAATTAGATATTTTGTGTTTTTCAGGGTACAATTGTTAGAATGAGGAATTTACATATTTGTTTTGTTTCTGTTTTTTCTTTTTTCAGGCATATGCTTCAAGGGGATATGTCACAATTGCCATCGATTCTCGCTACCATGGTGAACGTGCCAGAAATATATCCACTTACCAGGATGTGTGTATTTTTATACCTTTTCTTAAGTTTTTATTATGCAATTTTGGCCTATGGGTTGCTAAAAGCACAATATAGATGCTATTTTGTTGCACGTACTGTCACAGAAGTGTGGGTTAAAAGTACTGTTTTCAAGTTCTTTGGTTTTTGGCTTTAAAATGAAGCATCAGACAAGTACTTAATTTGAGAGTGTGAATTCTGGTAGTGGTGCTGAGTTTCACTTTTACATGGTTTTCTCATGACAATGTGAACCAATCTAAGATTGAATGTGGCAGGCTAATTTGGTTTAAGCTAGTAAACACTATTGTGCTATATGAACTTCATCAGTGATTTGGGTTCTTATTCACATGCAGGCTCTCATATCATCATGGAAAAAAGGTGATACAATGCCATTCTTATTTGATACGGTAACTCCACTTATTCTTTTGTCAATCAGATTGTTACTGAACTTGTCAGTCTGTTACCTTCAAGTAGGAGAGTTGATAAGTTGAAATGTAGTCAGTGAAATCAATGGGCTTTAGTTATCTGACAATTTTATTTCATAAAATACATAAATTCCATTATTGCAGGCCTGGGACTTGATAAAACTGGCAGATTATCTATCAATGCAGAGGGAGGATGTAGACCCTACTAGGATAGGAATCACTGGTGAATCGCTTGGAGGTTTGTGAAGCAAAAGTTGATAAGATGGGAACTTGAATATCACCTTTGCTGTGACATGCAAAATTCATCTTCTAATTTTGCGATGCAGGTATGCATGCATGGTTTGCTGCTGCTGCTGACACCCGCTATGCAGTAGTTGTCTCTATAATTGGTGTTCAGGTGGTGTGTCTAATTCATTAATTTTTAGTTTTATCTAGTATGAGTATAAGTTTATAGCTAACTATTTATGCAACTATGACTACAGGGGTTCCGATGGGCAATAGACAATGATAAGTGGCAGGCTCGAGTCGACAGTATAAAACCTGTTTTTGAGGGTAAGACAAGTAGAAAAGTAGATATATATTAGAACAAGGTACTTCTGATTAACTTGTACATGATTAGTTGTGTTATTCTGGTGCATTGTAATAAGCATTCTGGAATCAAAATAATGAAAATGCCTCTCATTCTGTTCATTTCAATCAAAACCTTCTCTTAGTGGTGCTTTTTATGGAGCTATTGTTGTGTTTACTTCTCTGATTCTTTCATTTTCTTGGTTGCACTGCAGAAGCAAGAATTGATCTGGGGAAGAGTGTGATTGACAAAGAAGTGGTGGAGAAGGTTAGTTACATACTTTATACTTATCTCGTCATTCTGGAGAGTCTAATTGATTGCAAATATAAAGTTGGATGGCATCTTACAATGTTACTTATCTGACCAGGTCTGGGATAGGATTGCTCCTGGTCTAGCCACCCAGTTTGATTCTCCTTACACAATTCCAGCTCTTGCACCACGTCCTCTGTTGATTGTTAATGGTAAAATCCTTTAAAGCACTTCAACTTCTAATAATGCATGCATGTGCGTGCCTCTAACATACAACCTATTTGTCTCTTGTCATATCCAAATTCTAATACAGAGCGATACTTTCTTAAGCCTACATGACAATGGATAACCCCTGAAACTTATATGGTCCACTATAAATGGCTACATTGTAGACCTGCAACTCTCTTCTTTTCCTTAAATTGAATCATCATGAAGATTGACTTTTCGCTCGTTCTTAGTGATCACGCATCATGTTTAACTGGAGTACTATATAAACTTTTCAAAAACAATAGGTGCAGAAGATCCTCGATGTCCACTTGCTGGTCTGGAAATTCCCATATCAAGAGCAGGCAAGGCTTATGCAGATGCAAACAGTGTAAATAACTTTAAGGTATGGACCATGGACTTTAATACACACACTTTTTACCATCTTCAATTGCCTTTAATGCCTCTGGTAAAGCAGACTGAAGTCTTCTATTTAAACAAAGTTACCACTTCATCCGGAGCCCATGAATGTGGAAAGCATGATAACGATTCACTTTTAACTCTCTCTCTCTCTCTCTCTCTCTCTCTCATATTTGTTCAGATCAATGCAAATAGTATATTTCCCTTGGCCTTTTTTTCTTTTGGTGATTAACTGCTATTCTAAGCTCTTCATTTCCTTAAAATCCAGTTGATATCAAAACCTGGCATCGGGCATCAAATGACCCCGCATATGGTCGAAGAGGCTAGCAAATGGTTTGACCAGTTTCTGATGGGGGGTGAGGCTGTGTGGTTACAACAGGGCCCTTCCTCTTAAATAAGCTTATTTAAGGGATCCTTCATGGGGCCCATTTCTTAGAGTATTTTTATAATCAGAATCATCTTTTTTTTTTTTTTTTTTTGTCTCAATTGAAGGATCATTCTTGCAAATTAGGAAAATCGGAAACTATTTGACCGTTGATTAAATGGTTACAATTTCAAGTGTTTATCGAAAATATTTTGTTTATCTATTTGTTTCATCACAATTAAATATCTTAATAATTTTTTATGAAAATGATCTTTGAATAAACACCAACAAAATAGACGATTCGAATTGTTGAAATACAACATAGAATGAGCCTTATAAGGGATTCCTTAAATAAAATTATTTGAGAGATCCCTCAACGTAAGGAGCATGGTGGTTATAATAACTCTGCTGTTTCTCCAGTAATTCACTCTCCCGGTATTTAATCATATGTATTTTAGATCCAATTCAATGGGCTCTCGCTCGGTATATGCAATGTAGTTGTGAACTTGTGCTCATATGCAGGAGGGGTTTATGCATGCACTGCCTCTATGATGATGTGGAAACCGTGGTATATGCAAAAGCAAAGTCGAACTAAATAATGCATTTTCACTCAACTCTTTTAATGAAATGTTTTCCTATACACTAGATGTGGAAACACGTTATCAACAAATAAGATCAATCGTCCATTTTCAGTTTGGAAAATCTCTGGAGCTGATAAAGCCACGTGCAAAGTGCAAACAAACCATTCTGGTGCGAATGGTTGGTCGTACTATTTTTGAAAAAAGCTTTTCTGAAATGTGTAATTTTGTTCGTCACAAATGGGGACACTTAACATGTGCCAAGGTTTACATTACGTGCAAGATCCATAAATAAAAAGCTAACATTACAGTTTTACACAAAATCCCGTAACAAGCCGCCTCCTGAAATTGAAGACAACAAATAAATAAACTAGATACACCATAGGATACACACCGCACCACACCACTTCAGTCTTCAGCCTTTCTTGGGCATGGCGGCAAGCCTAGTATACATTCTCGCCATGGAATGGTACCCCCTGATATCACCTGAGCGCAGAAGATTGCCTGCCACACAAGTAAAACCAATTCATGAGGAATACATTAACATTCAAAAATGATGAAAGAGAAGAAGACTGACCGAGTCGCTGACAGAAATACACACATTTAACTCAAATCAAGCACCAACTTTGATGCAAATTTGTTAATGCAAAGATTGAGGCTCTCTGCAGTTTGCTTTACAAAGATAATTTTGACACATAGCAGTCAACATAATACATGAATCAGGATTCCAACATGAATTTCATCTTCCAAGAAGACAAATCCATCAATAAGGGAAAAACTGGGTCTTTGGGAGGAGGCTTCCTAAGAAATTAAGGCAATCATAAGTCAACTATGGTGCACCAGTCTCCTACAACTTTTCGTTTATGTCCTCTCGGTCCACTAGTTTCAAAATCCTAGTTTCCACCCATCCATGATAGGCTGGAATTTTTAATGGCCTTGAGCATCCTCAGGTAAAGAATAACCTTGTATCGTGAGGTTATTGCTTAGCCTCCTCAAATTTGAGTTTCTAGAAATTAGAAATCCAATGTCAATGCTTCAAACGTACAACATGCATGCCAACTTACCTGAATCACAGTTCAGTGGGCTATCAGGTTCTGGATGGGCCATTAAAGCAATTATAGCCCTGCAAACAGATTGGAGTGTCCAAGCAGGGCTCCACGCATTCTTCAAAATATCAAGGCAAATCTCTCCCGTCTGGAATAGAAAACAATTCATTGAAAAAAAAAAAAAAAAAATAGTTGATACACCATTTAGAATACAATATTAATTATTAAGCATAAGTTTCAGGGCTAATTTTCAGTTGGTGATGCTGCAACCAGTTGTAAGAGGATAATCCTGGTATAGCATACCAAGCAATTGGCTGGATCAAATTCTCAGTAGGTTACAGACTATACATTATGGATTTCAAGAAGACAAATTTAAAATAAAGTTTGAGTACTCTTATAGCTAGAGTTAAAAAAGCTTCAGGTAGTCTTAACTCAATAAGATGATAGTCAAAGGAATTTGACTCTTAAAAATCAGTGTCAATGAACATCCCCAGATCAATCCACCACTAGTACATGTTGAACAGATTCACTCAACTCCAACCTACTAAAGTTTGCTAATTTCACAATTTCAACCAAGTTTTGAAGCTTGTGAGTATCAAATTCTGCCCAGATTTCCAGTAGTTCATGAAATCTTTAAAATAAGAAATTCTGCCCAAATTCTGTTCTTGTTCAAACATAAGCTTCATACCTTGAAATGCACATTTGGGTGGAAAATTTTTGTCAAGAACCTGACTTGTGGAGGTTGCAAAGGATATTGCTCAGGAACCGCGAAAGCAAGCTGGAATATACCACCGTCAAACGGGGTCTCTGATGGTCCCTACATACATAATTGGACAAATAAGGTCAAGCAATATAAGACACCAAGTTTTGTCTGTCATGGCCAAGCTTACCTTGACTAGAGCAGTCCATTTAAATATGTTTGTGTCATCACAAACTAACTGAATATCTGGATCGGCGACTTTCTCTCGCTGCACCTCTTTGTATTCCTTGAAAAGCCTGGCCCTTGATGCCTGCACAAACTTAGTTCTTCAAAATGGTTTCACCTTAAGCCTTTTCACTTTTTTAAGAAAAAAATAACATGCATTATACCAATTAGAGACAGAAGCAGAACAGCGGACGCTGTATAATGGCAATACAGCTTAACATTCAAAGAGGATTCACTCCTATAAATTGCAATAGTCTTTTCCAAAAGTAATTATTGTATTTCATGATTTCATCTTGCAGTGTGGTATATGCTACAATTCCACACTATGCAACACAAAATAGTCATTAAAGCTTACCATTCACCATTCACCATTCCAGGACTTCACTGTCTATTTCCTCTCCACATTTCATCTCTAAGATCTATAGCAGCCTAGCAGGCAGCTAAACTTCACAACACAAACCCTGTTTTTTCTCCCTCCATAGGAAAAGAGTGCAAAACTGAACTGGTATGGATTTTAGAATACCTAAATTCTTGTTTCCTAGTGATCTCTCAAACAAAATCTCCTTTCTCTTTTTCATTCTACCATTTTGTGTCCCTTACCCACAATTTATGTTTGACCGGACAAACTCTGCTAGTCTGCTCCCTATTTCTCAAACCCATATCCATTCCTCCACATCTCACGGTTGTACATTTAAACCTCATTTTTCAATACTCCTCCCTCTTCCCCAAGTCATTTTCAGCCAAAAGGGAGAGATTTACCCCATTTGTAGTAAATTATAAACTTGAAATCTTTTAGACCATTTGTAAGTCCATGCAAATATCCACAGTCCCTCTCTGAAAACCCCAGTAAGACAAAAAAATGAAATCTTTTACCAATTTGTTAACTTAGAACCATCATATTCATGTATATTCTTAAGATAGAGCATTCTGATAAGCACCCATAGACAAAAACAAAAACAAAAAAAACCCAAAAAATAAAGCACTTCAATTAATTGTAGCTAACCTGCATGTTAGTGGTTGATCGGCAATCTTAGATACACCACTGCACCGCAAAGCCCACAAATTCTGAACAGGGTCCGATCATTTTTACGTGCATAAAATAAACAACAAATAATCAAACAAATATAACTTTTTACGTCCACGCTGGTAATTTCAGCTGAAAGTTCAATAACATCACACACATCCAAACTAAAAGCTCTGAAAAATCCAATCAATACAATCCGCTTGAGGTGCAAAGGAACAAATATATTACGAAATTCAGAGATAAAACCGTAATTTCAGACGCATAAAATTCAGAATAAAACAAAGTTTGATTTTTTTATAAAATTCATAGCAGTATTATTCGAACCATGAACTAAAGATCTGAGAAATTTACCTTCTACGGTGAGAAATAGCAAAGAGACTTGCTTGCTCGGGAGAGATGAAGATCGATGACGGATTTCTTTACCAGGGGGATAGGAATTGATTTGTTTTTTTTTTTTTTTAATATGGTACGAGAAGGAGTATGGTAAGGGAACCTATTTTCCAATAACCAAGAGCCACGCGCATGGACTCTTTTTGGGGTCAACTTGACTATTTTTTTTTTTTTTGCAATAATTGTTTTTATCTTTTATCTAAACGAAATAATTGGGTTCTTTTGATACAACCAAAACAATCGTTATCAAATACTCAGTAATCATCACTTGGTTATCAACTTATCATAGAGCGAAAATTTTTTTGCTTACCTATCCATAAATTATTTATTAAACATAAATATGCATGTAAAAACTCCCATAATCTTATCTATTTATTAAACATTAAATTGGAGAAGTCATCCATTATATATTACAAAAAGAACAATTTTGCTCACCACATTTAATTATGGTGTAATATTATCATTCCGATTATATACATTAGTTATGGATTAGTTTTTGTAATAAACACGACCACATATGTTGATTAACTATAACATAATACATGACACGCAGACACATTGCAATAATAACTCTATACATTTTCCTTTATTAATTATAATGTTATACATCATAGTTAAAAATAGCAAGCTAAATTATCCTGAACCGATATTATGTACCGTGTGTGCATTATAGTTAATTTGCTAATAACTGTTTAGAAAAGTGTTGGATTCCGTGTTCAATTTTGTGACAAAGCACAGATAAAATAAATATATACATCTATTACATATAAATTTTTCTCCCATACATCACTCATCACTCCCTAGACAATAGAAAAATTAGAAGCAGAAGGGAACGTTGAACTTTGATCGTAAAAGAACAAGTGATCTCTTGAAATTTTGTAATTACGTAGGTTGACCTCTTGAATCCTTTGACAATGTCAAAGCAGGTGGGCCGCAAAGAAGTTGCACCATCTCTTGGATCAGATCATTCGGTTTCGTTTAGTCTAATGCGTTAAGAGGAGTCAACATGCGACCTGTTAGTGGCCAAATATTTACAGCGTCAAACAAAACGCAGCACAAAACTCAATAATGACAATCCAGTTTTTGACTCTTGGAAACTACAAACAGATTCAGCCACCTTCTAAGACCAAAACATAAACCAAAAATATATATTAAACGTGGAGATATAAGGTTGGAGAGTAAAACTAAAAGGGCAAATCTCATAAATTCAATCTAAACCACATGGAGGTCTCCCAATTTTGTTGGGTTTTTTCTACAAAGAATGTACATGATCCCAATGCCAGACAAGCACAAACCCAAACATGGAGCCAAAAGCCCAACAAAAAAATTATATATATTGAGGAAAGACCAAAAATGGAAAAAGGAATAGAAAGAAAAAAAAAAATTAAGAAGCTGCCCAGAATAAAGGGGGAAAAAGAAAAAAGATGTGAAACCAATAATAACTTCAGATGCTACCAGCACTGCCAGGCGTGGTTTTTGTTGACTTCAGTTTCGCAAAGTCAACAAGGTCTCCGAATAGCTTATCCTCTGGCCTGGATGGCTTGCTAGGTGGAACATATGATGGAGTGGAAACCTGGTAGGAGTTGCCCATACCATTATTGTCTCTAACAGAAAGACCGTACATTTGCTGCTGAAGGGCATAATGTTGTTGCTGTTGGTATTGCTGTTGTTGCTGCTGTTGGTAATGCTGTTGTTGTTGCTGTTGGTAATGCTGTAGTTGTTGCTGTTGGTATTGGTGTTGATGCTGCTGTTGCTGTTGGAGTTGATGTTGTTGCTGATCATAGCCATAGGGGCCCATTTGATTACCATACATTTGTTGAGGATACATAGAATTCATCTGGCTTGCTTGAATAGCCTGTGGTGTCATACCCATATAAGGTGGCCCTTGGACTGGTTGAGGGGCAGGCAGACCTAACTGATTGCTCGGGCCAACCTGGTGATTGATTGCTGACAAATGGGTGCTTGTAATTGGCTGGATATACATACCTACTACCGGGTCCTTCCCTGTCAGTTGAGGTCCCCCGGGTTGGAAACCGCCCTGTGCGCCAGGTGTAACTGTAACTTGCATTGATGGTTGAGCGTATGGAGAACCTGCAACTGGGCTACCATCATCTGTTGCGTGAGCTTCCCAAGGGGGTGGAGGTAATGATCCACTGCTTGGTGAACCTGTCCAACCATGTGAAGTGATAGAGCTTGTTAATTATGATACTTCTGAGAGCATAGTATGCATAAACATTCTTTATGGTCAATGCAATCACTAATAGCTGGCACATCACTGGAACTGTCAGGAGAAATTAAAAAAATAACACTGGTGTATCAAATAAATTGGAAATCAATAAATGACTTTGCCTAGAAAAGATTGATAAAGAAGTGAAAGTAATGTGTCATGCTGTGATTGCATCTGCCTAAATGCAAAAGAATGTGAATGCAAAGTTCTGTGCTGACAGCCCAATATTAAGACTGAAATGCAAAAAATCTATTAAAAAGTGCACCAAGGACAGGCGAAGACGGCTTCTGCAGTTGCTGTGGCGACATAATCTCACCATTCCAGGCAGAGCCAGCACCTTGTGTGTACAGTGACTGCTCATACTCTGGTGCCCCCATGTTTGGGACACTTCCATTTGGGTATAATCCTCCTTCTGGAGATTGAAAATTCCGCTGCTGTTGGAATTGGGGGGGTAAAGGATTGGTTTGTCTGGCCACATTACCAGAATGGGTATTTACAGAATTTGGGACATTGTCAGAAAACATGTCCATAAGAGCAAGGGCATTATGCGCATGAGATACAGGAGTAGTTGACAGTTGTTCCCCCACAGGAACGAGAGCCAGTGAATTATCTGCCTTTGGTGAGTTAAAATCATCTCCGCTAAGAAGATCCATCTTGGGATTGACCTTTATTGGAGGTGCAGATGGACCATTAGTAGCTGGAGGTGCATCAAGCAATAACTGATTAAGTGGATTAGCACCTGCACCGGCACTTGAGGTGGATCTGAAAAAAATTACTGCCATTACAGCTCATATATAGAGGGTATCCAATCAAGAAATCAATTTTATTAAAAATAATCTGAACTTCATTTCAATCCCATCAAGCTGATTTAATGGTCACATAGAATCTCAATGGATTAGTCACCGTATAATGCAGTGAATGTGATCTGGTTAAAACCTAATTACCTCCCATCAAGCTGTTTTTTGTCATTTCCAGTGTCAACAAGAGGACCAACATCTACAAGCGCTCCAGTGGTTCCGGGCTTGGATTTATCTGTTTTAAAAGTTCCTGAAGCAATGGCTTCATGCTTGGCTAGGAGGCGTTGCAAGTCATCATTCAGTGCTAGACCTTGACACAAAAGTGATTCATCCCTACCAAAAAAGAACTTTTCAAAAGTAAAGAAATAGGCAAAGATTACCACGAATCAAAAAAAAATATTTATATCAATAGATTATATCCTCATATTGTTTCATAGAGCTCTATCACTCAAGCAAATCTTATCTGGCTCCCTATTAACGTTCAACCATTGTCTTTTCCTACATATAACCTTTCCCTTATTTTTTTAGTGGGAGCATTATGCCTAACCTTGTAAGTTACCAATAGCACATATCCTCATAATGTTTAGTCGATGATGGAGCTATATCCCTCACTCAAAATACTTTCATATTATTCCCTATAAAGCTCAACCCTTGTCTTGGCCGGTGTAAAACCTACCTTTTTTCCCCCCTTATTAGTGGGGCCACCATGCCTAACCTAAACCACAAGTCCAACACAACAAATTATGTCTTCAATAATAACTTTCAAAATTATTTGGTTGCTCTTTAAACATTTTGGAGCAGTGAATATCCAACAACACATATCATTTCCAAACCTCCCTTTCAAAGAAAATTGTCAGGACAAACATCTACATCATGCCCATATAACTATGAAAACAAATACACACATTTAAAAAAGAAAAAAGAAAAAATAAACTCTTTAAGGTCCTCAAAAGAGGTCTTGTTCCTCTGTCGTTTAGGTTATATATCTCACATTTAGGTGTAATTCACCTTATTAATGGTCATCTGACAATATAACACACTAGACTGTTTAGGAAGAAAACATTACCCTATTTTGTAAAATACACACACACAAAAAACGAAACTGATACAGAGTTTTGTAATATATCATTTCAAGGTAAAGAAACCTCTACCATGCCATAAAACTCAAGTCGCTTTGTTTAAAGTCTTCCTCACCTTCTAAGAACAAAAAATACCTAATTTCTTCTTTAGCATTTTCATATTGGACAAACATGAATCAACAATACACACGTGTTTACATCATGCAACAAAAAGAATGTACACGCGTCAACTGCCATAATATTTAATAAAAGGGTAGTGAAAGGAGTTTGTGGTCTTACGAAGTCGAATTAACAAGGTGTACCACTCTCTGCTTATATGTACGACACTGTTCAACCAAATCAACAATAACCTCCTGCCTAAGTCCCTGCAAATTGAAAAATATTTGAGCAACATGCAGATAGAGATTGAATTTAAGACTTCCAATAGATACTAACATAAGTTTTAGATCTAGGACAATACCAAATTAAATATGTTAAAAGTATCCCAATGTCAACTGTGTAGATGTGCATCAAAATGTCATCTCGGAGCTTGCATGCTTTAAGTACTTTCATCAGATTACTAAATCATATCAAACTACAATAGATTTCTTTTTTTGTGGTATCACTCAGAACAACTCTGGGCATGAACTACCAAAAGTATCCTTGTAAAAAATCTTGACATAAACTTAAAATGATGACAATGCCACTTATATATCTCTTAGTCAATGTTTCTAAAGAAGCAAAATAGTTTGCTGCCTCATCTCCTCCAGATACTCTACAAAATCTTCTTCATTCCTAGTAATTCATCAATTGTAATTCAAGCACCTTCCTCAATGTCACATTTCCCCATAGATGATTGTATTCAATGGGATACAGTACCAAATACATTCAGCTAAGTAGGGTTTTCCTGTAGAGATATGATATATTATCCTGTAACAACAGATTACTAGTACAATTTTGAACCATCAATATTTTAACATATCAAGTCCATATCTTGAGGAACTAATGTCATAAGAAATTAAGAATCTCCATTCCACTATGCACATCAACATAAATATGTTCGGTTTTGACAGGTTCAACGACATTTTAGTGGCTTTCTCTGTTATTTCTCAGTGGCACCAAAGGGATTTAGAATTTTTTTCCTTTTTTAACATGTTCTATTAAATAAATGTATCAAACAACACGGTGAAGGACACAGTAATATTACTCCATTATTTAGAATATCATTATTAATATATATATCACATTGTGATATTATTTCTGCATATTCTAAATCGAGAACGTACCTCTTTGTTCGCTGGATCTATTGCATTTAGCATTTCCGCCAGGACATCCATAATACCCCGTGCATTCTGAATTTCCGTCAAGCTAACAAAAAGAAATTCAAAGTAAAACAAGAAATGAATATCCAATATGCAATAGTTCAATCATATGCACATATTAAAAAATTGTCATGCTAACTCTCATATTGACTACTAGTGCCCATGGAACTATCCACCGCTAAGTTTCTTAGGACATATATTCAGAGCTTTAGACCCCCAAAGACGTAAGCAGAAGCAGAATCAACTTGCCATCCAAAACCTAAATTCATCACTCACTTTAGTTTCCCATCAAGGACAAAACATACATTGCATTGGCCCATACACAACAGCAAGACCAAACAACACAGAAAAGCACAGTTTCACAACATACACCTAGCATTTATTCTGAAAGGCATCCATCTAATGATGCCAATAAAACCTGCTATAGGTTGTGCAGTTCCCATGCATTGGATTACTACCTTGGGATACAATGGAATTCTCAACAAAGTTTTGACATTATTCAATCAGAACTAAGAAAAAGGACCATCTTGAAAGTACAAACGTTATTCAGTCCACCAGAAAATAAGTACCAACCAAAAGTCAGAGAAACTGCTATACTGATAGGAGAATATTCATAAGTTAGCTTAGATTCAGAACAAAAGAGGAGCCATATGCACCTTAAGGTTGGGAACTCAGCCTCTGCGGAAGGCTCAGCTGCATCCTTCTGAAAATCCGGATTTTGCAGATTTTGAGGGTATGATGTCAATGGTTTCGTCTGGGGAGGTGTGAATACAGGCGCAGCTGTCTCAGATCTCTGAGGGAATACTGCTCCAGCTCGCTGGAACAAAGAAATGATTTCAATCAGAGAATGTTGAAGAAACAAGCACTACAACAGCATATAAGCAATGAAATAACAATTTCCTGCTCTTTATGTTATAAGAACGCTTATTATTTTTAATTTTAACAACGAAGTTGCTTATTAATTGGTTTTAACAACGAAGTTGCTTATTAATTGGAATGCTTCTAGAGAAATTTTCTTTATGAACGTACCAGCAACTCCTGATATGCAGCATAATATTGCGGATATCTTGCTCTCGGCCCTCCAAAAGCTTCTTGCCAGGTATCTATCAGGATCAATATCTTCTCTTTGACATGATAGTCCGGCTACAATTGCATCATGTATACTATAAAAACTTCAATAAAAGCAACTTATGTATAGCATTAAGAAGTGATCAAATCATTCAAGAGACATGTATACCTTCTTTTTTACTAATTTTACCATCTCATGAAGGAGGTCTTTCTCTGCTACATGCATATGAACAATGTCTCCACAATTCTTTATAATGGTTTCCAACAGCTAGAATATAGCAACCAGACCAAAATAAAATTAATTTAGACCTCTGTAACACAAAGTCGTTAAAAATCACAAGAGATGTGACAATATCAATGGCATCTACAGAAGAAGGGAATTTGACATGCAATTTTAGTAAGATTTCCAGCAGACTACTAACTTATTTTTATAGTGCATCTCAATTTTAAATCTGCCAACTTTCTGGAGTAACAGATCAACATAATTTTTCTGAAACAAGTATAAACTTGTCAGAGTGATCCACAATGGGACCAAGTCCATGCTTCTTATTAAAGTAAATCCACGTTCACATTTTAAAAATATTTTTTATAATTGTCACCATTACTTGTTCCATATCAGAGTGGCACTTGAATGAAACGTCCAGTAAGTATGCAACATGATACAAAGTAAATATCTAACAGAATACACAACACTTTCCTGAAATTTAATGATTAACTGAACCAAATAATGAAGAAAATAAAGCTCTGACAAATATGCAATACAGAAATAAGCACAACATGTTCCAACCAATAAAAGGATTGCTTGTAGGAAAAATCTATACACACATCAAGTCAGTCCCCTAAAAGAAACAGGTAAATAAAACACTACCGGACTCAGCCACATGTTGTTAATATTGCAAGGCATATTTAATATATGACTGAGTCAAAGACAGTTACACTAATCAATAAGAGCCCATGCACCAAAATTTTGACTTAATTGTTTAATAAAACAAATAAAAAGGATAGCAGTAATTGGCCACTTTCTAATGAAATTTAAACAAGTTCTGTGGAGCTTACTGTAAGGGCAAGAAGTTGAACTTTTGAATTCCTACTTCCCAGGCGCTTCTTAATACCTTTAACAACATCCTTCGCTTGCCTGAAATATTAAACCAAACTTGAGAACTTTAAATCTAGGTAATCTAGAACAAAAAAACTTCAATCTTAAGAAGTAGACGACATGCATCCAGTTAACCATAACAAGAATTAAAAACAGAAGGTGCAGCACCAACACTTGGTATGCACACGAGGGAGAGAAAAGCATTCACAAAATTTTCATCATTATAATTCTATGGTTTGTAACCATCTCACATGCTCACTTTACTACTAAAATGTAAATTCATATGAATACGATACTAGAAAAAACAGAAAACGAAAAGCATTACTAATCCCTCCTCCA
Source organism: Dryas drummondii (assembly GCA_003254865.1). Classification (NCBI taxonomy): domain Eukaryota; kingdom Viridiplantae; phylum Streptophyta; class Magnoliopsida; order Rosales; family Rosaceae; genus Dryas; species Dryas drummondii. The sequence continues at coordinate 2,512,602 of QANW01005609.1, forward strand.
ATCGTAAAACATTTAGCTCATTGATACATACTAACCACTTAACAGTCAAATACGAAATAATATGCATCAAATTGATTAACATTGCAATTGACCAAATGCAGAAAAAACCAATTTATGCCAAAATAAGAAGCCAATTGACCAAATTGGTGAATCCACTGAATCGCACTACTCGCAGCCAGATCCAATTTTCAGAACCAGCACAACTAAAGTAAATAAAATCCTAGCTTCCATAAGATTTATAAGCTTAACTTCAAATCACAATAAAAACTTATAATGCTAAGTTTGTTCTCTTCTTTCCTTTCCTCTCACATTCTTGGATTTCATTTCTCAAATTTCTCGGCAACCAAACACAAAGTAACTGTTCGATCAAATTCAACCACCATCCTCAACTCAACCATTGATTTAAATTTCATAAACACATAAATGAGGCATAACCGCAAACAAATCAACAATATAATTACACTAAAAACTGAGACCATGATGATAAAAAATAATAAGAAAATGAAGATTATAATCCAGTGCGACGCGTACACAGGGTCGTGATTGCATATGTCGCAGATTTCGATGTTCATGGCCCAATCAGGACCGATGAGCATGTCGCTCGTAGCGCGTTCCACCATAGAATTCACCATCCCTGCTCGCTCGAAAATGGCCGGATCCAAATACCGAACCCGCTTCCGATTACCGTAAATTCCTTACCGGAAGGATCGCCGATAACTCCAAGGATATGGAGGAATATTCCGGCGAGTCTCTCTCTCTCTAGAACTGTCTCTCGCTCTAAACTCCTCTCTCTGTGTGAGATCGCTGGCTTCTTCTTCTTCTTTTCTGTTGAGGAACCGATTATTTTTCCTCTTTCTTTGTTTTGTTTTTCGGGGATGGAATTAAATCTCACAGCCAATCACGTGAAGCCACGTATTGGGAGTTCGGAGACTCGCGTGCCGTGGAGAGGTGTACTTCTTTTAATACCGTCGATATTGCCTACCTTGATTATCAACGGTTTGACTGTTCAATTCTGTTACTGTGAGGTTTTTTTTTTTTCGGTCTGCTGTTATCTGTGACTGTGAGTCACCGACTTTACATTCAGTTTTATTCTTTTTTTTACCGACTTTATATTGAATTTTCAAAATTATATATTGGTTCAAAACTTCAAATACAAAATTAAATACCAATTTTCATTGTATTTCTTACTTTTTTATAACAGTAGTAAAACATATTCCTCACAACTAAGTAGTGATCACTTTCTTATTTTCTTCTTCTAATAAACAGACAAAACTAATGCTTAGACCAATAGATTCCTCGTTACTTTCTGTAATCACTTTTCAATCTCATTTTCTCACCATCCAAACAGAGGTTCAAGATAAAGAAAATCCAAACACAACAAGTGGATAAAAATTGTTAGGTTTACGACCTTAGTTTCAGATAACCTACCCCACTACTAAGCTATGCCCTGCCCATGCATGGCAATTATTGGGTTTAGAATATGTGTTAATGGAGCTGAAAAAGGTGAGAGCAAAACAAATAAGCATCCCTTTTTTATAAGCCCTGGCTTAGGTAACAACTATGTACTGTGTAGCATATTTAAGAATATATGCTCCACTAGCTTTTAAAAATCATTCTCAAAGTCTATGACATACAAAAACAATTAGGATTTGTCCTTTCTTTTTGTTTTTAATCACCAGTAGTTTCAAGTTCCATGATCAAATCATAATTAAGCATCCTTGCAGTCCATAAATTGGCTTTTTTTTTTTTTCTTGGTATATTCGAAGGGGTGTATTAGAGCATGATATATGCTGTGTAATGGATTATATTTCAATAATTTTGTTTCCACGGTCTCCAAGTTGGAGCCTTGGAGGTGGGGAACTAGGCAATATTAATGCCTAATTCATATATTGTGGAAAGTAAAACCTTTGAAAGCTACTGTATTATATAAAAACGAGAGAAGCTTTCGGCATACATGCTATTTGATATTTTAATTCAATAATATAATGATACATATATTTTTATACCTTATTATATAAAAATTTCTCTAATTTCTTCTTTCTTGGAATTCTAAGTCAGCACTCATCTATGTGATAGAGAAGTTTTTTTCATGTAAAATTAGGCTTTTAAGAAATAAATAAATAAATAAATAAATAAAAAGTGATATTTAACTACTTATCTTTTTCAAAATTTTTTTTTAAGAGGGTTGATTTGGGCAAACTAACATTTGGTGAAGCTTGTAACACTAAGGGCATGTTTGGTACATCGTATTAAACTCTGGATATGAGTAAATAGTCTATATCAGTTGTTTGATGTCAATTTGTATTATTTAATTATCTGACTATATAAACCGAACTGGGCTTTTAATACTCTCCTTATATGACTAACTAATACAACTCACACACCTATGATTAGATAATACATGTTTAATTATAAAAAATTGGGAAAACAAAAACACGTTGAAAACCAACAAACACTCTTTTCATCTTGTTCTCCCTAGAGTTCTTCTCTGCTATATTCTCCACAGGTTATTCTCTTCACTCTTCTCCAGATATCTATCTCTCACTCTATCATACTCTCTCCAATATGTTTATTCTTGCTTCTTCTCTGTTCTTCTCTTTTTATCTTCGGTTTCTTTATATATTTCCCCTGTTATACATAGTGTCTGATTATTTCTTCTTATTCTTTATTTTAGATTTATTCAATAAATATTTTTATTACAATTTTTTGAAAATTAGGTTATGATTTTTTCTTCAAAGTTTTGCTTGGACATTATTTTTCTTCAATTTCCACTAAGTTATCAAAAAAAAAAAAAATTGATCTGCTATCCGACGAAGCACCAAGTACTGTATAACTTAGTCAGACTGTTTATACAGAACAGTACCAAACGTCTGATAATATTATGAATAAACAGTCAATATTCTCCGGAACAGATTAATACTATCCGATACAAATTAGTCAGTACAGTCCGACGTACCAAACGAGCCCTAAGGTGTATTATGACTTTATAATAATAAAGATTGATTGTTTTATTTTACATTTTTGTCCCTAAAATTATAAATATGTTGTGTTAGTTTTTTTAAAGAGAGTTATTTTGGGCAAACTAAGGGTTCGTTTGACACTGCTTCTTAGAAGCACTTTTATTTAGTAGCGCTTTTGTCAGAAGCGCTTATGTTAATTATGTTAAGAAGCACATATAAATTTTTATAAAATTTCTAAGTTGTTTATGCAAAAGCACCTGTCAGGTGCTTCTCAAAAAAACCTTTAGAAGTGCTTTTATAACTCAAAAACACTTCTAATTATTTTTGTCAAACGCTATCAAAAACGCTTTTACTAATTTGGAAGCGTTTTTGACAATTTTAAAAGCAGTGTCAAACGGGTCCTAAAATTTGGTGATGCTTGTAAGGTCTCTTATGACTTTATTCTTGTAAAGATTAATTGTTTTATTTTACATTTTTGTCTCTAAAATTATAAATATGTTGTGTTATTTTTTAGAGGGCTATTTTGGGCAAATTAAAATTTGGACAAACTACACCCAAGGTGTGTTCTGACTTTATAATAGTAGAGATTATAAATTTCGGCCAAATGTTATTTTTACTATGTCCGATCTAATTGCATATTCAAACCCGATTAATAATTTAGATTAACAGTTAATACAATAGGAGACTGTAGAACATTTTTATATGGTCTACTTATTTTGATAAAATGTGACATGAGGAACCGTTCTCTTGACTTTTCAGTGTTTTCTGGTCAACAAAATCATGCATTAACTCTGTTATTTTAACGCATATGTTCATCAGTTCAAGCAGAAGCTGCAAATTAGGAGGAATTTTTCAGTGTTTATTTGGAGCAAGGGGAAAATTGCACCAGGCTTCTGCAGTAACCTTTGACCACTGAAAAATACATTCGATGACCCATATATGATACATAAGAGAAGTTTGGGCTTCTGAAAAGTACTGAAGCTTAGTGTGACTGGCCTTTACAACAACACTGAAAAACTGGAAAAAGGAAGCTAAGCTACACAGCATAGTAAAATCGCCTTCCTTTGCAATGGAGATGATGGGCAATGGGTTGAGAATTCAAGTGGCTTATTAGTCTCCAAATACAGCAGGGCAGAGCTCCAAAGCGCACCAGACTGGAATGTCACAATTGAGTAGTGATGGATTTCTGGTACTTGAAATTGTCAGCTTAGTAAGGAATAGGCGCTCGGACAGTAGGGGGTCCGGATTTCATGTCCTCAATAATAAGATTCAAGAGAATCTGAGTTAACGGGCCTTCTTTGCCTGTAAAGAAGCAAGTATTCTTAGTCATCGACTCAAAAAGTCTCATAAGCAGGCATTATTTTGACTTGGAAACAAAATACACCGACAAGTGACAAACTTAAAGGTCTAAACCAAACAATGTTTTCAAGAATACGCTTGGATAAACTTTGGAGGAGAATGACTTACGAGGGCCAGTGAACAATACAACTCCATTACCAATACACTTTTTTAAGGGGACAACAGATAAAATAGTAACATGGAGAACATTACTAGTTTTTCAAGAAACACATTAAAGAGACACTCTGAACAGGCACACCAACATGGTTCTAGAAACTATATGCGACAATTTGGTGCAAAGCGTGTGTTGTTGATCAATTTAGTTTAAGTAGAAAACTATACCAGATTAATTTATATGAAACCAAAAGTGCATATACGCTAGCATGATTTAACGGTCTGCTATAATTTCTACGAGTGCATAGCATAGTGTCAATAAGTTCTTAGTACTTACCATCACCAATGACCTGCTCATCCCACTGCACTACAGGGTGAACAAGAATTCCACTGCCAATAAGCATCATCTCATCTGCCTTCTTCCCTTCCTCAACAGTCACATTTTTTACACTTATTCCCCGAAGCTTACCCTCCATCACCAACCCATCAGCAAGAGCCAAAACTCTCCTAGCTGTGCACCCACTTAGGATTTTGTCAAACTGAGGCATCAAAAGTTCCCTCTCTTTTGTAACAAAAGCCACATTCATGTTAGGGCCTTCAGCAATGAATCCATCACCATCCAGCCAAATGGCTGCAAACGCACCTTTTTCTTCAGCCTCCATCTTTGAAAGCACATTGGGAAGATAATTCACACTCTTCATAGTCGCAAATTGAGGGGGTTTTATTGGGATCGACGAAGTTACTACTTTAATGCCCTTTGAACTAAAGGGTGATTGGTCTTTGATTACAATAGCATAAAGAGCTGGCTGATGGCAGCCAGATGGAGATAACTGAAAATCACCAGGTCCCACTGATAGCCAATACCTTAGTGATCCTGTTTTGCACTTAGAAGCACTCACAGTTTGTATGAGTATTCTTCTTATGCTTTCCCGATCAAATGGTAGGTCAATCTTAGCCATGGATGCTGACCTTATAATACGGTCAAGGTGCTGGTCCAACTCGTACAGATATCTAGGATGTAGACAATATTATAGAGAAACTTGAAATTACTCAACAATTCACGCCATAAAGAATCAAAGCACTGCAAATCTGTTTGTAAAACCCTTTAAGGTCTTTGTGTGTGTGTGTGTGTTAAGATCAAAAAGTGTTCGAAATACATGTTTGATGTTTAACAAACTTATGCAGTCATCACGAGACAAAAATCACTAACCCATCCATTATAGCAGCAGTGTCAAAAACACCATGGCCTCTGTGGACCATGTGGTCATCAATGGGGATCACCATGGCAGCTGGGTCTGTTGTTATTCCACCAAAAATGCTAGAGTACATGGCCAGGAATTGTTGCTTTCCCTTTCGGTTTTCCCGGTTTTTTCTTAGTCTTTCGATTGCCTTTCTAGAGAGAAAGAAAGAAAATAAAACTACTACTCAAGAACAACAGACCATGCTATAATTGGTTTACTAATCACCAAACTACTCAAGAATCAAACCATGCTATAATTGGGTTTGAACTTTTATCAAGTACTATCAAAGCAATGCAAAGAACAGTTATAGCATAAATATAAGAACATTGCAAAGAAAAAAGGACCTCTGAGCAAGTCAGCAGTGGAACATCAGAGACTTGAATGCTATAATCTGGCACAGCAATGTCTTTGTTAGTCTTACTAGCTAAATCAAAACAGAAAATTACAAAGAAAATTTGAATTCTTCCAATCAAAGAAGATGAACACTGAACATCAAGTCAAAAAATTACCAGATACAGCTTCGGTTTGGTTCGAACTGCCGGTGACCCTCATCTCTCTGAACGACCCATGTCGAAAACAACGTAACCCAGGACCCGAAAATGAACGATTTCGTGTAATTACGTTCAGACTGTGTGAATGGTCGGCTAGTTGTGTGGGAATGTGTGGGTTTTGCGAGATGGGTTTTGAGAGAGATGGTAGGGAAGCCATGGAAGCGATGATCAGAACGAGCTCAGAGAGACGATGGTCAAGCACTGAGCTTGAGTTTGATTGACTTGGTTTTTGTTGGCACTTCGCTTAAGATTCCACATCAGCTCTTTGTTTCATATGTAGTACGCTGGTCCCACATATAACATTTCTTATTCCTCGTTCCTCGAATGCTCAGTCATCACCACGTTATCTGGCGGCGCGTGGAGTACACTCCGGTTTAAGGATGAATTTTGACTTTGTTTTATGTCAAAGATGAATTTTGACTTTTAAGCACGCAGATCATCCACACGTCTTACCGGTCGTGGATCAATATTAAGAAAAATTATATGGTATAACTGATATACTAATATATAGTATAATCGATATAACGTGTAAATATATTATTAGATGATATATTTATATTAGTAGGGTATAATATTAATAATATTTACTAATATTATAACACATAAACTAATTATATTACGTGTCAATATATCAGTTATATAGAATAATTTTTTCAACATTAACGATTCAACTCTGTATAAGTTTGAACAAATTGAATGATAAATAAAAAATAATAATTTTATATAGACCCACCTTATTGGTATGAAAATAATTTATCTATTCCCGTGTTAGTGTTAGGAAATAGATGGTATCACGAGAGAGAGAGAGAGAGAGAGAGATATGAGGATGCTATCTGGTGTCATTGGGGTGCAAGGTAAGTTCTTTTCTATTGGTACACATAGACCTACCTTTGATGCAAAGTTGCTACCAACAAAGTTTTTTTTCAATTGTATCCTTACAATTTTATAACTTAACAAATTAAGTCGACCCAAGCTGACTCCATTCTCTAGCTCACTTCCCCTGCTTGCTGCCATCCCTAGCCACCTCGCCCAATATTCGTACTTTTAGTATTCAATATTTCTACATTTAGGCTTTGTTTAGAATACGAGATAAGATATTTTAGGACATGATTATGTCTCACGGACAATAAAAGATGACGTGTGCGTGCCCAATTGTGACCACCCCTCAACTTGAGTCATGGGCTATTTGGGACTTCTGTCTAACTTAATTGTCTAGTCTAAAATCCTTCTAATTGCATCAAATATAGGCCAAGGGACTATTGCCCTTTATAATTGATTAGGCTCGTACAGTCCAGCACTAAAAAATGTTCAACATTTGTGCCTTGGTTATTTAATATTTATATCTTTGAACTGAGCCTTGTAATGTGAATTTGTAACTAATCAAAATATTAGAATAATTAGTTGTATGTTAAAATTTAAGGTAGGTGTGTTATTGCGCACACCCTAAGAGTGCTTTATTAGAGCATCCCTTCCACGATGGGTTGGGTAGCAACAAATCATGTTAGAAAAATTTGTAACTTTGGTACAAACACTATTTAGTTAAGGTATAAACACAATTTAATCAAGCAATAAAATTATTATATGTATGATCATTTCAGCATATCACATTGTGTTATCCTCAGGAATAAACAAGTTTTGTTTTTTTATAAAGAAAAAAAAAAAGAGCAAATTACAATTTAATATCTCAACTTTATATGTTGTTTCAATTTAGTACCCCAACTTTAAAACCTTGCAAAAAAGTACCTCAACTTTCATTTTGTATCAATTTAGTACCCCAACGTTAAAACCTTGCAAAAAAGTACCTCAACTTTCATTTTGTATCAATTTAGTACCCCAACGTTAAAACCTTGCAAAAAAGTACCTCAACTTTCATTTTGTATCAATTTAGTACCCCAACGTTAAAACCTTGCAAAAAAGTACCTCAACTTTCATTTTGTATCAATTTAGTACCCCAACGTTAAAACCTTGCAAAAAAGTACCTCAACTTTCATTTTGTATCAATTTAGTACCCCAACGTTAAAACCTTGCAAAAAAGTACCTCAACTTTCATTTTGTATCAATTTAGTACCCCAACGTTAAAACCTTGCAAAAAAGTACCTCAACTTTCATTTTGTATCAATTTAGTACCCCAACGTTAAAACCTTGCAAAAAAGTACCTCAACTTTCATTTTGTATCAATTTAGTACCCCAACGTTAAAACCTTGCAAAAAAGTACCTCAACTTTCATTTTGT